>BMAV01005395.1:227131-303064 GCA_019973955.1 Trichonephila inaurata madagascariensis
TGTAAGAGACTTTTTCTCAATCAATTACAAATGGTTAAAACTAGATAAAAAATGAATCGCAGGTCATTAAATAAAGTATCACCAATATTTTTTTTATTACTGACCAAGCCACAGAACAGCATGATTATGTAAACATAAATATTTTTTTTAATATTTTTTTTTTATATTTTTATTTCCATTTACAGATATTTTGTTTCATTAGTAATGAAATTATTTTCAAAAATATGGTACAGCAATGAAAATTGTTTTTGTTTAATTTCTAGTTAGATTGAAAAAAAATTAAATTGAAAGTAATATATATTTTTTTTAGTTAATGAATGATCAGTTGTTTTATTCCATATGCAATTAAACACCAAAGGAGTTTCGAAAATTACATAAGCTAGAATTTTAACACAATTATGAAGTAGTCTTTGTAACCTCAAGAACTTCAAGCTATTTCTCTATAAACTCTTCTATCTGTTCCCCGTCAAAGCGACAGACTGCGGTCTCGCTTTCTATATCTCGCGTCCGTGATATTTTTTGTCGAATTTTTAAAACTGACTCACCAAAAAAGATCAAAAACAAGATATTTTTTATTCAAGGAAAGTTCTTACTTTTTTATTTACATACAAGACTATTCACAATGTAATTGGTGATAGTTTGGCAATGTTTTCAACAGCACCTATTTTAATGAAATTTTCATAAGGAAAAAATTAGATTCTTATTAAAAATCTTTTTGAATATTTTGTGATCGTTAAGGAGTCAAGTGACGAGGAGGACACCTGAATTGGCCAACCCCTCTCCTAACTTTCCACACCACACCAATGGGAGGACGTTTGAACCTCAACAAATTTAGCGTGTATTAGCGCCTCTACACGAGGGTCTTAAGCGCTAATAGGCTCTTGACACACCGGTCATCAGTCCGTAACATCGACTACTAGGTTACCACGGCCATTCATCATTGTTTCTTTTAAATTAGTTTAATATTTTTTAGTATAATTTATTACTTTTAAAAAATTAATAAAAATTAAATTTAGAATTAGTTTTTTCTTACACTTATGATAAAAAAAAAACTACTTGTGCTTTTAGGGAAATTATTTTTTAATTATTAATCTCTTAAAAATAAATGCAAAAATATGCTTAAAATAGTTCCCACTTGCATTATTTATTAATTGGCACGAGTACGAATAAAATGTCATAGATAATAATTTGAATGTTTTTTAAATGTATTATACAAAATTATAAAAGATACTATAATTGCTATGACTAAGTCATAAACTAAACTTAGAAATTTACTAGAAGAAAATATTAATATAGTGCATTATGTGTAAAATATGTGATGCTTATGGTTTTTTACCTCAAAATGTAAATTCCCTTTCACACACATTATAACTGAATTACAGTAGAACGTCGTTTATCCGAATCAATTGGGACCGGACACCGTTCGGATACTCGATTGTTCGGATAACCGAAAACCGAATGCGATCCATGCAGTATATGAAACCGGATACTATGCGAATATTGAAAATCATCACATGCGGGAAACGTGCTTGAAGAAAAAGAAAAATGTCGCAATTTTACCTTTATTGTTAAAATTAATTACTTATTTTTGGCTGTACCATTGTACAAATTCGTGTTTTAGCTGCAAGGTCTCTCAAAAAGCAGGTTCGGATGTTTGACGCTCCGGATAATAATCGTTCAGATAAATGACGTTCTACTGTATATAATAAATAATATGCACTATCAATCACAAAATCTAGATATAAATAGTAATGTATAAATAAATTAAGAATGTAAATCAATGACATTTTGTTCATGTTTTAAAAAAGTATTGCAAGTTTTCAGTTTTTGATACGAAAAATACCGAAAAATATTTAGTTTCATAAAAAGGCAACATTTTTATCAAAAAATAAATAAATATAAAAATTCTAACAGTTGTAACTAAAAAGGATGTAAGACATTATTCTTTGCCGTCTTTCTATTCAACTTCACAAATAAGTGACATAAGAAAATACTGAACAAAGTCCTTTGTGCCTTGTCATTGATTCCAAAAGTAAGCACGGTGAGAACTTTTCAAAACTGAATTTACATGAAAAGATGACATCTTAAATTGCTCCTACTATTACAATAGAACTCTCTTAGATATTTTTCCAACGTATCTTAATACGAATCTATTGTATGTAATTTAATAAGCTAAGGTTTTTTTTCTTTTTTTGAATATGAAAAAAAATTTCTCTGCAAATGCATTGTCTTCTAATGCAATAAATTGTTCCTTGTCAGATTTACAATGAAACTTAATTCAGAACCTTCAAAACATTTCTACTTCACTGATCTGTTTTTGTATTATTGAAAAAAATTATTGAAAGACGCACGAAGTTTTGCTACATTCGGAGTTTTATTTACATATGTCCAATATAATTGAAGTTCCAATTGCGATTATTTATTTTGCTTAGTCGCGAAATATTTGTAACACTATGCTAATAAGCTCACATTTTCGTTTTTTTTTTTTTAAATAATGCATATTTTTCTTTTTGATTATTATATTTGGATCATATTACATAAATAAGACTACTTGACACAGTTTTAATTTGAATTAAAAGATAATAAAAATATTTATATTCATCCATAGTCTTCAATTTGAAAATCTAAAATTATTGCTTTTACTATTTGAAAGTCTACATGATTTTTGTTGACTGCTTAAAATCTAGACTTTGTATTCATTGAATTGCAACAAAATGTATTCAAATTATAAAAACAATAGTAGCATCTACCTGTTTACTGTAACTTTTATTTTTACCTTTATTTTATATTTTCATACATACTTTTTCTCAAATATAATGATTCATCTTTGGCTTAGTACCTTGTAAAATAATTCAAATGCTTCAAAATGCAGTTTCATGTCAAAAAAATAAACTTTGTTTTATTGTACATCATTTTGTTACATTTCAATACAAATTCAATATTCTAATTTGAAAATTAAACATATTAAGCTAATTAAATAATAAAAATAATTGAATTAAATTAACTAAAATAAGATAAAATTAAGATTAATCTTGTGACTTAATACGGATTTTAGCTGATAGCCTTAATCAAGTACCAGATGACATCTTAGTACTTTTTTAACAAAAATTTTGTTACTAAGCGCAAAAAAAATAACGCTTTTATTTACTTATGGTAATAATTAAATAATATAGTATTACATAAGAATTTATCGTTAGCTATCCGAATAAAGCTTATGTTTCAAAGAAATGGAAATTATCACTAAACAGAGAGGTAAAAACATTCAGGAAAATATGTATAAAACAATATGAAACCTTTTTGGATTACACTCACTATATACCTAAACCATTAGAGTAGTTTTGCAAAAAAAAAATCAGTTAAAAGGTTCTCAGTCACCTATGATATTTTATTTTAGTATATATCATTATCTATTTTTAAATTTATTTTCATTCGTTACGAGTAAAATGTTTACTAGTATTGTTATTTATTTCTCCCAATAAAACGTGAATAATAGATTTCAAGCTTCATTTTCATTATATTTTAGCCAATAGAACGGAATAAAACTAAAATCCTTATACAAAAATTGTAAACGTTAGTGATACCAGTGTATAACTTTAAGAAAAATCTAAAAGTAATATGTGAGTAATATAATTTTAATCTTCTTGAAATTGACGGTAATGCTATTTAATAAACTAAATGTAAAAATTTTTATTTTTATAAACTTCCCTTATTGATATTTACCAAAAAGACCCAAACGGTTATAGAACATCACAAATAAATCCCTTTCAAAACTAATTTTTTCTAATTAAAACACGAGCTAGCCATTTATTTAATTCATTTTATATTCTTCTTTTCTACTTATTTTACGTCACTTTTAATACCATTTTTGACACAGCAGATAAAAACTAATCATTAAATATCCAATACTTTGAGTTACATCAACATTAACAACACTCACGTTCTTTTACTATCAAATAACAAGCAGCACGGAGTCGAAACTTTACTCTTCGGCCAAATTACCGTTATGGATAAGCGCTTAGTCACGATTCTGCAACTTATTCTACTGTTCCTTTTCACGTTTAAGTTTGCACTTCTGAATTAATATTTGATCAGATTATCGGAGGATAGGGATAATAACTAAGAATTTTCCCCTATATAAAGATACAATAAAATCAAGTCTTGTGCTCTTCATAAATATTTAAACTTTGAACATATTTTTAGCATTGGGAAAATGGATTAGATTTTGATTTTCTAGTGATGAAATGCAGAGATGAATGTAAACATATGTCAAAAAAAGAAGAAAGACAGAAAAGAAACTGCAACTCATGCTTCTTGTGGTTTGGAAGAATGATACTGTTTAAGAGCAAGGCAATCTGGAAGTGTTTTAACAATATTTGAAAGCGAAATAAATGTCTTCTTGAAAAAAGGTATCTAGGGAAAACATTTGATGATCAGCATTATTTATCATTCATGAGAATACCGAGTTAATAGAAATTTTTGTGTTTCAAAATATTTTATCAGTGCACCGCAAAAATAAGTTTGTATATATATATATATAAATGATGCATTTTGAAATAAATTCATAACGTGTACGTGGAAAATACGTGAATGTAAATCGTATAATTTGTGTTAAAATTTTATTAATTTTTTTTTAATTTTATTATTTTTATCTCTTATTAATTTAGTTTATTTTTTAATTTTATTATTTTTATCTCTTATTAATTTAGTTTTTTTTAATTTTATTATTTTTATCCCTTATTAATTTAGTTTTTTTTTTAATTTTATTATTTTTATCTCTTATTAATTAATTATTTTTATTTTATAATTTTAATCTTTCATTTCTTACCTTTATTTAATTTAATTGTTTTTTATTTTAATATTTCTTATTTATTTAATTTTATTGACTTAAATAAAACTTACAAACGTATAAAAGTTTAAATTGTTTACATTAAAGCACCATGATGCAATTCTTGGAATTATTGTCGAAGACAAGAAATAAAAAGAATATTTTAAAGAAAAATACTCAATTGAGGTGAAGTAATAACTAAAATTTACAAGTGACTTTAAAAAAAATAGTACTACTTAGAAAATATAATTAACCTATAGCTTAAGTCAATTTAAAATTGATTATTTTTATCTTATTTACCTTTTTATAACTATATAAATTAAAATCACTGGCCCCTGTTTTTAAATAAAGTAAATTTCTCGGTGTCTTAGAATCAAAACATTATGTAAAAAGAACTTTATATAAACATTTTCGTAATATAATTTAAATAACTTTTAAATATTCATATTTGTTTTAGTTAATAATATTTTGCACTTATAAATTCTCTTCGAATTTCGAAACTTTGCTGGTTTATTAGAATATTTTTTGTCCACATGAGCTTAAAAAAAAACTCCTCACGAATATCTAAACTCTTTTTAAAAACATAAATCTTTACCAAAATATTATTTCTGAAAGTCGCCTTTATAAGCTAATACAAAATAAAAGAAAACTCTTTCTCAAAGTTTATAATAAAAATTTCAATTTTTTCTAGAACAAAAAGTAACTCACCTCGCAACACACATTCAACGGAATAATAAGAGAAAAAAATATGATTTATAAAACCCACCACCATATTACGCGGCATAAGAAAAAATGGTGTAAGTCCCAAGGATTTACATGTCGATTCAAATCAGTTACTCTCCAGACGCTGGAAACCTGCGAGGCGTTCCTCTATTGTGGCCTTAGATAATAATTCTTACCGAAGACAACTCAGAAAATTTGCAAGCCGAATATATGTCACCGCTTCAATGTTAAGTTCATCCGCTCGCAGTGTAGAGGACAGACACATCGGATGGCTATTTACCATGAAGAAATGGAATTCAGATACGTGTTCTACAGCGTGAAAAACGAGCTGCAAGTAGATAACGCAGCGTTTTCAGTGTATAAATCGTTCCAGATTGTTCTTCACTTGGCTAAACACCCGAATATCGCCTTGCTTGTCGTGATGCAGACTTTTTAGAGCAATTGAATGCCATATGTTTGCATTCAAGCGCGTAATATTTGCGATAACAAGATTGTCTGGAGAGGCTGGTATGGTTTTAGAGCTTGAGAGACAAGTTTCACAAAGCACATGTGAGCTAACATTTTGTGCTCATTTGTTATTGAGTGAGTTATATTTTCGAGATTGCGTTTGTTGAAAGATTTTGAGTAAAAACTGGAACTAGCAATTTTCATTATTACTTTAAAGCATTATGTTTCACTTACCTGACGTCTTGGTTAAAATGAAAATATAATTTATTTTTATAATAATGTTCGTTTACTGTGAACTATGTAAGCTGTATTTAAATATTCCTGCTTAAAAACGACTGTAAGTCTCGCAAAATGGAGGTGATTCAATTTATCACAATTTTCAGTGTTTGTCGTGGTAGTGAATTATTTTATAATTTGCAAGAGGATTAACATAATTTATTGCATTATCACCAAATTTTAAAGTCGGTATTAAAATAAATGCATTTAAAAATAGCATAGCATTTGGAAATTGTTTAATATTCGTCCAGCAATTTTAGAAAGTGAGATTTATTCTTTTATTGGCTAGGGAATATGAAATAAAAGAACCATTTTCAAGGTGAATCATTATATTTCTGTGTTGAAATATTACATTTCTTTTGTCTTTCAAATTATATTCTAATGAATAGCAACCAATTAATAAGACAAATTCTCGTTTTATGATACATGTGATAATAGGAAATTGGCAATTATTTTTAATGTAATGTGTTAAAAAGATTCCAGACAAAACAGTAAATGGAAATGATACCTTGATTTTTGTGTGGAAATGATGTAATGCAAAATCATCCCTTCTAATGATATTCTGGCATTTGCATACTTCCTGAACTCCTGTAAGCATTAGAATCTACCTTGAATTCAAAGTGACAGAAAGGTTACAGTATCAATTCAAATGTAATGTATCAGCACATTTGGTAGAAACAAAGCTCCTGAAGTCACAGACTAAGCAAGAGCTTAGTAAAAGAAAGAACTTATTTTGAAGACTCATATCTTTTCATATCGGAAATGTTTTTACTTTATTTTATGATAAATCTGATACCAAAATGTGCTCAACCTAAAATGTGTTCTCTACCAAGTGATTTAACGTGATATGGTCTTAATTCTTGGAACAATGAATAATCAAAGGCAACACCACTGGAAGAAGCCTCTTCCCTTGAAGAATCCGAGCACCCCTCGACTCCCGAGAATTGGCTTGATGGACAGGCCTTTTGAATGCGCGCTGACCAATGCAGTCGCACCGTCCACTTCAAAAAAGACATCACCATCTACAAACCCTAAACATGAATCAAATATTAAAAAGAGTGATAGTAATGATAGTGGAATTGAATCTTCATGTTCTCAGTACAAGAAAGGTTTGAAAGGAAAAGCTCTTTTTCAATCGGCAACGATGCTGTTGGCTTGTTATATCCGGGTGAGTGAAAATTATTTCATAATAAAAAGTGTTGGTGTATTCGCTGTATGGAGGATGTTTCTAAGACCCCATTTAACAAAATATCCATATATTTATAATAACATAAAAATAACAAAAGTAACTAAAACGAAATATTACTGATATATATACTCAGAACATTTACTTAAGTGTTAAAGTATTCTTGTGAGTAGTCATATAAAATTGTAATATTAAAAAATGTATTCAAAAGCTAAATTTGGTATTCCTATATTTGAGCTACTCTGGCATGTGTGAAATTTTAATAAATTACATGACTAGAAAATTAAATTCAAGTTATATTTATGCAATTATTTATGATATATAATTCGGATAATTCTATAACATCAATTGTTAGTTACTTCTCTTTGTATTTTCCGTAATATCACATTCAAAAAAATATAAAACAAAATTTCAGTTTTATGCTGCAGAGTGTGGGATTATGCTTCTTAAGCCTGTGTTATTTTCAAAATTGTTGCAAATATATATTATCTTGTATTTGGAAAAGATGGAAAAAATTAAATTTGTTATCCCTACATAAATATTTTTAGGCGTAAATGACAATAATTTATTTAAAAATAAATGCAAATTTCAAATTTTATTAAAATAATTTAGAAAATTCAGCAAAGACACCTTGGGCGCATTATTTATTCAATATTTTTGTACTATGTATTGCATATAAATTAGTGCTCCTTTTTTGGTTAATTTTTTTAAATAGTGTAAAGTACTGTCAGTCTTAGATCAATGTTAATAAGGATGTTAATAACCACTGATTTTTTTTTTCCTTTTATTTATTTACTGTTGACTCATGAGAAAATTTGAATGCTCAATTTTTATAAAAAAAATATTTGCTAAAATTTAAAATATTATCAAATATATATATATATATTCATATGAATAATAATATTCATATTCAAAGTAAAGGCTTATTTTTTTTTTTTTTTTGCTTGTTCCGCTTGAACATATATACTATACTTTAAATTTATTTTTGTAACCAATTATCAAACTTAACAGTTGCGTAATTCACCATAAATATTTATCAAAAGTATGCATAATTATAACATTATTTTCTATGTTAATGCAGCGTTTCCCAAACTGTGGGGCGCGCCCCCTTCGGGGGCCGTGGTGACTCAACAAGGGGGGCGCGAGCATATTGAAAGGTCGAAAATAAAAACGTTATTTAAAAATATTATTAATTTACTGAAAGAAAACAAAACAAAATACAATCTTACATAATAAAAAATAAAATATGCGTTTACTCAAACTCAGTATCACAACAGCCCATGAGGGCCAGGGCTTACTGTGCCCATCTCAGTATATGGGATCATTAGGCACTGAGTTGCATGAGCAGATGTCCCGATCAGGTGGTTAGTCTGAAGCGAGACCTCTATTGTTTAAGTCCCTAAGAAAGCTTGGTACTCATTTATTGACCCACTGCAGTAGGGATGAAAGGCTGAGTCGACCTGGCCCAGCCTGGGAATAGAACCCAGACCTGTGGTGTGGAAGCGCGATACGCTACCACTCGAACACTGGGCCTTAAAATGCGTACTTACACTGATATAACATGTTTCTAAATGTATCAGTACTGCACACTGTATTTGATAATTAATTTAACAATGCCAAGTTAAGAAGAATTTTAACAATTACCATTGACCCCATGGGTTCATCATACATAAAATTATATAAAAATTTAATACTTAGCTTGATAATTTGTCAGTATGTAATTAAATTCGTATTGTAGATTTACGTCCAAGTACATTATTATTGAATTCAATACATTGGCGCAAAGAAAATTATGACTGAAGATTGGATCGCAAGTATTGAAAGTTTGAGAAGCATTGTGTTAATGGGAAGTTTAAATCACAAATACATTTGCAATTAAAACGTAAATTTTTTGTACTTATAGATCAATAAGTTAATAATGAGTCAGATAACCATTATTAAAGAAAATGAAAACATTGATTTAAATGATTAGTGACAACGTATAATCTTAATTTTGAAATATTAATGGTTACCTAATTAGTCTATAATTATTATTATGAATAAGATCTGTTTCAAAGTATTGTAAAATTCATAAAAATATGTAATTGTTTATTTTTAGAAATGCGTTTTAAGCTTAACATTAGATACTTGAATCTGTGTCGCTAAATTTGAAATATTTCTCCATTTTTCGAATTTTCAGATTTTTTTGAAAGATCATCTTTGTATTTTATTTTAAAAAGAAATTCGATTTTATTTTAAAAAGAAATTCGATTGTGTGAAATTTTAATGATATTCAGATAAAATTATCTGCATCTTCGGCATTTCACGATACGTCATGGAATAAAATTATGTTATAGTTGTTTTAAGTATAAATTAATTATCTCTATTTTATTTCTCTCGTTCTGAGTAAAGATATTTACTTCAGGAATTCTTAAATGAGTTTTAAAAAAATATTTTCATTTTCAAAATACTCAAGTTAATAAATGACGGAAAAAAACACACACAAAATAAATATTTATACTAGATTCATGCCACAAAATCATTTCGTAAATTAAAAGTGTTAACACTTATTTAATCAGAAAATATTTATAAAAACTATTTGCATAGATTCCAATGAAAAAAAATAAATGAGAAATATTATGCCTACTTAATATTAGAAACAATTATCATTAAAATAAGGCGAAAGTCATAGGAAAATATTAAGGTATGAAATTTAAGGTTGATAATATAGAAAGAAAGAAGGATATTTCTTCAAGCCCTATTTAAAAAACTGATAACAATATTTTCATGCTTCATTTCATAATCATTTCAAGCAGTTTGAGTATTATTATTAATTTCCTACAATTAATTACTGTAAGTATCGGTATTCTTTAATTTCTAACATCTTTAAAAATAAATGTAAACTATATTAGTTTGTAAATATAAAATAATGAGCTACATATCTGAATTACTTTATACAAAACAGTGTATAAAAATAATAAAAATGTCATTTGAAAAAGTTTTAAAATTGCCTAAGTGAGAATAGGAAATTTTACATACCTTTCTTAGTTGAAAATTTAATTCAGAAAAATGTAAAAAAAATATAAAATGGATTTACAAATGAAAATAAAAGTATTTTGAATTAAGAATAATTCTAATAACTAACCCTAATTTTATTTTACGATGGGTGCCAGGAAACTTCGACAAAAAACCCAGATAATTGGAAAAATTCTGGAAATGTAATTAGTCATAATAACAGCAATGTGTTCCAAAAACTTTTTAATGGTTTTACCCATTTTACGATTAATTTGCATTCGTTAATATAATATAAATAGGGGGAAATGTGCTTCGTAGAGAGAAGGTATAGTATCAATATTGAATCTATAAATATTGACAAGAGATTGCTACACAAGATACAACTAAAACTACATACATGCTTAGAAGGAGCCTTGTTACACACAGACAATTTGTAATATACTAAAATAATATGCTGAGCTTTTAGTTCTTTTCATGTGCTGTGCATTATTACACTCATAAGATCCGCGAAATGCCATGATCAATGAAGTATGAATTATAAAGTAATCAAAAAGCTCTCAGTAATAAAATAAGAAAACTAATTTCAAGAAAAAGCCAGAAATAATGTATAAAACTGATTTTTATTTGCTACTGTTACATTGTTACATTTGCAAAGAAATGGGGTAAAATATTTCCCTTTTAGAGAAATTTGTTTCTTTATTTAAGTATGCATCGTTACTCAGATAATTCAAATAAATTTCAAAATATAAAAAAAACTAATCCAAGATTTATTGTAGCATACTTAAAAAAACTATATGTATAATCTATATTCAATTTCCTATTAACTCAAATTAAACTTACATGTAACCCAATGCGTTTGACGAATATTTCTTTATCACACACACACAGTTTATTTTTAAATAAATATTATTTTTCTTTCAAAAATTCAAACACATTTTTTACTTTTGAAGGTATGCTTCAAAAATGTCAACAAATATTGAAAAAAAAAGTAAAAAAAAAAGACAAGTTTTTCACCCAAACTGAAACCTTAAGACCTTCCAATACATGTATATAAATATATTTTGCAGTATTTTCATACCACAAATCGACAACGTCGAACAGATATAAACGCGGAAGTTCTTATCTGATTCTCAAACATTGACAGCTTGACAGCTATTTCAAGAGACTTGATTTGGAAAGAAACTTTAATATAGTTACGTTTCATGCCAATACTTTTCATGACAACCAACGATATTTCTAGGAATAAAAATGTCACTTATGTTTTACTTCAATACTTTTATCAATATTTCTTCGAAAATACCCCCTTATTTTTCATATATTGACTTATAAAAAAAGGCGTAGAAATACAGAACTTTTTGCAATTCTCTCAATCATGTATGTCATACTTTAAACCGCACTTCTCGAACATTTAAAAAAATAAATGTATGGCAGAAATTCAAATTAGTGATATACTCTACGAAAATTCTTCAAATATTTTTTTTTCACTTCCAATGAGCTGCCGATTGATGTTTTACCATTGCAGACGTAGTAAGCTGGATCCCGGAAGCTGGTATCTCTTTTTAGTGTGGCACCATATAGGCGGATATCAATCGCCGCAAGTAATTTTGACGCCCAGTTTCCACCCAAAGAGAGGCACCTGAGCTCTTGATGATGAGAACATGCACTAGGATATAATTTTGTGGAGAGCACCCAGGTCAAACTCTCAAGGGATCTTTTACATGCCGTATAATCATACGACATGACGGCTGTCGATTTTTAGCATCACGAAAATCCATGGATTTGAGCCGGGGTCGAATCCTCAATCTGAGATATACAAAAGGCCAGCGACAAATCAACCACGCCACCCAGCCGGCTTCTTCAATTATTTTAGAAATATGAAACTCATTGGTATCTTCTTATCGTTTGATCTTATAAATTAATAATAAGTTTTAAAAAGTAAGGTTACATAGGTTCATCCATATAGCCCTCGGAATAAGATTGGTATTTTATTTATTATATGCTATATTTTTTAAAATTATGACAGTCCAAACACGATCATTGAAACATTTCTAGAAAGGATCTTACAATTTTGTAGCACTTTGGACTTATGATAATGATTTCATCTGTGGGCTGTCTACAATTATCCACCTTAAGTTACACATTCATGTAGTTCATTCATTTGGGGCCTTTATTCTACCTATTAGTTCTTAGTGGCAATCATTGCAAGTAACAATTATGTATTAAGTAGGCACATAATACATATTGTAGTCTTTTGTTCGGTATGACCATCCAGATTTATGCATCTGGACTACGTGACCAACTTCGAAGTTTTTAATTAACTGTAAGTTCTTCAATAAGATCGTAAGTATAGTTATAGTTTTGCGTACAAGGTATTGTTTCATGTAAAACAAAAAAATAGTAACTTCTGCAACTAGAAAGCAATAAATAATCACATCATTTTTTCAGATTAATTATAATTTTATGTTCATAAATCACAGTTTTTGAGTGCACTGTATTATGCAAATTTTAGTTTCATAATATAGTATTATATTACAATTTTACATTTATGATTCTTAACTATAGAAAGCAGAAGTTTGGCAAATATATATGTTTCCTAACTTTACATAGCAATATAATTCCTAAAAAATATTATTTCCTAAAAACATATAACTGAAAACAAATACAAAACCAATCATAAACCAAATTAAAGAGTATAAATTGACCGTGCCAAAAATTCACTGTTTTTTCTAATTTTAAAAGTACATTTATATAATAGCATGACTAATTTTTATTTTCAAAATTAAAAACAAATATTAATAATATTATCTGAAAGATATGCGTGTAATATAAATTTAAATAAAACTTTAACGAACTGAACTGCATATTTTTAAGTGTGATACGATAAATAATTTAATTAGTGTGTTTTTCAAGTAATTTGCTTTATTTAATTAAAATGCATTTTTATTTTGTTAATACACAAGATATGTAATTGACTTTGAAAGTAAAATAATATTTAATTATTGAAATTTTGGGTAAAACATAGAGAGAAAAAGAGATTGGTGCCGACAGACTTTCATACAATATTTCAAACATGTACATAATTGAACTGTGTAAGCACGTTTGGCTGAATTATATTTGAATAAATTTATTCATCAAACAACATACATATAAAGTTAATAGGTGTATCAAATAGAAATTTGTTCTTTAATATTTTAGTAAAAGGCAACGTACTACTTTTAATCTCTCATGATTTCTTAAAAAAAGTCTATATTAAGTTAAAATAATTGCTCTATAACTGCAAAAAAAATATTTCTGAAAATACTCAATTTTTATTTCACTTTAATACATGGATACGTAAAATTTGAAAAGACATAAATGTGAATCCCTCATGTGATGGTACCACTTGTCACGTCATGTGACGAGACTGAGCGTGCTTTAGAGGGATGTGTGAGGATACCCCTAGAGACAGAATGGACACGGAAACGACGAGAGACAGATGATGATGATGAGTTTGGTGTTTTATGGCGCAAAAGAGCCAGTTTTGGCTATACTGCGCCAAACATTCATAGGTATGTGGTCTGGACGGGAAAAGAAGAAATTGGATTACAAGATGGAGGGTCAAAAATAGAGAAGGATCACTGGGGTACCCCGGGGTCGTGACACCCGTGTTTACAAAAGATAGTAAGCCCTTTGGGAAAAGGAAAAGATCACTAGGGAACCTCGGGATTGTGACACCCGTACCCACCTAAAGAAGGTGAGCCCCATGAGGGGACGACGAGAGACAGAATTAACGGAATAAAATACGAACTTTAGCATCAGGGCAACGACGCACGTTTAAATATTTAACTTAGAATAGTATTTGTGTAGTTGTTTAGTCCCCTTTTCTTTGTTACTGTTAAAGTAAACTGTTTTGATTATTAGCTGTTAGTCATTACTAGCTGAAGAATTAACATCAACACAACAATTGGGAATCCGGTATATAGAGCCACTCTTAAGAGCTAAATACAACATATATATATATACATATATATACACAAACACCGAAGAGAGAGCTGTTATATTATAACCATTCCTTATATTGAACAAGAGCTCGCCCAAAGACCAAATGATGGTACCCGTGTGGTTGATTTTGAGAAATGTATAAAGAGTCCCACAGCTTTTTCACACGTAAAGTGTTAAATAGTTATGCTATAAGATTTCGATAAAAGTCAAATCATTACGGCTCGACGCCTGGGATCTTCGAAACTATGTGTTTTCTCGGTATTTATTAGAAGCGTTGTGTGGATAGTGAAACAAGTCACCAGCCAGCGATTTGTTAGCTACAACGCATTGATTCCAGAGGAGTGAAATAACAATTACGCATTGTTTGCCATGACCAGCAACTGCAATAATTGCGATCCAGGTGATGGGTCTCAAAACCCAATGTAGGATACTCTTCTGCCTATGCACCTGGTTAGCCGCCACTCAAATTGTGTTCCTAGGCTGATGTCACATTGTCATCTACAGGTCTACAATAAGCCGAAAAACATCAGCATTGGATCATTAAAGAATGGGAGAAAATCATCTGGTTCAATGAATTGCAGTTTCTGTCAGTCAGATAGACTTGCGATTGCGAATACACGGATTTGCAACGGAAACTCTGGCACCCAGAGATGGACCGATAAACAAGTCGGTGACGCGTGACGGCGGTATTAGTGTAAGCGACTTTTGCGTGGGTTACACGAGGACCTATCATCCCCATGCAACTTGCCTTGACCTACGTGACCCAAGTGAACATCATTGCTAAGTACTGCAGTTCTTCATGACCATAGCGTTCCCGCATGTACTATGTGTCATAAGGTCTGAATAACCCAGATTGGTTCGAAAAACATTCAAGAAAAAATGTAATCTGTAAAATTTGTAAAAAAAATATTATTTAAACAAAAGACCTCAGGTTAAGTTATTAAGGGAAAAAATACATTATACGTGAAATTTATGCTCAAAGGCATACATAAACTTATAAACGATGGTTATGCGCATTTTGGCATGAAATAAATTGTCACATGTATGGTAAAACTTATTTTGTTATCTGATTTAATAAATATTCAAAAAATTCAAACTTGAAACAATTTTACTGTAATATCTCTCTCAAGCTGAATTAAATATTTAAGAAAACGCAGGTAAAACAGGGGTTGTTGTTGTTGTCGTATCTTCTCAGTAGGGTAGGAATGAAAGTTGCCAGAGCCTGAGGCAGGTTGGACTTCTTTACGATAGATGGCAACACCACCTACACAATTTAGGCCTGAAACTGGAGTGGAGGACAATATTCTCCAGCCCTCTGCACCCGTGGCTTATGCTGTGACCACTCACAAGACTTTCAGACCCACTGATTTAACGAGCACGTACTCTGTATGTACTCGGAGGGTATTTGGTGGCATCGGGCATCGAGCCCAGGCCTTCCGGTCCGGAGTCCGATGCTGTAGCCACTAGGTTACCCACGGCTGCTGTAAGGGGGGTATAAGGCATGAATGCCTTAAGGAAATATGTAACGTAAATATTCTTTTAAAATTGGATTTAGAAAATGGTTTACAGAAACCGAATACAATTCTATAATGTTTACTATTATTACAGCAAAATCTATTCTTTTTCTCGCAAAAACTGTTTTATTAAGATATAGACTATATTCATACTATTTTCCATTTACGAATTTATTTTTAAAAGAAAAGTCAGCAACGAAAAAATGATTTAATGAGGTAAAAATGGATTATTTTATTTTGCATTTATATTTTTTGGACGTATTACGCTTTGATGATGTACGGAGATATTTTATTCTCCATTGTTTGGAAATAGGGTATCATAAAGTATGATATTAGAATACTGAACCCTTAGCTCTAAAATATAAAGTATTCATTAAATCAAACAGTAAAAAAATAAATTCATTTTTTGTATTTTGTTATGTAAATTCAATAGGCAGGCAAAAAATATTTATTATCTTCCTTTTTAACTCCAACTCAAACTTGACAGATAAATATTATGTACTTGGGTATATATTAACACATTCTTTTCATGTTTTAAACTTTCGTTTGTGATGTCTGTTTTCCAGTGAATGAATTTCTATTGTGTAGTAAAAGATTAATGAATCGTAATACTTTTTTTTATTCTCGCTCTCTCTCTCTGTCTAATTAATAACAGCTAAAATTTAAGAAATAGAGAAACCTGTGAAAAATTAAAATTATGATGGAGGAATAATGGGAATGCTCTTGATGATGGGAATGATGGAAAAGTCCGTGCTAAAGTTCACTTTGAATTATGATAGAAAAGTTCATGCTTAAATTTGCTATTAATTAAAAAAGGACTGTTAATTTTCCGAACATAATTTTCCAATATTGTCTAGGTTTTGAATAATCGTTTGCGATTTCGAATAAAAAAATTACTAAGTGAAGTTGCTATAAATAGTTTTATTAAGTTTATTGGTAAAAAAAAAAGAAAGCAAAGAAATATTGTATGGATTTTGAAAAGTCGTTTTGAACTTTTGATGGAAGAAATGAAAGAGTTTCTAATAATATTTTTACTAAGATTTTTATGCAAATTACTTCAGAAATAATGAAATTGTTATGCAAATATTATCGACAATGTAATAAAAATAAATTATAGTATTAATTAATGTATATTATCGACAATATTTGTAATAAAAATACAGTTAAAAATTTGGAAGAATAATTTAATAGATTCAGTGTGTAAAATACTTAGTTGAAATGTATTTCAAAATTCGTAATAAAAACATTTTATATTTTGACAATAGCACTAGCAGCTAATGTGTGTGTGTGTAAATATCTTATTTTTCAATAGGGAACTCATAATTATAAAACAAGAACATTGTGCAAAATTTACACATGATATTCACTTTTAAATACCTTACAAAACGATTCTTATGTACAAAAATTATTAAAGAAGAATATGTAAACACCAGCTGCTCAGCTTATTTTAGTTTTAGTAATGCTTCTAAAATGTTCTGTACTCTCTTGAGATATTTTTCAGAAATTCCAAGCAATTTTTGTGCAACTGTTATTTACGACCTTCCATTATACTTGTGGCTGTGGTAGTCTAGTGGTTCTGCTGAGGAACTTGTGGTTGGATTATCCTGGTTCTGCTAAGCATCCGCTGTGTA
The DNA here is from genome assembly GCA_019973955.1 of Trichonephila inaurata madagascariensis. Classification (NCBI taxonomy): domain Eukaryota; kingdom Metazoa; phylum Arthropoda; class Arachnida; order Araneae; family Nephilidae; genus Trichonephila; species Trichonephila inaurata. The sequence goes on from BMAV01005395.1 coordinate 244,709, forward strand.
AAAGAGACTTGTACACGTTTAATCTACGGAGGCCCTTATGGTCCTCCTGTTGACACGGTGTGGTTGTTTGGAAAGGGTGGTGTCAGCTCTGGTATCGTCTTCATTACGAAGTCAGTTGATGATAGCCCTAGTGTTACTTTATAATGCGACATTAATAGGTTCTCATTCACCTACTTTATTGATAGAAACATCTAAGTTAATCGGACTGTATGAATTGAAAACTTAATAGAAAAAGAATTGAATTTAAGCACAAACTGAATAAAACAGTTTATAATTAATAACCATATTAAAAATATTTTTAAAATTGCATTTCTTTCGTTCCTTGTATGTGTGTTTTGTATTATTTTTTTTAAAAAAAAATATGTATATTCTTTAAAACACTAACATTAGTCATTCTCTTTGAATGTGTTGCGACATAGCCATCCTGTGATGACCATGTCGTGCCGGTTCCGCGTAAGCTAGAGGTGTGGGATTATCAAAATGATGAGACATAGTAGTTCTTAATACAACTTTTATTAAGAATAACTTATATTACTTAAATTCTAATTTGACAATTTTAATTAAAGTGAGAGTTAACACCCAAATTAAACCGTGTATTTAAGTCAGACCACGCAACTAGATCCTTTATCTCAATTATAGTTACTAATACGATTTATCTAATTACTTATATCAAATATTACCTTTTTCAGATCTCTTTCCTTTACCTAAAGAACGATATCTATAAATTCATTATATACGATGATTCCAACTTCTTTATCTTAGGCTTCTATTCTTTCCAAAACTATCGGACTGCTAACTCTTGATCTGCAAGATTTCACGCTAAGCTTTGTCACGCTATCGATCAGAATAATTCCACACTACTATCTCTAAGCTTGCCGCGCTATATCTTATCATCAAAGCTTCTATCCTTTTATAGTATATCTCATTTGCATAATATCTTTGTTTATCTTCTTGGTATTGGGTTGGAAAAGTTTTGCCATTAATCGTGGCCGTCAAAGAACATAGGAGTTATGTTAGCAGAAAGACGCGAGAGACGTCACAGTGTGTGTATCATTTTTTTCAAAATCTAAGCAAACGATTGTCCTGTTCAAGCAAATAAATATCGTCAAACAATCAAATCAATTATAACTAAACAAATTAATGATCTATATACAATACTGGGGGAATTTCTGACATGGATAGAATTCCATAAGCATATGAATGTTTCTAATATTACCTCTTTCCCAGGCCGCCAACCTCTGTACCTACATAGCAGTTTCAATTATTGTAGCAAATGCATTCACAACATGTGCTCTCCGTGCTATTTGAAATAAACTAATCCAATTAAGTGTAGTTCGAGCGTGATTCGATTCACAATTTTGCTGAGCCATAAACCACAGTGCAAACTCATCCTGTTATTTGTAACTACATCCCTTTTGTATTTATACCATGTCTTGTGTTTATGTCATTTAGCTTAAATACTCAAAATGCGTGGAGGAATATCAATTACACTATTTAACTATGGGAGTAAAAACGCATTACCCACGCAAGCTCCTGTTGATATGAGAAATGGTTATTATTTAAATTTTGTTATTTTTCTTTATTTCTTTAAATTTTAGAAACATCTCACTTAAGATTTAAGACAAATTTTATGTTAATAGCATGTTTATTACAATATTCACATATAGCATTCAATAAGCCCCTGCTTTTATTTTCTGAATAAGTGCCATTAACTGGAACCAGTTTCAATTTATCAGCTATTTAACCTGTCAGTTAGTTCAGTAAGTAAACAATCTAGCAAGTAAAGTGATAGTTTTTACCAGATAATTTTTTGTAAGTTATCTTGTAAAATATTACCACACTAAACAAAAAGTATATTGTTCAAATGCTCAAATTTTCATGCAAAGCAAATTGCTAATTTTACTTAATATATGTTACTTAACAAATATATAAATCTTATGTAGTTCAAATTATCTGATAATTTCGCTTCTTATTCCAAGATCCAGTCCCTTACCCGACTCTTAAGGACTGTTACTGTTATATGTATAATTCTCACGCAAAAAAAAATTAATAAACGTGAATTAGAATTTTAGAATCAGAATACTATAATTTTTAATTTTGTGAAACATAGTTGCAATGCTCTACTCTTCTCATAAGCAAAGTAATATCTATAATAAATTTGTATATGTTGAAATTTTCTAAAAATTGAAATAGAATCTTTTAATATTACTTTTATTTTGCCACATAGTTACAAGCAAACAATAGGGAAAATTCCTCAACATAATATCAGTACAATCAAATAATTTTGATGTAAGAAAATAAATATTTGGTTTATTTCTCATATTGCGTCGTATGCATAAAGGAATGCTACACATTAAATAAATCAGTCTCAAATTCTTTACGATTGACCACCAATTGCTTATGTTTGTCTACGAATTTTGCATATATGACTATAATCTGACATCTAGCACTATTTCATTTCCTAATGTCCTATTTCCTTATAAATTCATGAACAAATCTCTCTAGAACGGAAAAAGCTCTTGAAAACTTTGTTCATGAAATTATATAGAATGTTCGTTATTTTTTTAGTCATGCTCAACAATTTGACTTTTATATAGTCTTATGGCATTAATCTTTTAAACTATAAGCCTAATATGAAATTTATTTTAATTCCCTTTTTAACTCTGAAGCTTCAACAGAATATTTTAGATGGCTGTGCATCTATTAAAAAAGAAATAGACTATGTGTTTAAAATTTTTATCATCTCTCCATACATGTCATTGTAGGTTTGATCTTTTTAAGGTAATATTGTAAGGTTGATCTTTTTAAGATAATAACATCATATTCAGACCTTTCTTCAGTCGAAAAGTACATAAGGACTAATCCTGAAAAATTTATACGATAGATAATTTTTGATGAAATAAAAATTCCATGTTAAAATAAAATACATGCTAAAAATGGAGTGATTATACATGAATAAACGCTTGAAAAGTCAGTATAATAACACAATGTTTTTGATATTCATGATAATAATATCAACTAATCAACAGCTATATATATATATATAAATGATACAACCTGTAAATAATAGGACAGTTGTATCAATCAGATCCGTTTTCAATTAGTAACTATTTGTAAATTTTACAAGCTGAAGTAATATAAGAGTGTAAAATAGAAATCAATTTTCGAAAAAATATATATATATATATTTAATTATAATAAACTATTTCACTGAGAAGAAAAAGAAGGTAGTATTTATCTTTCTAAATTACTACATCAAAAGAAAATATCTCGTGCGGAATTTCTTTATCACAATTTCCCAAATCCGATGTTAATACAATTGGTTTTGATTGCTGATGATGAACAAAAAGGTAGAAGAAATTTCTATTACGTGAGATGACTATAATAAGGCTAATACTATTTAGTTTTTTGAAAACAAATGTTCTTTCTTTCCCCTCTTTTGAGTTATTGTTTTGCTCATTTTGAGGTACACTACTTTTATCGCCTTTAGATGATAGAAACAAAGATTGGGTTGTTAAATTGTTTTCTAAAGTAACTAACAAGGAACTTTTTTATTCTTTTTTTAGAAAAAATCCCACCATTTATTGAAAAACAAAACCAATTTACCTAACTCTTTTCCTTTAACTTACTAGCGAACTATAATTATAATTCGCAAATTAGCGTTTATATAAAAAGAAATTCTAAAACTTTACTCACAGACATAAAAAATTAATAAAATTGAGTATCTTTTTAAAAAAGTATGTTTTTTTTTTGGAATACACATGTTTATACCCGCTATTTATTTGAAAGATCATTTATCATTCATTACAAAAGTGTGTGCTCTTTGTTTCGTAACTTCTACGATTTAGTATATGTGTTAATTAATAACATACATAGGGAAAAATTTTCTTAATGTCACTTTTCTGGCTAAGTTAAAAATCGAATTATTATTATTATTTTTACATTTACATATTTTTAATATAGAAGTGATTTTTTTTTAAATTTAAGATATTTTGTTCTATTGAAACTTTTGATAGTGTTCTTAGGTTTTACAGAAATTTATATTAATTCTACTTTTCACTTTAAATATTTTGGTTTTAAAAATCATAACTAATATACACATTCTAAAATTTTATTAAAATTGTATATGTTCATCAAATATTTTGAGTACATTATACCTTTTAGCAAAAATAAAAATGACTTGATGAAGAAAATTAGAAGTATATAATTATATTGATTGCATAAGAAATTGTGAACTTTCATTTTCACCTTTTCAAAAATGTAATGTATTTTTGATTCATATAAATTAAGAAAAATAAATGTGGAATAAATAATACACACATTTAATTTAAATCAAGCCAAACTGTAATTTTTTTATGAGAATATGCATCGAAATTGGATAATGTGAATTGACAGTATAAAAATAATTGAATCAATTTTTTTTATTTAGACTCAATTACTGGTTAAAAAATAAATTAAAAATTATAGATGTTCCGTTTTAAAACACTGATGAATATTACGATGTTCTTGTTACATTTACTTATTATTTGCAGTTCTTATTAGTTGAAGGTGCTGAAGACTTCTTTTAACGTACGTCTTCATTACACGTACTTCTTTTTTAAATTGTTCACGTAAAAAATAGTGCCTAAAATTCATACAGTAAGTTTAAATTATTCTTCCAATTAACTAAAAATTACTTCAAATCACATTGTACCAACTGTAATCACTTTAATACTTTTTACAAAAATAACATCTTTTTACAATATAATCTTTCTCAACTGAAAAGAAACCATTTACCTGCATTTTACGACTTAATGACGAAAGTATGGTGCGAAGAAAATGTCTTGAGCTGAACGCCTTTGAACTCGAAAGAAAACACATTTACGAAATTAAACTTTCTGCAGTTATTTTTTTTTAAATTGTTCCTTCTATTTACGAGTCAAAGAGTATTTCTTTACTCAACATCGTGAGTGATCAAGTTCTTTATTGTCATTATTTTGAAGATAGATTAAGAAAAATACGTATACAACAAGAACACATCAAAAACTTTGCTGAAGCTTAAGCACTAGGTTTTAGTAAGTCAAAAAAATTAAGCTAGTATTAAATTTATATACATTTAGTATGTGGCTTAAAAGTAAAAATAAATTTGGTAAGCAAAAAATAAATTAAATGCATTAATTCATTCATCATTTCTTTTTCATGGCAACAAATTTTTTTTAAATAATCTTCCATCTCTGTTATGTATTAGATATGTTCTATAACAATTGTTTCTTCTAAATTCCACGATATTTTCCATAGTTTATTTAAAAGCATATTGAATCAATTCACTACAGAAAAATATATATATTTTTTTTAATTTAATTTATAAATCACACTTTTTCATTTTCCTTACATTACAAACATTTAGAATTTAATCAGCCAGGTCGCTACCAATAAACATTTGCCGCACATAGACGACGAATTCCTGTAAATGGGTGAGAATGGATAGTCTTGCAAGGCCACAAGTCGTATGCTGATTGATGCTGTTCCACAATGTGTTGATATATGTAGCACCATTTGCGTTGAATCAATAAACATTTGATCATGTAGTGATTTTTCGTACCATAACGCACTGTTACATTGAAATAAACATCACCTGTTGTATCGATACTGTTCTTCTCAACCAATTTTTATTACTTTCTACACCCATATTCTTGATTTTGCATTTGACAATGTACATAATGGTTCCTAAATGGGTAATATGTTTCTTTTCACTATTTATTTTACTATCCACCCTTTCCTTGTTACAATGTTTCAAAACATATTGTTTGATAAAGTATTTATGTTATGATGATCACAACAAACAATAAATTTTAATATGCAGAAAAAAAAAACTAAAACGTCAATATATTTCTTCACAAGTGCTAAAGTGGATTAAGCATGCATATTCCCTTCTAGAAGTGAGATTATATATCAATGAGATTATATTTTTTTTTGGTTACTTATTTCTATACTGAAAACTTTAATTTATGTAATAACAAACAAGTCTTCAATACGCAAGAAATATAATTACTGGTATGTCTGAACTTTGCTCTTTGTCATTCTTTCAATAAGAAATTTGATTATGTATTAAGGACTTAACAGGGACGAAAAATAAGTTGAAAGCAAGTTTGATTTTGTTAATGGGGATATATTTAATGCTAAGATGAAATATATAATATTATCATTATATCCTAAAAAAATCATTTAAATCTACAAAAACCCGGAATTGGCTTTGATTATGAAAGTATTCTACGACACCTTCCATTCCAAATAATGTCATGTATCTCTAACACCGTATTTTTAAATCATATTTTTAAAATATTCCACGGTACTTTCTTTATTTAACCTATTCTGATAATCACCTTCTTTTATTTTTGCCTAGAAATAGTTGTGGCTACATAATAACTCCATTTCATGAATACTTTATCCCAAAGGCAGCTTCCATTTTGTCCGGGGAGCCCTTTTGATCGAAACCATATTTTAAATTCTTTTTCGCATTTTACAGATGAATTCATATTTGCCAAATTTACGACGAAAGACTTTGGAATCTTTTGTGGGAATCAAAATTAAGAATGCTTTTAATCTCGAAATATTTCTCTACGGATAACTGAATACGTGTGCATGGATCAATTATTTTCAGTTATTCAAGTGATATTTAATTTAAAATATCTTCAATGATATATTCGAATTGCTTCCGATTCAGTAGCAATGTTATTTTTATTTTATAAGTATGTAAACTTTTACCACTGTGCCTGTGACTCTTTAATACGGAATAAATATTAAATAGATAAAAAGTATTGAAAATAAGCTATTTGAAGTGAATATTTTGTTACATTTATTTATTTATTTTTACCCATTATATTTTGTAAACATAGCATATAATGCAGAAATATAATCTAAAATTTAAAACAAATTACGTATAACCCCATATATTTATAACTTTATTTACAAAAAAAAAATTGATATAATTTCGAATTTTAGCTACGACAGTGTGTTAAGAAGATTTTTGATCTCATATCAATGTTTGATAATCATGTGTTTGAATTATAAAGCTGTTTTAAAAAGTGTTGTAGATATTTTGTTTTTATTTCTGGTCTAATTTCTTAATGATTTTTATTAACGTTCGATATACCATAACATAAATGTTTGTGATTTTATTTAACAAAAGTTGCAACACTTATTGTATGAAAGACCCTATATATATATAGAGAGAGAGAGAGAGAGAGAGTATATATATATATATATATGTGTGTGTGTGTGTGTGTGTGCGTGTGTGTGTGTGTTCGTGCGTGTGTGTGTGTGTACATAATTTCTCTAAATTTATTTTAATACAGTTGCCTAATATTTTTTTTTCATAAATATCTTCTAGCACAATAAGCTACTTCAATAACTTTTAAATGCTTATAGTACATTTGAAAATACATCTTGTACAAGAAATATATAGACCTTTAATGGCATCTGCCTAGCACAGATCTGCAGCTATCGGTCGTCTCTGTCATTTACTGCCCGTGGTTCTACACACTTGCCGCGTCACCAATTTAAATAGTGACATATTGCCATTCACGATACACTCTTACCACGATGGCAAATGAGTTGTTCACTAAATTAATTATCTCCGAAATTCTGTCACTCACTTCTCGGAAGCTAATGACCATACCGTTTGGGTGAATACATTTCTCCGTTTCGGCATTAATCGAAATGATTACAATGTTTTTCGCTGCTTTTTCTTCCAATACTCTTTATGTAAATTGCCATGCTAATGCTGCCACGTGCCTTTTCGCACCAACGTGGAAAGCAGCTCAGTCTTCGTATTATGTACATACATAAATCAAAATGTATAATTATTATATTATCTATTTAAAAATTTTCATTTAATATTCTGCACAATCTAGCATTTTATAATTTAGTTCATTTGAGCAAATTATATTTAATCCCTTAACTGATTTGCCAATATACCGTACGGGATACCGGAAACTAGCCAGAACCGGTTTACCAGTACATTGTAAGGGCACTGATATTTTCTTCTTTCTATCTTTGATTTGCACACATTTTTAATTCTTAGAGTGAGATTATGAGATTATCAGTGACAGTGTTTTCAGGAGGTGCAGTTTGTCCATGGTCCTGAAACTGAAATTCTGGATTCTTGAAATTATTCAGTGAAAAACAGAGCTTGGTAAGGCAATGTGCAATTTGTGATGAATCTATCCTCGTCCTTTCATTAATCCTCTTGGGAAATTTTTGAACCATATAGTCGTGTTTATTCGCAGCTAACCCTCTGAAGAAGAAACATTGATTATTCAAATTAGGTCAACTATATAAAGTCTAATTGTTCTAGCTAGAGAGAGAAGGAAATAGAGAAAGTGAAGAGATGTGGGATGCATTGCTACTGATCAGGTATTATTCGTTTATAATCTTATTTCAAATATTGGATAGGTGAAAGAAATAAAGTGAAGATTGATCACTAGGGTTTAAATAGTGTTCCGATAATTTGAATAGTAGATTTGACCTTGGAATAAGAGGATCGATAATAATAGTCTTCTCATAATTCGTGCATCTCTCTGTTAATCCACATTTTGTTCATATTGAGAACATCTCTTCTCGATGGAATTAGTGTTGCTATTTGAGAGATCAATAAATAGATTTTTTTAATATGGCTAGTGTTTCATCCCTTCTTACCACATCTCTAGGCGAGCAAGAGAGAGGATATCTTTCCTCTCAAATTTATTGTTTTAAAAGAAATAAAAATGGAAAGTTAATCTAAAAATGCCATATTTCCTCTGTCCCCATTGCTATGTAAGACTTAATATTACACCTTGCTTCAAATTGTGTGCGGATATGTATATGCACTTACACACAAAATCCTCAAACGTTTGAATAAGGGTACGAACAGGAATTTTTTTTAGATAATTATGAGAGAAATTATTTTTAAATATTAGGTTGGGGAAAAAGAAATCCATTATTTTTGCATGGAAATCAAGTCTTTATTTAACATGCTTCAGATTGTCCAATTTGGGTCAAATATGCTCCGTTGTTTGCCATTTTAAAGGTAGGTTTATAATGCCTCTCTCATAGAAGTATTGGCCCTTATTGGCGAAAACATCTAGTAATCGATTTTCACAATCTTCTCTTGATCCCGATTACTTTTCACTCAGGAAGTTTTGAATTTCAGGAGAAAAAGGTAGTAATCACTGGTGCCAGGTCCGGACTATATGGTGGCTGCATTAAAACTTCGCAACCAAGCTCCCAGAGGTTCTGGTGAGTAACTACAGAAATGTGTGTGCTGGCGTTGTCTTGATGACACAACACCTCTTCTGTTAGCCAATTCTGGCCATTTCTCGTCAGTCGCTAGCTTCAAACGGTGCAGTTGTTGACAGTAGAGATCTGAATTTAGTGTTTGCTCATGCGGAAGAGACTTCTAATAAATGATTCCTTTCCAGTCCCACAAATACTCAGTAGAACCTTCATGACCGTTAGTCCTGGTTTGACCACCGTTTGAGCTGCTTCACCGCACTTTTACCACGATCGTTTTCGCGTTTTCTCATCCCCAATCACCATCCGTTAAATAAATGGGTTGATTTCATTCCGTTTGGGCAATGTCTTGCAGATGAAAATTCGATCCATCATGTTTTTTGCTATTAATTGGTGTGACACCCAAACATGGAGCTTCTTTTTGAATCCAACTTTGCGCAAATGGCTTAAAATTGTTTTATGGTCGATCTTTAGCTTCTGGGCGATGTTACGTCTACTAATATACCGGTCAACTTCCATTATTTCTGTGATGTTATTGACATTTTCGACGACGAGTCTGCCTGTGCGAGGTGCATCTTTAACATCAAAAATGCCTGAACAGAGTCTACGAAACTAAAATTTCACATAATTAGAAGTTACAGTATCAACACCATAAACACTATTCGTAATTTCAGCCACCTGGCTTGCATTCCCGCCTTTATCAAAGAAAAACTGTAAAAAGAACCGAATTTTCTCCTTGTTGACTTCCATTTTTAACACTCTGTAACTCACAACTGAATGGACCAAAAAGAAGCAAAATAATTTTTTTAGTGCGTAATGTCATCTTGACAAAGAGCATAAATTTGAAATTGTTTGATCGATACTTCACGAGATATCGACATTACAGCCATCTACCGAAAAAATAATGGATTTCTTTTCCCCAACCTAATATATGAAACATTCTTCATAACATGCAGAGTGTACAAAAAAAGGAAGTATTTATAAGTTTTTTTCCATAGTTATAAAACAAAAAATAATGTGAAAAATTAAAAAATTTTTTAAAAAATCCTTACATTTTCGCAATTGTTTTGGAATTGGGCATAGTTATAAGCAATAAAAAATATTTCTTGTGGGGGACATTTTGGTCAAAAAAATTGACCGCTTAAGGTATCCGAATTCGTTCGGAACCATGATTTTAAAAAAAGCGCATAAATGTGTAATTTTCATGATATTTTGTGTCACTTAGATTAGAATACATGTATAAAATTGTTTTAGGGACATTATGTAAAAATAAATAATTAAATACAATATTTTGGCAAAAAATTAACTTAGAATAACCTTTTTTCCAAATGTTCTCCTTTTGTAAGAAATGCTTCTATTGTATTAATATTTTGCCTGTATATAGCTAAGGCCTCTGTACAGAGGCTCAATTATAAGTTTTGAAAAATTCAAATTATTTTCGCAGTTACAACCATTTGAAATAATTATCGGCATATTTTCTTAAAATTTCTTCCTTCTGTTTTTGTAAAACATGGATAAAACGACTTCCAAGTTATGCGTTTCAAAAATTCTAGTTGAGCCTCCATACAGAGGTCTGAGCTGAATACATGCAAAATATTAATACAATAGAAGCATTTTTTACAAAAGGAGAACATTCGGAAAAAAGGTTATTCTAAGTTAATTTTTTGCCAAAATATTATATTTAAATAATTTTTTTGTCATAATGTCCTTAAAACAATTTTATACATGTATTCTAATCTAAGTGACACTAAATATCATAAATATTATCCATTTACACGCTTTTGCAAAATCACGGTTCCGAACGTAGTCGGATACCTTAAGTGGTTAAGCAGAACTAAAAATGTATATGCAGTTTAAATTGCTGGAGTAGTAGTAATGTACACTTTCTCATCATGCATGACAGACATTTAACCAGCTTTTTCGTAAAATGAATGCTTTTCTACAAATATATACTTACAAAAGTTTCTTAAGCTCTTTGAGGTAATGTCTACATTTGCTTTCTCTTTGAGAGCTGTGTGATTTAAGATATTACAACAATTTTGGGTATCACAAAATAAAAAGAAGTTTAAAAAGCTCTATATAATTTGCTAGATAATTATTTCTCTGGTATATTGAAGTTTCTTTACAATACAATTGAAAAACACATACATTAACATTTTACTTTAAATGTTAATAAGATTTTAAGCTTTACGTTTTCGGAGACTTAAAAGTGAATAAAATATTTTAAGATCTAAAAATTTATTCTATACTTAAAAATTTATTTTTATACTTTTAAATAATCAATCAGACCTTCTCTCTTTCTTAGCTTCCTCTGTGTCTCTTAATATTTTCCTTTTTTAACGTAAAGATATTGACTATTATATTTATGTAAATGAAAAATAAGTCTTTCATAAAAGTAGAAAATTAATTAACCGTAACGATTTATAAATGAAAATTATAAATTTGAACTTATTTATATGCTTAAGTATAGTCTTCATTCAATAATACTTAAAATGATTTTGATATATTTGAAGAATACTTCGTTAACACTAGATTGCCGAAGGATGTCTTTTGACTGCTTTTTGATTTCTATTGGAAAAACAATTTCATATATAATGCACAATTTCTTAGAATTTTTTAGGACTTATTTTTTTTCCAAGTAAAGTATTTTTTTATTGTTAATATTTAATAATAACGTATTATATGACTGTAAATAATATAACAAATATTAAAAATTAATTTTAAGAAAATTCTTTTATACATTAATCATTCTTTCACAATGCAGTCATTTTGACTGCTTTTGGACAATATAGGTAAAGTTTAAGTCTTTCTAGTGTTAAAGTAATATTCGTAAGGTTTTCTGAAAGATGTAACTAAAAAATTTTGAAAAAATGAATATTCTTAACTTAATAGGAACAATTTTCTGAGAATAATTCTATATCTTTAGTGTATTATATAAATGTATTATTAAATTTTATTTTAAATTCATACATTCAGCTCTAAACAATTAGCACCATCAGGTCAATTTCATACAAATTTTACAAGCAGTAATACAATTGAAATCAATTCTACTTTTCTTGTTTAAAACGGAAAATATTTATATATATCCTTGTTATCATACAATCTCATATAATCTCTATTCATTGAAAAACGTGTTTTATATTTTCAGAATTATATATTTTCAAAAATAACCCTTGAGGTTTTCTGATCTGTCTGTGATAATCTATTATACCTCCTCTAGAAGTAGAACCGTTTCCACTGCTGCTTCCTTTCATGAATATTTTGCGTCAAACGAAAAGTTTCATCTGAATGCGGAATCTTTCTGATCGAAACGGGATTTTAATTGAAAATTTCTTTCCTAGAATTTTCCGGATGTTTGTGTCTTTGCTAAATTTACCATAAAGTTTGAGAGATTTTATGAGAATAAATGTGAAGAAAGCTTTTGATTTCAAAGGATTTGCGATGAAATAATGTATACGTGCATGAAGAAGATTCTTTTCAGTTATCGATGCTTCATTTCCTTTCAGATATCTACGTTCTTACTTTGCCTGCACTTCTTCGATTTGTCGCATGAAATTAAATTAGTAAGGAATGATACACCTCACCTTGCCGTATAATGTTATAAAACATTCTTAATAATATTTTATGTATAATACTACTAGCCGTTACCCATCCGCTTCACTGGGTATTTCATGATTTTGTATGTGTAAAAATTATTTTTAGACATCGAAGTCGTAATATTAACCTTTCGACTGTGTTGAAAAACATTCTTATAGCTCTCCCCGACAAAGGACAGGACTTTAATTTCTATAACGTAAATATATTTATATTTTATATGACCCGTAACACATTCATGGAATCTCTCTCCTCAAAAACCGTTTTTAGTGGATCACTACTCAACAAAAGAAATATGTTTGCTAAATTTCAACTATATTTTCTATAAGTCTAGTAGTTTAAAAATGAGATTTTTAAAATTTAAAACGCTTCTGTAACCCCATGTTAAACCGCGGGAATCGTTTTCCGAAAACCCGTTCTTAGCTGATCACTACTCAACAAAAGAAACATGCTTGCCAATTTTCAGGTCTGTATATCTAATAATAGCGCCATATTGACCATCTGACCGGCACATCTGATCTTCCATTTCATTGCCGAAGGTCCCGAAAATTGAGATGGGCACAGTAAGCCTTGGTCCTCATGGGATGTTGAGTTGAGTTTAGTATATCTAATAGTTCCGGAGATCTCGCGACAAGCTCGTGAGTGAGTCGTTCTGTTCTCTTATTTATATACATTCGATAATCCTTAATTGTATTTTACTTTTCATATTTCCTTAACATAATAAGTTTATATTTTTCAAAAATTTTGCGATAAGAATATTTTTTTCGATTTTTATTTTGAAGTATTCAAATAATTGAGAAAGAGAACGTAAATATTTGGAATCCATCTTGGGATAAATATCGGAAATAGATTGTTTCAACGCATTAATAAATATATATTGCAAGAATTGCTCTAAAGCATTCTTTATTCAAATTCGATTTATGTGCCCTTCTGAAATGATAGTCCAAATTTGTCTTATCTAAGGGCCTCTACTTTGGTGTGGTCCTCGTCTCGTTCTCATTCAACCTCAATAAGATCCTGATCAGAAAAATTTTAATCATTAAATGTTCTTACCTGACATTTTTTTTCGAAATACTGGAAATTTCAATTCTATATACCAACTGGCGAGTCTGGATTATTACATTATGCCTGTTGCGCATGCCGGGACTTGGACTTACCACCATGCAACATTACATACAAGAAACGCAGCAGTTTGTCGAGTCGGTTTGCGCTTAGGTTTGTGGGATTGAGAACTATCCACATTTATTTGTTATGTATCATTTTTTGGAGCATTTGGTAACGTATGCAATATAATGTCTATTTAAAAGGTCGTAGTGGGATACTTATCATAAACGCCGAGGGTCGCAAGAATTCTTAGTATGTAACTTGTCCAAAATACTAAATTAGAAATATTAAAACAAATTTCTCATGAACCTACATTTAGCTTTTTGAACTTTCATAAATGTATAATAATTCTTTTAATTCTGTGATTCAAATAAGGGGTTTTAAGTAACAGTATTTTCAGAAAGAAGTATCAGTATTTTATAAAATAAACTGCCTTTGAAAAGACAGAGATTCAATCAGCAAGAAAAAAAAATCTACATAATGTGCAAATAACATTACTCTCTATAAAACAACAACGATAATTGTATATTTTTATTCATACACATAAGACATCACTTCTTTATGTATGTTTTTGCGGATAAATATATGCATACACATACATACAATTTAACACAAATTTTTTACACATAATATTAGATATAGAAATTATTAATGTAAAATGAAAAAAAGTGTTACATTATTTTCCAATGTCGTTAATTCTTCTGAACTTGTTAGCATATTTTTATTTAACTTCCCCATTTCAATAGATGGCAGTTTTACTATATACGAAACGTATAAAACTAATTTGTCGCCCATCCGGTATAGTGGTTAGCCACGCTGACTACTGTGCTGTTAGGACTGGGTTCCAATCCCTGAGAAGACATGGATATTTGTGAATGTATAGTGCTTTCGTGTCATGGGGGATACTTTAAATAGCCATCGAGATGCAAGTCATCTCGTGAGGTTGGTGGAAGGGGAAGAGAGGTGGGAGACCCCTGACCACCCCAGGATGTTCTCCCTCTAAATTGGGGTGAAACCGAGCTAAATCGTTCTGTCAACTGTATGGTGCTCAAAGCTACGGTAACGACAGGCGTCACTTAGCCCTTAGCCATGATGAATTTCATGGGCCTTGATCTGATCTTTGCCGATTAGGTGGCATTGGAAACAACAACAAAAACTAATCATATATGTACTTGTATATTCAAAAGTGGAAAAAATTGTGTTCCTTATCGAGTGAGTGTATATTAACTTCGAACTATGAGTCAGCATGCAGGCCGTTGGCGGCGGACTTCATAATTTTGAACCATGGTCAATTGATGTGAAGATGACCCCTGAGCTAAGCCCTCTCTGAACTTCTACACCATCCCAGCGGGAGGATTTTGAACATTGATAGATATGACGTGCATCAGCCTCACAACACGATGGGTTTTCAAAGTGACACAAGGGCTTGAACTCATGATAACCCGGCCACGAGTTCGTAACCATGACCACTCGACCCCAGTGCCCCCTCAGGGTGTTTCATTGAAATATAGTCATTAGAATTGGGAATAACACAACATCATTCATCTGTGACATAAAAATAAGAGCGGAGATTCATAAATGCAACTCCATCACCAGGTATTATTATTATTATTAATCTTTTTTGTAAAAGTGCCATAAATATTTTTACTTCTAACTCCTCTACAAAAAAGGAACAACTATAAATGTACCACTGGTATCTGGTAATATAAGTGATACTCAACCTGCGACCCACCGAGCCTTTTTAAGTGGCCTGGTCATGACCCATTTCTCTGAAAAATTGACATATTTAAGAACATTGTATTAAAAATTTGATGGGAAATTCTTTGACAAGAAAGCATCAAGTATATCAGTTTTTCTGTTTGCTATCGATGTCATACGGGTACGAATTGATATTCATTTTCAATTTGGAACAGTTACTGTTAGTGTGATAACAGACATTAGTGCAGTAGCGAAAATTTTATGGGAATGGCACAGGGCTTAAATATTCTATGAGGTAGCTATTTTTGACTTGACTGTGGATTTCAATTTCATACATAAATTTTAGCTGAGAGAACTGAAGCAATTTGCAGTCATTCACCCCAAACTTCCTGGTAGGAGGAATGTTCGTTATGCCAGCAGAGGAGTGAGAGTGTAATAAGAGAATGAGTATTGCCCACGCAGGGTTGGTGAGAATTTTTCCAGCTTGCCGTTTTAAAGAGTAAATCTATGAAACCATTTGCCCTTGTGTACAATTAGTTTTTCCGAGAAGGTAAATTGGTAATCTTTAATCAGTAATGGTAATCAGCTTTTTGCCAAACAGTACTACTCATTACATCTAGAATTTTAAATAATTGTTTCAGAACTCTTTAAGAATTCCAAATGCTAACCTGGTGATCTTTAAGAAATGTTCTTTGAAGTTAGAAAATAGTTTTCACCCCCTCAACTTCTACATTGTTCGTTATTCTAGTACGATGATTTTCTGCTGCAATCATTTTTGACGGTATTGTTAATAGCGGTAGTTCCAAGCGTTTCAAAAGACCTGTTCATTCCACGACACTCTAACGACACCAACACTGAATTTAGTATGGGATCTACAAGGAACATTTCAAAAATATTTTACATGAACACTTCTTTACAATAGTTAAGCTATTGCGTTGTGCATTGGTTATTATTATAAGCACACAGACAGAATTTTGCCCCATAAGACAAACTAAAATTAAAAGCTTTAAGTTTGAAAAGTTAATCTCTCTCTGGAGTATCAGAAATTTACCGAAGTTTAATTTTCCAGAAGTGTAACTTATGAAGAACACATAAACATTCCCATTAAAGCAGTGATTCTCAAACTTGGAGGAACTCCCCCTAGAGGGTGTGATAACCCTAAGTGGGGGACAGGAGCATATTGTAACGTTAAAAATAAAAGATTACTTAAACAAATTACAATATTAATTTATTGAAAGGAAGCAAAACAAAATATACATTCTGAGATAATCCAAAACAAAATACACATTTACACTGATATAATATACTTATCAATGCATCAGCACTGCATAAATTATTTGATAAGTAATTTATCAATACTAAATTAAGAACAAGTTTAATAATTACAAGTGACTCCATTTTGCAGAACAAAGTTTATTAAATGAAGATTTAGTATTAGATATTAACACTATAAGTTAATTTTTTTTAATATTTAGTTGAAATCTATATGTGTTGTTTTCAAAGTAGCCACTGCTGAAAATATGGTTTCTCAAAGGTAAGATATTAGAAATGGTTATAGTAAGAAAGGCCATATATAATGATATATAGTGATGCCATATATAATGGAATAAGACGGAGAGCAGCAGAACCTAGACTGAGTAGAAAAATGAGTGATCGCGGAAATAAATATTTAATTTAAATAAAAATTATTTTTCATTCTGTTCCAATTTAAAATTTAGAAAGGAAAAGTTACATAGTACTTATTTTATTACTTAAAGTAGCATACACAACATTTAATACTTATCCTGATAATTTGTAAGGTCTATAATTAAGGTGGTATTGCAACTTTAGACTCAAGTACATTATTATTGCATTCAATACATTGCTATTATATGGGAGGGGGATGAAAATTGTGATTGTGTGAAAATCGGGTAGCAAATACTGAAACTTTGAGAAATCCTGCACTAAGGCATGATATATAAATGGAAAGAGTGTCTGAAAGTCAATATGCAAGGTAAAAACATTATTCAATGTGTCACAAAGCTTTTAAGGAATTTAATACAAAACCTTACATTTTTTCTTGACAGGCTCGCGGGCTTTCATATGTATCGCCCATCTCTAATGTCTTAACATTTCCTCCAATAGTGCTTTACAGACTGGATTGATGAGACTGGACATCAGATCACAAATATTTCATCTTACATGCATTTTAAAAATTCTATAAGGATTCGAGGTCTAACTTACAGAACAGATTTTATAAATAGTGCAGTTTGTTTCAAAGTATTTTTCAGCAAAAATATATTTAGTGGTTGCTTAAAGATTTGTAAATTTTTGGATTTTGATATAAAAATAACTTTGCATTGATGAAAAGTGAATAAGAAAGACGTGTAAATGTTCAAAAAAGGCTAATTTGAAAACTCCTTTATATTTCCCACTCATTAAAATAAAACTATGAGACGCAAGTTCTAAAAACGTAAGTAAACTTAAAATTTTGTAGATACTTTGAAAGAGAGATAATTATTAACTATGTGTAGTTCTTCTCAAAAGTGTCAAAACGAAAAACAATTATTTTAGAATTGAGTACGATAAATTGGTCATATTATTTCAAATTGATAGAAGAATTGGTCATTGTGCAAAATCAATCGAACAGTAACCATCATTATCTTGTATTTATGTCAGCCAAATATCTTCACTCAAAAATATTTTTTAATTTTCAAAGATTACAAAACCGCAGCATCAAAATTATAATTCATTTAGTATTCAATAGGGCTGCATTCACTCAACGATTGAATAATTTGCTGATTCATAAATGATTTCATGCTCTACCTTAAATACTTGGAGGAAAAGTAAAAAGAATGAAACTTCTATTGGAGATTTATAACAGTGAAAAGTATATATTTTGTTTAAATATATTCGCACATTTTCATTAATAATGAGCTATCCAGACATGAAGTAACTTCATTTAGTAAATTTAAAAAAACCTTCATCAGAAATTTTGAGAAATAATTTATTACATTAAAATAAAATAAAAATGATTACTAAAATTATTGTTTTAAAATTAAGATTGAATTCTTTTAATTTTATTAAGCAGATATTATGTTAGATATATATTCCGTTTAATTTAATAATAATCGGACCAATCAGAAAAGAAAGTAACATGATATTCTTTAAACGAAACCAATGATAAAATTTAAATTTAAGATACAAAAGAAAAAAAACACTTGAAGAAACAAATACCACCAAGATAACATCAAATGCATTACCAATAGATTATAAATTGATCCATAATATCAAGTTATGAATAGAAAGTTCATGTGTCAAAAATAAAATAAAGTATCTGTATTTATTAATGAGAATTTCCAAAAGATCGAAAACCGATAACATAAAGTCTTTTTTATTTCTAAGAAAAACGAATAACTGTTCGATATTTTAAATAGTCATAATACTGAAGTACCTAGGCACTTAGATTAATAATTTAAAACGTGTCATTCCTTTTCAATTACTTTTTTATGTGAATTTTATTTTTTGAAAGCTATGTTAATGTTTTTATGTTAGTGAGTTTATATAACTAGTTTGATATTATCCCTGTACTGATCTGAAACTGCCTTTGATTTTTAAAGACTTTCTTACTTATTGAAAGAAAATTTTGAATTTAACAAGCATTATTTAGATTTCAATACAAAGGGAATTTTATTTCATTTCTTTAGAAGAAGCAATTCTTAAAAATTGAGTGAACGTGACTCATTACTTTTTTTCCCTTGACAATCGATGAAATCCATTTTTGTACATCTACAATCTCGATAAAAAGATAGTCATTAAAAGAAATGTATTTGACTGAAAGTCTGCAGTAAAATATTCTGCTTACACACACAAGAAAATCAATGTGATTCTGTAACAAACAAAATTTCAATTTCGTAGAAATTTCAAAAGATTGAAAAAGGAGAATCAATATTACAAGGAGAATTCGGTCATTGTTAAATACCAATTATAAGAAATTAATTTTCTTTGAGTTGTGAAAGCGAAGAAGCCATGAAGTATTTTCTGAGCAACAATCCTGCTACATACATTAGAACATTTAAAATAATGCATTATTACATTAATTAACTTTACACTGCAATACATTAACAACATAAATATTAATATTCACCTAATACAAAAAAGAATTATTCTTTAAACATATTTTTATTGGTTTCTACTGTATACATTTTTTTAAAAATGAATCGTTGTTATTTTATGAAAATCGCTTTATTTTTTTATATTTACTATGCTTTAATTAAATTGAATAGATTTTACTTTTCATGTATCCCCATGTGTATTTCCTCAAGCTAGCTTACGTAAAAACATCTGGAATGAACATTTTAAATATGAATCTCCAATTTTTTACATGCGTTAGATTTTTCTCAAAGTTCATTTTCATTTGAATTTAAATTACGCCGTACTGTGAAGCAAACACGATGGTGTTGGAAACTTACCTAGTAATTTGGAACCTTTTAAGGTGGAAGTTCTCAATCATTTTTGTCTCATAGACCCCTTGCCATGTTTTTCAGTTTTGTGTAGACCCCTACATACCTAATATTAAATTTTTGCAAATTTATCAACTTAAAGACTTTTTGACATTTTGACATCTGGTAAGGCACTACTTACTTTAAAAGTTTTATGTTTCTAACTGTAGTTTAGTAGAGTGTTTAAACTTAAGAAACACTTGTGATTTAACTAAATTTAAATTTAATTAACATGTGAAATAATTGTTACATTAAATAACTGAGCTACAAACAAATGTTTTTTTTTTATTTGTTGGGATGAATCTGCTGTTTCAATAACAAATTTTCAACATATTTGGCTTTAATCTTTTAAGGTTTAACTCTAAATCTCAGTTAGTAGTATCCAAACTTTCTTTTTTTTTCTTTCTGTTGTTATTTTGGAGATTTGCAAGCGTGCTGAAATTCCACTTCTATGGCAAAAGCAATCAAAAACACACTTTCTTGAGATGTTCCATAATTCGGGATAAATAACAGATATATCTTTTTAAAGCCGAAAATTGCTGTGACATTCGTTTCTAAATTGTACTTTATCTTAGATACTTTCTGTACGGTACTTTCTTAAAACTTCATTAGAGCTATTAAAATCAGTTGCTTTTGTAATAATTTTTTTAATGCAACAACATTAATTCATTACCTCCTCTATGATATTACTATAGTCAAAGCATTCTCTGATCTAGTTTCAAAATCTGAATAAGGGGCATTTAAATATTGAACATAGGTTAAGACGTCATTTTTCTGGCAGATTGTCTGTGACAAATTAAGAAACTGTTAAAATTTGCGAAGTCCAGTTTTATATTCTTTTAACTTGTTTCTGGCACACACTCAAGAATCACTGAAATGGTGGTCCTTTTATAAAAAAAATTATGCTTTCACCTTGTAACTGCAAATTAATCCCAGCAAATTGAGTTAATAAAGCTGTTAAATAGGTAAACCTGGTTTACACTTGATTAAATTTTCTTTTAAAATTAAAGTCACACGATCTGGTTTAGGCTATTGTAGACCCCCGTTTACACCTCATGGACCACCAAATTATTTTTTCACTGACGTGGACCCCTTGCAGGTCACCATAGACACCTAGGGGTCCATATAGACCACTTTGGGAATCGCTGGCTTAAGGTATCCGATTACGTTTAAAACCAAGGTTTCGAAAATTCGTATAAATAATTAAATGTTTTGTTATTTAGAGTCACCTGGATTACAATAAACATGTAAAACTTTACTAAGTAAAAATAACTTAAATGCAACTTTTTGGCAAACATTTAAGAAGGAATGATATATTATAAAGCATTCCCCTTTTATGGAAAATGCTTCTATAATAATAATAATTTACCTATGTATAGAAAGGATTTCTCTACAGAGCCTGAACTTTGAAATATTCATATTATTTACATAATTATAATAAACTAAAATAATAACTGACGTATTTTTTGGTATAATTTCGCCATTCTGATATATTAAAACATGAAGGAATCAACTTCTAAACAATATTTTTTAAAGATCCTAGTTGAAGATATGTAGAGATGTCTTAGTTATATATAAGCAAAATGTTTTTTTTTATTTCTCATCAAAGAAGAATGTTTTGAAAATATGTCATTCTTTCTTCATTTTTCGCCGAAAAAATTTCTTTTAAATATTTTTTCTTTTGTTAATATTCTTAAAATAATTTTAGATGTATATTTTAATTCAGGGGTGCTAAATATGAAAAAATCTTTACATTTATACTTTTTTTCAAAACCCCGTTTCTAACTTACAAGGGGAAGGCACGATTAAGGAAATTCATTTGGGGACGAGACTTTGTGTAACAGTAGAACTACTATTGGATATTCAAACCCCAATGGAATTCCGCCGAATGACCAGTCAATTCCGAGAAAACAGCGTTCGAAATTCATACTAAGCTTATATGTTACTTTCTCCCTGATACTACGTCGCCGTGGCATGATCGTCTGCGTATCGGTGGCCAGTGGACCGGGGTTCGATTCACGTGAGCGTCAACTTCGTTTTTATTTTTTTTCTCCTATGTATTTTATTATTTATTTTCAGAATTTAATAACTTTATTTTTTAAATGATATTCTATATAATTATAGTAACTATTTTATTTTTTTAAAACACAAAAACAACTAATATATGGTATAAATACAATTACTTCTGTCATTAAAATCTAACTATTTGTATTTTTAAAATTATTTCTTATAAGTAAAGGGCCATAAAATTTTACTTCCATATTTAACAAATCGATTTTGATCAAGAGAAAAGCAGCTGTTTTTAAGGAGCAGGTGTTATATTCTTTTAAGAACAAAGTATTTTTTTAAAAAAAACAAAGAATGCTACAATAAAATGAGAAATCAGTAGCATAAGGGATTATTTTGGTTTCTACACTATTGCTTATAAATTTTTTTCCCATTTTTCCCTCTGTTTTTACAATATAACCTTGTTACTTAAAAACATTGTTCTTGCGGTAATTCTTATTTTATTAACTATTATTAGATGTAAAAAATTAATTGTTTCGAAGGTTTTTATGATAATTATCACTCAGGTTCTTGTAAGTAATAAAAAAATTATGTAAGACAAAGTTAACTTTTTAATTATATTTATTTAACTTTATTTATTATAATTTATTTTCACTCTTTATTTATAAGTATTATTATCATAACTATTAGGTGTTTTGTGTTTTTAAAAAGTGAAATAGTTACTATTATAATTATACAGAATATCGTTTAAAAATCAAGGAACTTTTTTTTAAAAAATAAAATTATTTCATTCTGAAAATAAATAATAAAATAAATTGGAGAAAACAAATATAAAAACGAAAGTTGGCGCTCGCGGGAATAGAACCCCAGTCCATGGGATAGTACTCCGATACTCTGACGATTATGCCACAGCGACATTGCATCAGGGAGAAAATAACTTGTATATAAGCTTAGTATGAATTTCGAACGCTGTTTCCTTGGAATTGACTGCCCATTCGGTGGAATTACATTGTGGTTTGAATACCCTATAGCAGTACTACTGTTAGACAAAGTTTCATCCCCAAATGAATTTCCTTAGTCGTGCCCTCTCCTTGTTGGTCGGATACCTTAAATAACTTGAAAGACACATGAGCTAGCATCTCCTCTCCAAATTATCACATCATTTCTACAGAGGGAACTTCAATCATTCACACATTTAACATGCATCAGCCCCTCTACACGGCTGGTTCTCAGAGGTACAAGGTTTTGAACCCAAGAGCCGCGATCAGGACCATTTAGCTACAGAAGCCACTATTATAGTCAGGATTAGGTATTAAAAATGCCGTTAGTTTGGTTTACAAATAGAGGGTGAGTTACATGTTTAGTATCTCTTCAGCAGATCATGACATTCATTGAGGGATGTCAAATTAGGATTTATATTAGGTACTAATTGATCTTTTTATTTTTATATACATGTGATTTCTACCTTATCACCCCATTTGATGATGCTTAATTGTTAGCTGTTTCTCATGTGGCTGATTATTTTGGTTGCTTTTCTCAATCTGGAAAAACACAATAAAGGCGTTTATTTTTTCATTTTTTTTAACATTTTTTTTATCTATCTTGAGATGTTTGGAATACAAATTCCTCTTGAAGAACTCTTGCCAGTTTCGAAAATTGCCCTTACTCTTTTTTTCTGCAAAAACTCTGTCAGTACTTCTTATTTAAAGCTTCTAAGAATATTTTTATATAAAACATTTTTCCTTTTGATCAGGAAAACCTATTGGTCTCATTTTTGTTGGCAAATGCGACATTGTAGTTTTGTTGGTTCTAATAGATGAAGATATTTTTAAATAAAAAACTAGTTCCCTGAGGATTAAATGCACTTACAAGAAGAAGCACATAAATCCTCGACCTTTAATATTCTTACAACACATTATAGTATTTAGAAATAAAATATTATTGTAATAACTAGTACCAAAACATATATGGACTTAGAAAAAAGTATGTTTTGAAATTTATAACTGATAAATTAACTATCATATAGGTTTAATACATTTATTTGTTTTATCTTAAAATGAATATTAATGAGGATAATAATTATTCATTCTTTTGTAGTAAATTTAATTCAGTTTAATTTTTGAAGAGCAAATTTTATTATATATAAATTTGAGTAACTTAAAAATATTTGAAATGTGTGCCGATCCTTAGATTGAGATTTTTTGAAATGTATTTTTTAAATCCATCTGAAACAATTTTGTAGAGTATCATTATTTTTTTTCAGTTTTATAAAGATTAACTATATTAAATTTTGAGAATTATGAAATAATCTACACATCTGTAATTTTTTTAAAGATAATTGATAAAGATAATATTAGTTTCAAATACAATATATCTTAATTCTTTTCTACTACTGTTGCTTACAACACAAAGTGTTAACTATTTCTCGAAAGAAATTTACTTTTTTACAAAGTTGAATTTTGATTAAAAAAATGATTTGGTATACTTGATCGAACTAACAGACACTCTTTTTTTTTCTTACTTAGGGACATCCATTCAATAAAATCACCCTTTTCCAATATCATCTTAACTTGAAATTTTGTATGCCTATTACTCCAATTATTTTTCAACTTTGATAATTTCTAAAGAATAAAGTATTAACTATATATTTTCATTTTATGAACTCGACATACAATAAGAAATGAAAAATATTTCTGTATGTTGAAATAATAACTACGCATATTACCTTAGTTTCAGTTTGGATATGCCAGACACAATTATCACAATGGATATTTCTTGTTAAATGGGGAAACTTGTTTGGACTTTGATAAACTACTTTGAATTCACAGATGTGTGAAGTAACTATTTAGAAAAATTACAGTTCTAAAAAAATACTCATTAGGTGTTAATTTTATAGTATAGAATATTTGCTCCGTTATATAGATCACATTTTATTTTATTTTTAACTATGATTAATCATTTTTAAAATTCTCCATTATTATACAAAAATTAATTTTCAAAACATGTTGCACTTCAATTAGGATTACCCGACAAGAGACAACATTAAGTTACAAACTGTCTGGGTAAACATTTGATCACGGAGTTTAAAATAAAAAGTGCGAGAGGAAAAATTCCTTTTTCGTACAGTGACTTAATTCTTATATTAAAAATAAATCCTGACATTTATTAATTTATTAGTTTTCATTAATATCAGACTCAATTACATTTGTAGTAAGGTACAACATAAGAAAAAAACTTGTAAGATGTGGTCAAAATAAAAAATAATAATATTATAAATATTTATTATAAACGTTTGATGACAAACTTCGCAAAAGCATTATACATGATCATAACACACACACACACGTAATTAATATGAAGAAAATGTAATGTTGCTTAAATTGTGACATATTGGAATTTGTTGATACAAAAATCTGCATTATAACTATAGTTCTGGTTTATTTACTAAATAATTATTGCAAATGTAGGCACATATTTAGTATAACATAGCGTTTCTCAAACTGTGGGGCACACCCCGTAAGGGAGCATGAGAACCCTACGCGTGGGGGGTGAGCATATCAAGAAGTCGAAAATAAAAGATTTAAAATAATTATCAATTTACTTAAAGGAAGCAAAATAGAATACATTCTGACGGAATAAAAAATGAAAAACATATTCCCCCTTATATAATATACTTATAAATGTATCAGTACGGCAAAAAGTGCTGATAATTAAATTATCCTTACTAAATTAAAATCACGTTTAGTAATTATAGTGACTTTTATAGGCTTATTATATAAAAAATATAATACTTATCTTGATAATTTTTCAGCATATAATTAAAGCCGCATTGTAGCTGTAGCATTGAAGTACATTATTGATGCATTCAGCATACTTAGTTGTATGAGGGGGGCAAGGATGAAAATTATTACTGAAAATTAGATTATGCAAGTCTTGAAAGTTTGAGAACCACTGGGAAAATAGTTATTTTTTCTCAGAATTAAAACAAAAAGGAGAAATTAATTTCTTATTAATACGATTCAATTGACGAAAATCGGTCAAAAAATCAAATCAGATTTAATAGTACATGGTATAAAAGTTGACATGCATTTTTCAATCAAAGCGATACATATTTCTTAAAAAAGTAACTGAATTTAGAATTTACATATTTTTTAAGGAATTTTGAATAAGCATTCATAAAAATTAATGTTATACGAATAGCAATCATGTTATCGCAAAACCCATGCTAACTTTTGATATACATAGTTTGACGTGCTTGTAAATCAAATTTCATATATGTTCGCCAATTTTTTAAGGAGGAGTAGCATTTAAAATCCCTTCAAAAGTTTGAAGTTTTTCCCTTAAAAAATTACACAGTTAGTTTTTAATGTAATTTGGAGCAAAGAACTTGCTTTACATCACACACACACATAGGAGGCAACCAAAACAATTATAAAAACCATTAAGTTAAAACATTCTATGCAAACCATACCGTCCCCTTAAGGTTGAATTTTTTTCATATATTTGTATTTATAAAATGAAACCTATAAAACACGTTCAACAAAAATGGAATCCCATTAATTTAATAATCATAAGACTAGTATTGCCAAATGCCTTCAATAAACATCAATACGTATTTCAGAAAATAACGTCGGAATAACCTAGATAATCACGAGTTGGTCAATTTCCTGAATAACTGAAGAATTCTTAGAACACATACTTCCAAAAATATCGCATAAACATATATGAACAGAAGACTACTGACATAACCCCTAAGTGGTACATCGTTAGAACATAGAAACAGCTTTGTGGATTTACATTTACCCTACTTCATCGGAGGCCATCAATAAAAACGAAACAGGGGAATCGTATTCCAATATTACAGTCAAGGAATACTCATCAAGTATATAGAGCGAATAAATTCTTCGAATCTAAGAAAATGGCAACTTAAAGACGTCGACGTTCGACTGCTTTTATCGACTCCTTTGTTAAAACCAGAATTGTCCTATTTGTACAAATGTTTCGAATTAAGGTCTTTAAATTGGTTATTTGAAGTTATCTCATTAAATAACAAAGTTACTTTTGACAGAATTTTAAGACAGCCTTAAGGAAATTTCGGGAAGTTTGTCTAACAAGTATCAAGTCTTTTACATGTACGAGTAACGGAAGTTTTGGTTAAGGAATTATGATGAGTTATTGTTACTTTGATTCACAATAGATATATTTGCAAGGAATGAACGTTATTTTCAAAAATGAAGTAACTAAGTACTTAGAGTGCTTAGTTTAACAAAAGTAAATAAACGATTTTTCACTTACAGTTAATAAAATACGAACTTACATTAATATATTTTTTAAAATGACAAAATAAATAAAAGTTATTTATTTTAAATATATTGAAAAATAATTTATCAAGATAAATGAATGCATATAAATATTAAACATATTCTAAGAATCACTTGCATTTGTACTTATTATAATGTAAGGGAGGAATAATGTTTAATAAATTTTTTTCTAATAATTCAAAAACCAATCATTCATCGAACAATTTTTAATACTGTAAAACGTACGATCTCCTCTTTTTTAGTAATGTTCTATTTAAAATAGGATTAGTCATACATTGTTTTCCTACGTTCAACGAATAGTTTTGAATACATAGATAGGTAGTACCAGAGATGGAGTGAGATTCATATAAAAGTTTCCGAACTCTAGTTGCTTGAAGTTTTAATTCTTTAATTGCCTTTACTGAATTTTGATGTGTTTATTTTGAAATTGTTCTTCTTAGTACATGAAAAACTGTATATTAAAAATAAGTAGTGCACCTGAATATATTAAGGAATTTTTAAAAAAAATCAATTTTTACCAAAGAAAATATTTTTTTTTGTCAAAAATATAACGCCTTATTTTAATTTCTACCTTATAGAGTTTAATTTTGTTGTAGTATCATCCGTTTTCTAGAAAAATTCATAAATTATTAAAAAATACCATATTGTATTTTCAACAGTTATAAATCTCATTCACATGTCCCATAAGCTTTTTTTTCATTCCTACTATCTGTTTTTATACTTTTTAATACATAAATGTAGCATTTAAAAATATCATTAAAATGGTCTAATGGAAATAATGGATAATGTTTCCTTCCATTTAGCATAATACCCAAAGTAATTTGGAGTCAAGAATTGCACTGCTCATGTGTATAGTAATGTGGACTTTAAAATAAAATGAGTCTATAACAGTCAGTAAAAAGCATCGAGCTATTACCACGCTGCATCTATTTACGCTGTTTAGCAGCCCTATCTCGTCGGCACGCAAGCTGTTTTGAAATCAGCTGACATAAACACCACCCTGACGAAGCCTGTTTGGTTCGACGTCCTTTATATTCTTACCCAAAACGACTGTCTTTCAGCTAAGTAATATTACTTATTCTGATATTGGTCATCAGTTGCTATAATAACACATGGACAACCTTGGATGTATCAACTTCTTGGAATCGATTGCAAAATGTTGGAATTACACTTCTTGTTATTTCGTTTAATTTTACTTATAACTTTTTCATACACTTCGAAAGTTTTTTGTGGTTGCCCAGATTCTCAGTTATTGCCAAAATTCCCAATTATTCTCTAAACAACGAATTCTGGTAATTCACAATGATAATTTTTCAAAACATCTTTTCTAAAAATAAATATTAACAATTGCCATGTTACAACTGAGACAGTGAAAAAATAATTTTTTAGGAAATCGCGATTTCTACTCAATACAACCTTTTTGGTATCCAGATGACAAGAACGTTAATTTGCATATAGAATTGGATTTTTGTGTTTTTTACTACATTTTAAACTACAAATGTTTTGTTCTACGTAATCTATAAGTAAAAATATTTGCATAGTTTTGTTAATGTGTGTGGCTTGAGCTACCCTAATCTTTTTACTTTATCACGTGTATATTGTAAAGTCCCTTATCAAAATGTTATGTCTCTTAAGTCATCAAATGGTACAGTATTAACTCTATGTAATAAAATATATTTTCCGAATTGTTATATATATATGTTTGTTTTATATTACGAAACCCAAAATCCAAATGATACAAGCATCTTTTGCTATATATGGAATATGTACTTACCTATTTTATCATTTATTCTCATTACAAATATATACCCCTAAGATCATGTTTTGAATTTCAATTTCTAAGACTTTCGTATCACATATTATTTTCTCTCAAGCTTATTATATTCAGTTCAATGTCAAAATAGAATAAAATAGTCTGAAACGGAGTCAAATCCAATAAATTAAAGAGTTGTTTTTCTTTTTTTGGAAAGGCCTTCAAGTTGATATATGAATTATGAGATAACTTATTTTCCGATTTAAAAAATATCTTCAAAATAGGTACAGAATTGCTATTGATAAAAAAGAAAAATTCTATAGCTATTTTTAAAACCACATTCGAAAAATCTTAAAATCCTTTTGCAGCCGTTCTTCAAAACATCTCATTCCCTAAATTATGATATCCATCATATAAGTCATCCTGTTGCTCGTCCTACTGCTAGCATCAATCAATTCTGACAAATAGGATGAGGCGTAGGGCAAGATAGATGCGAGTAATGACGCATGGAATTCCTTTGAGGACATTTGTCCTCAATTCATTGAAAATCCTGCGCCTTTGTGTCCCATTTCCTCCATTTATTTTCGACCGACTGCACATCGCCCAGTATTAATAGATATCTGTAGGATGATTTCAGCTTCAGCGTTTATCTAGCAATCTGTTGAATATCTTTACGTGCTGTTGACAAAGCTGTTGATTGTCCTTATAAAGTCTGATTGTTGAAGAGCTCAAATTAAACAGGAAAATATTGCTAAAACGTCGTATTTGGCTTTGCAAATATAGCTAGAATTTAGCAAAATACATAAATGATTATTGAATAATTTTATTTTCTTAAAATGAATATGGAATGGTTTAAGTTAGCTCAAATCGATTGGTCCTTTAGTTCAAGCAATTAATCTGAATCAGGATAAAGAAAAAACGAAAAAAAAAGAAAGAAAAAAGAAAACAAGTAATATAAAAAAAAAAAATTAAGTAGGAAAAAAGAAGCATGCTTTGTCTTCATTGTTGTAGCAATGCACACCCAGTTTGGCTGTAAAACAGGTTTTCGTCGCCAACTTTTGTCTTTGTTTTAATAGTTACATTGTTACAACAATAAACATGAATCTAAGTTGGCGTCACAGAAACTGATAATTAACTAAATTAAATTAAATTAATTAATTAATATTTGAAAAAAACTGTATTAACTTCAAGTGTCATCAACTACAAGTTTAAAAAAGTATTATTTGAACTTGATTGGATGAATAGAAAGTATTTTATTAACGATTGAAAGTTTGAACAAGATAAATATATAAATAAATAAATAAATAGAGAGAGTAAGCTAATAGTAGAAATTGAATAAATGTAACTCGTATACTTTTACAATACTCTCTTAAGTGTAAAATTCGAGTAAATGCTCTCAAGAATTCTATTTTGCATGTATGTTTTTAAACGCACATTAATTTAAAGTACATGTTATTTAATGCGCCTCATTCTTTTGAAAGACGTGCATTTATTGGAATAAAGAACTTTGATCACTGTGGGATACTAGAAACTTACAACAATTAATATCATTGTAGAGTAGCGCAAACAGTGTACCATAAAAGTATTATAAATTTCAGATCAATTTTTTCAGATACAAGTTAAAAGAATAATGTTTAAAACATGTAATTCAGAAGCATAAATTTCGCAAGTAATAAAACCCCTTTCCAAGCGCTTTTATGTAGAATAAAGGTACATTTTACTATTTTTAAATAAAATGTATGCACCTTGAGATAAAAAAAAATTAAGAATGAAAAATGCATTCTCTTTACAGTTTTCCGTGAGAAATAATTGCTTAGATAAGCCAAAACACAATTATTGTTAAAATGTTGCATTTTCTGTATTTGGTTGTAGACTTTTTCACAACTATTTTTTTTCTTTTACTTGTAATAGGAAAATTAATATATGGTTAATGTTTTGTGGACATCATAAATTTCCTAAAAGAGAATAAATTAGTTACGTCCAAAAATCCTTTTTTGGCTAAAGTTTCGAAGTATATTAATGAAATAGAGAAAGTGAATAGAAGAGTTAAAAAAATGCACATACAGCTTAAGGTATTTGTATTGAGTTCTTCAAATATTAAATAAATAATGCTCCTACAGAAAGTGAATGTATATCAACTTGGTATTTTTCTTAAATAAATCTTTGGATTGTGTAGTACATATACATACGAATACCTACTCTATTTCTATGATAGTTTTAATCTTCTTGCTACATAAAGAAAAAAATATCTGTGGAGTTATAGAAAAGAGCTTCAATGTGCTTAAGAAAATGTTATATATATATATGTGTGTGTATTTCTAGCTATCCTTTTCCGAATTTTATCTTTGAACTTCTAAGTACCTTTGGTCCGAGCCTAGGAATGGGGAGGAAGGGAACGAAGAGTAGCCATATCCAAAAACAATCTATTTATTGATCACACAAATAGCAACACAAATTAAGGTAATCTTAAATAAAAAAATTGCACTCAATCTAAGCAATTGTACCCAATCTAAGCAATATGTGGATAAATAACTAGGTACGCGAATTATGAGATGACTTTTAATATCTTCCCACTTATTTCAATATCGAATCTACTATCCTAATTATCTGAACCCTATTTAAACTCTAGTGACCAATCGTCACTTTAACTCTTTCAATTATCAAATATCTGAAATACACTATAAATTTGAATAATACCTGATCCGTAGCAATTTATCCTCTCTCCTCACTTTCTCTCTGACTAGCTTGAAAGCCGACTATATATAGAAGACCTAATTTAAAAAATGATGGTTTCTTCTTCAGAGGGTTCGTTGGAAATAAAATAGATTTGAAAGACCAAAGATTTCCCAACAGGACTTTGTTAATGGAAGGAGGCGGACAGATCCGTAGCAAACTTCACTGATTACATTTTTCCAACTTTGAAAATAAACATTGATGGTGACCCAGAATGCAACACTATAAAGAAGGCATGCAAACCGAGCGAAGTTTTAACATTTTCATTTACAAGTGATTAGCATTAAGCTGAGCAAGCGCAATTTGAAGCAAGCAATGTAGTGGTATGTGTAGCATTTTATATAGCGTTTTAGTTGATTCTTATTTTGTAAACCAGGCTGTTATAAGTACCATATTTGATTTAAATTTTCTAAAGCATTTTTCCAAAGAAAAACTTTCATCATTAATTAAGTGATCTGCAATTTCATAAATTTTAATTATTTCGTTGTTTATCATGCTCTTATTATTTTGAATTTTCTAAACGGAGAAAAATGGGAGCACTTTAAATTAAATCATTTGGCTCTTAAGTCGTTTTGAAATCAAAAGTTTCTGAGGTTTTTTTAAAAAAATTCATTTGCATTTTTAATTAATTTCCATTTCTGTACGCGTAATTTTATTTTAGAAATCTGTGTTGGAGCAGTTGTTTTTAGTGCAAAAAATTTTTTAAAGCCCTTTTAGCTTAAAAGCTTTATCCGTAAAAGAATTAAGTAGTTTGTGTGCAAACACATCCCATAAGCATTTTTCTTAAATAAGATTCTTCAGAGAAGGCAATCAAAATACATACGACTACGAAGAATAGTTGATTTAAAGTAGAAAATGAAACGACGTATTTTTGGTATAATCCAGTTTATTCCAAGAGGTCAAAGGAAATGTCCTTTATTTGGGTTGCTATGTTTTATATTTTTATAATCCAGAGAGGGAAATTAAAGGGAGGGAAAAATAAGGATCATTTTACGTTATTTCATAAAAAAAAAATTTAACACAAAAAATATTGATTTTGATTTTTTTATATTTTTTAATAAAAAGGCCAATTTTTTTTTAAAAAAAATTTTCAAAAGGAAATTTTTTGGTTCATATTTAAGAGTTTGAATTGAAAGTTTAAAGAGTTTATAAAAGCAAAAATCATTAATTTATATCAATAATTATTTATAGTTTAAATACCACTTCAAAAAAACTTTTTTTTTATTTTCTTGTTAATTTTCGACATGAGCATTAACAATGATAATAATGTGAAAACAAAAAAAAAATGACAATAGGAAAGATCCAAATAAAATTTTTATTGTGCATTATTAATAACACAACTATATGTGTTTCCTTATCCATATATCTATATATTTTACTAAATTATTTTTAAACATATAATTTTAAGAAATGGTGTGCTTAAAAATTATAGAGGATTGTGTCTCAAGTTTTAATAATTTGTGTCATTTTTTGATAAAATATGATATTATTTATATACATACATGGCATAAATATAATATTTATAAATAAACGAATATAAGCTTTATATATAATTAAGTAAACCCTTAAATACACTATTTAAATGAATAGAATTCAATAATTGAGCTACTGTGTTAAATCAATATTTTAAATAATTTTAATTCAGTATGTTATGAACTCAATTTGGGTCTCAAAAACTAATTTTCTCAAGTAATATAGCAAACAGTATCTTACGGGATAAAATGTATTTCAAAAAATTAATTAATTTTAAATATAGCAATTCAAGAAAAAATAATATACAGCCTGGAAAAGAAAAATAAAACTTTTTTTCTTTTACTGAATTTCACATTTCAATTTAAATGACTTTTAACGTTTAAATGTTGGTGCAGCTAAATAAGGTAACAAAAAAATTCATTTGTAGTTTAAGTTGATCAACTTGAAATCATGCAATAACTGAAATAAATCACATTTATTTTTTCAAATAAAAAAAGAATATAACTGACTTTTAGCTGCTGTGTGTGCCACTGATAAAACTTAACATTTTTAGTATGATTCTTCTAATCTGAAATTTTCTTTAGATGATTATGTAGCAATATATTTTGAAAAATATCTCCAAAAATACTATTTTTGGTATCATAATATTTAATTATTAAATGAGTTATGGCAAATTTAAATAGATAGGGATTTATATTCTGCAGTATATCTTTTTTCAGCTTTTATTTTGACTTATTTATATTAAAAAAGAAAAAAAAATGTTATGAAAAATGATTATAGAAAAACATTTTATCATTGTAATTAAATTAAATGCTATTATTTCAGAAAGGAATTCTCCAAATTATGCATTTTTTTAAAAAAAAATCAAGAATATATTATGAGTTATTCATATTATTTTTTACTTTGATAATAACTTTGTCAGCCCTTATAAATATATTGGTACAATAAAAATATAGAAACAGAAAAAGATGATAAACTGATAGAGAGATAAATTTCTTCGAATATAATAATCAATAAGCAATTATAAAAATCATGAATTTATCTTCAGAAAATATTTCAAAGGGACATTCCTACAACAAATTCTAAATTAATTAATTTCAATAATTTTACATTGATATTTTATTTCCAATTCTGATAAAAAAATTATGTAACTTTTGTTGATCAAAACGGATTGATAAATAAGGAGCAACCATCAAATCTAAAAATATTGAAGTCATTTTTTTTTGTATGTTTCACATATTTAAAAAAAATCGTGTTTTTAAAGTGACTCCACTAAAAGTTTACATCACAATGTTATGCATGATTTCATTCATAATCTAAACCACAAAGATACACTTTGCTTAGATCGTTTTTCATTACATTTTTTTTTACTTTTTCTTCTAAAACTTAAGAAAGTATTTCTCTCCTGGTTTAGAAAAGTAACTTTATTTTTTTAATCCTTGTTCCTTATGTAACATTTCCCCTTTTCGGTCTGTTTCTTAAAGTAGTACTTTTTTAGCCTGGCGTAACATGCGGTGTTCAAAGAGAAGTAATGAGAGAATTCATCAAAGAATAAAATACTAAAATCATTTTCCTTACCTTCCAAAAATCTGCAATTAGAAACGTATTTATCATAGTTAAAAGAGACGGAAAAAGTTTTAAGAAGACATTTTCCTCTCATCGTCTAAAGGAATATTTTAATGACCATTGATTGTCATCAATTACATAGACCTTTTTTGATGAATGTCTTGCTTTAGTATCTTACAACTTATTAAGTAATGTTCTGAGAGAAGTTTAATCGTTATTACATCACTCTTAAAACTTTTTTGATGAATGTCCTGTCTTAGAGTCCTTTATCGTATCAAGTGATATTCGAAAAGTTTAATCTTTGATGTATTTCATTTAAGACAGGCTTAAATTCTAAGGGATATAAATGTGTTTCTTTAAAAATTTAACATTTCACACTTGCAAAATTTCCTTAGACTATTTTAATCATTTTCACATTTCTTGAAAATGGAACATTCATATTTCAACTATTTCATATATTATTAAAAGAAATTTAGCTCAAATATTCTTAAGAAGAAAATAGATGAATAGATGAAAATGATGATTTAGAAAGATCCACTTCTCTTTTCAGTTTTTAGAAAGATCCAAAATTTAACTATAATGTTTAGTATGAATTATATATACATTTTTAATACCTATTTGCTATTTTTATTAATAAATTTTGAGAAAATAAGTTATCTCTCTTTCAAAAATACATTATTTTTACTTTTATTTATACCTCTTGACGTCTTCATGAATAAAAATAGCACTATTGTGCTTTTACCATTTATAAATTTCAAAGATCATTGTTTGTTGAAATGTTGCAAAAGATACATTAGAAGCACTTTTCTTTTTGAATGAAATTTCAAGCTTCTTGAAAATAAGCCTTTAAAAATTAGCTTTGAATATGTAGCCTCTTTTGACATTTTTTAATTCCTATTAAATTATTTCAATTTTTTTTTTGATTTTCAATTTTGAAAATTTTTTAAACTTTTACCTCATTATGAAAAAAATTAAATTCAAAAACTTTCAAGCCTGCTTATTAGCAACTTATTCAATACAATGTTTGCATCCATCTTCACGGCAAATCTAAACCAGGATCAACAAAAGAAGAGATACAAAAGATGATGTGTTCTTAGTTAAACCAGATAGATACACAGAACTAAAATGAGAGATAGCCTTCCTCTAATCTCATCATTTCTAAAAGTTAGTAATTTGATATTAAATTAAGAATGAGTTTTGAACAGAGAATTTAAAAGTTAGTTTATTAAATGAGAAGCAATTGAAATTGAAAATTATGATAGGAACTACCATTTGAAAATTATTTTATTTATTAGAAATTTATATTACTGCAATTGATAAGGGATTAGCTAGAGGCTGTTATCTCTTGTTTTAAACATTTCGGAAGTATTTAGAAAATTCAAGAACATTTACCAGATTTTATTCATTATGATGCTAATTTGCAGCATACTTATTTACACTAAAAGAGTTAATTATACATCAAGATTCCAAGCACTCTTTTAAATCATTTAAATATTAAATAAATTAAGATGCTTCTATGTACTTCTGTGGGAAACTTACCGAATACCTAACATGAGTGATTATTCAAAATTTATGCTTCTGGACATTTGAAAGCGGAATATGAAGAATTCTCCCCAAACATATCTTAATTCTTATTGTTTGTATTCTTAAGTGAGAAAATTATTTTTCATTATTTAGTAATTTCTTTAGTTTTTCTTCATATACTGTAAGTCTTATGTCATTTGCATTGTAAATGTCACTAGCAATTGCCAAAAATTATGCACTTTGAGGATGTAGAGTTTATACATTGTTCAAAACTTTTACTCCATTTACATTGTTTATTGAACGAGAACCGTAAGAGTACGAAAATATTTATCAAAATTTAAATGCCATTTCTGTGAAAGTACATAAAAGATATATCTACTTTTTTTATTCTTTTATTAGAAAAGGATTATTTGGACATGTAGTTTAAATGAAAAAAAGGTAATTTAATTTCTGATTCCTTTTAGTAAGTTCATTGTGCCCTAAAACAATATTTAAAGAGAAATATGGGGTGTGTGTAAAGAAACAAATGATAATAAAAGAAAGTATGATTTTACTCAAAAACGTTTTAATTTTTATGTATATTGATCGAAGAAAATGAAAAGAAAAATATTAACACAATATTTGCATAAAAAAATCTCAAAATGTGTTTTCATAATTTTTTGTAGAATTAAATAAAAATTTTGTGTAAAGTAAATCTTTTTTTTGTAATTTAAAAGACTTACTCAAGTGTTAAAAAGACTAACAGAAATATTTTCATATTTTTTTTATTTAATAGATTACATATTATATTTTAATATAAACTGTAATTGATATAGATTTGAAATTTAAAAAAATAACAACTAAAATTCCGTTCTGTTTTTAATATGAATTGTTAAAATTGAAAAAAAAAACATATATGTTTTACTATTTATTTTCACATTCTTGATATTTTTGGCAATGTCCATT
This sequence comes from Trichonephila inaurata madagascariensis, assembly GCA_019973955.1. NCBI lineage: Eukaryota > Metazoa > Arthropoda > Arachnida > Araneae > Nephilidae > Trichonephila > Trichonephila inaurata. The sequence goes on from BMAV01005395.1 coordinate 282,157, forward strand.
CCATTGCTTTTCTTAGAGGTCGAGTTATTTTCCCCATATATCCTGTTTTGAAAGCAATTTTATGCCTCTTATTTATATTTCAAGCTGTAAAAGCCTAGGAAATCAACCCTCGGCATATTTGTAGAATTACTTTGATTTTAGAAAAGAAAACTCACGTGTTTGTAAAATATGTTTTGAATGGTGTTTCTTATTCTTAAAATGCTGAAAAAAATTGAAATGTTTAACATGTAAAATATGCCGGCCTACTGGCTTAGTTGGTTTGCCGCTAACCTGAGTTCGTGGATTCAACCCTAGCCCAAGTCAGTGGATTTTTAAGATGTAAAAACCAACAGCATCTATGTCGTATGATTTTGCGGCTTGTTAAAACTCCCTATGATGCCTATTGGCTTGGGTGCTCTTGTAAAAATTAAATCTATGTGCAATTTCACATCGTCAGGGCTAAGGTGCCTCTCTTTGGAGAGGAAACTGCATTTGTCAAAATCACATTGTGACAATTAGTATCCATCTATGTTGTGCCGCACTAAGAAGAGGTACAAGCTCCAGGTCTGCAATGGTAAATACCAATCTGCAGTTTCATTTGAAAAAAAAAGAAAGCATATATCGAAAATTATCTTTTAAGTTGTTTTTTTTATTGATTATATATTTGTGCTAAATTAATTTTAAGTTTCTAATGCTAAATATTTTACATGTAATATCATAAAAAATGCTCACAGTACTTAAGAATATAATATATATTACATAATTATAAGATAATAATAAACTCTTTACTACACACCTGCAGAAGAATAATAAAATAAAAATAAACTCAATCAAATCATCATACAGTTGTTTTTAAATGTATATACATTTTACTTTTATGTAATACGATTTTTTATTTTGAAATTCTTTATTAAGAACGTTATTTTACCTACAGCTAATATAATCTGATTTTTATAAAAGCAAACGAAATATAAGCAGAATGACAATGGTTTTGTTCTATGAGAGAATAAGATTCTTTGTAAATAAAGAAAGAAATGTTTTTTTTAATGTTTTCGTTATCTTAAAATATGTCTTCCTTAAATGTTAAACCATTATGTATACTAGTAGAATGACCACACAATTTTCCACTTCTAACTGCTTGTAAAATATGGTAATGTATGCAAATGTTTTAAATCAACGTCTTAATAATCTCTAAGAAAATATTCTCCTGAATCATTATCAAATGAAAACCATATATTCATGATAAACTTGTGCCTTTAATTTCCGCTTTTAATATTATTTAAATTACAACCATTTATATATTTGCAGCTAAAGAAGTTCTTCCCATGTTACAAATGATTTCGAATAAATAAGAGAACAACATTCATTTCACATGAAAAGCCTCCATTATTAAAAGCCGTCTGGAATAATTATGTCCAAATAATTTATAACTGTCTTTTCAAAGTAATTTCGAGTCTTTTTTAATTATTTCACTAAAGAGAGTTTCTGTTCAAGTAAAGTCCTTTATGGATGTTCTCTAATTTTAAATTTGCTGACTCGACTCTTTTTAAACCATTATCTAATTTTTATCCTCAACTACTCGTTTCAAGACAAAATAATGAAGTCGCTTTTAAAAAGTTCTGTATAAAACTGCTGTTCACTAACAAATTAATCCACTAATTAACTCGAACCATCTACTAATGAAACAAGTTAAAATTTAAGATGCCCCCTTAAGGATTTGAAAATTTATTTTTGCTCACACTGATTTGTTATATTTCGTACTTTTATTTAAATGTTAACATGTTTGGTGATAGGGGTATAAAATATCTCAATTAAATTATTTTTAGAATTAATGTAAGATTTTGTCTTTAAATGTTGTGTGAATGTTGAAATATGAATGTATGAAATGTTGTTTAAAAATAAATCTCCAGAAAAATGATCATTGATTTAAAATTAGTTTGAATAAATCTTTGATTTTTAACTATCTTGTCAGAAATTATGGCATGGGGTCTATAACATGTGTGATAAAGAAATTGATTTGATACAGGGATTTATATATATATATATTAACCAGTTAACTGTGATTTTGTGACGAGTATACTCGTCAGGATTTTGTGTGATGACGAGTATACTCGTCAGGATTTTCTGTGATGACGGGTATAGTCAGGATTTTCTGTGATGACGAGTATACTCGTCCTAGTAGAAAGTAATGACCATTGGCTATTTTTTGTGAGAAAAACAAAACATATTCTCACATTTCAAGATGATTAGAATAGATTAAGGCCAGGCAGGAGTAAAACAAATAAAAAAAAATCTATGAAACTTTTAAGATAAACTCGTGCGTCCCCATATGCCCCGACTGAAACCACGTATAATTTCTCAAAACGTATTTATGTGTGATGATAATATTTTTTAAATGTTAACCTAAAAGGGGCAAATGTAAAAGTCGGAAAATTGTTTTATAATGAGGTAGGTCCCTTCAGGTATGGTTACCCAAGGGAAAAATAAGTGCCGTTCAACATGTGCTGAGCCCATTGATAGCTGTTGATCCGAAAAAACCTAATCATCAATTGGTGTAAATTCCAATTGTTTGGTTTTAGAACCATTTGCTGACATTAGAGTAATGGGCCTATGCCATGCTGCCTAAAAAACAGTTATTTTATTTTATGGAGAAAAGTGAGGGTGCTTTCTTGTAAGATGGATATGATCACCCTACTCTAAAACCTCCATAGTGGAGACAAAAATATTTTGTCAGTAAAGAAGGAAGTAAATCAGTGTGTGTGCTTACGACTCATAGTTCGGGAATTTCTACCATCATAAAAACTTACTTTTGGAAGGACCATCGAACTCATGAACCCCCGACCGAGCTAAATTACTTTATTACTTTTAGACTAAGTGGCCAACAGCTGGAAGAACCTAGGGAAATTTTATAAAATAAACCCATCTTTTTTATCCAATATTTTGACACCAACCCTTTCTCTGGGATTGACGGGTATATTCGACATCGCTCAATTTCCGTGAAATACATAATTGCGCACTATCGAGTGAGGGCGCCACAGTAAACTGGTTAAAACAAATCATATACTAGATTATATCATAGTAAAAATAGATCATTGAAAAAAATTTGAACTTTTTTTCTTGTTTTCTTTACTTAAAATATAGGTTAAAAAAAGAGATATATCTAAACCTTTCTATTTTTCCTGAAAAATAAATTAAGGAGGTAATTTTAGGAAATTAAGGAGGTCAATAAAATGACTCCTTCTACTTCTAATTCAGTTTAAATTCTTACTTTAATGCATTCTTACTCTTACTCAATATGCTTATCCATATATCATAAAACTCATTTAAATGGGGAGAAAAAGCAATAGAAAAATATTATTTACAACTTTCCTAAAAGAAACAGAGACGGAGTGAAACATACCAGTCAGTTTGAAGGTTAAATATATGATAATCAAAAGTAGTATTTTAGGGGTTAAAAGAAACTTAAAAAAATGTCTCATCGTGGGATTACAGCAAAGCAAACAAAATGTCTTTTTTTATTTGGTTATAGGATCAAAGATAGCTAATGAGCGTTTGAAGTGGAATCCTTTATTTTTGATGATCACCAGATGATATATATAAATTATATAAGCGTAAATGTGTATTTTTTATTATATCAGAAAGCATTTTGTTTTACTTCATTTCAAAAAATTATTTTTTTAAATTTTTATTTTCAATATGCTCCGACCTCGTCCCAGGGTTATCGCGTCACCCCAGGGAGTGCGCTCCACAGTTTGAGAAACGCTGTATTATAGAGATAAGGGAAATGCTGGGTGAATTGAGCTTATAGTGAAAATTATAAAGCATGCATACTAATATTGAATTTTTTTTTTATAAATAAATTACTGATGAATACGTTTATCATTTTATAGAGCTTTAAGTTTTAGATCTGATAGTAATGCACCTATTAATCTGTAGAATTATTGTTCACAACAAATTATAATTTTTTGTAATAGTTTCTAGTTAAACTGTTTAACATATTTTCTTCCTGAAAATTACCTCGTGTTTCTGTTTTTTAATTATTAAATTTTTAGGAAAAATATCTCAGTAAATAAATATTTCATTTTTAACCTTAAATTAATTAGAGAGAAGTATAAAAAATTGCTGATATATATATATGTGTGTGTGTGTGTGTGTGTGACTTTCTAACAAAACGAAATTTGTCGTATAATAATATTATATAAAAAATAAATATATTGTAAAAATTTGTATTAGATTTTATTATAAATTTTCTTTCATCAAATAATAGGTTTAAATACTTAATTTTCTTAAAAAAAATATTTGCTTTGTAATTTTAAAAAATCAATATACATAAATTAATTAAATTTTTCAAAAATAACTTCTTATTAAATTAATTATCAAATTTTCTTGCTATTATTTTAAGCAATTTTACAAAAAAATCACTTTACCGTTACTTTTAAATGATTAAAATAAATCACTAATTTATCAAACAGATTTTAATAATATATAGTATTTTTTACTTAATATTCAAGTTTCATATACGTTATCCGTTTTCAATATCTCTTTTCTGAACCTTAACATTTAAAGTAGTTTTCAATAGTTTTATCCTAAAAACTAGTTCTTAAGTTGTTTTGAAACTGAAATGTTCAATAGTTTGATTATAAGTTGAAAATTTTTAATACCAAAGAGAAAGTATTTCAAATAATTCATTAAAATGCTGGTCCAACGCTAAGTAAAAAATAGTCATGTACCCCCAAACCATTTCACTTATGATAAGATCGATACTAAGAATTTTTAAGGAGAAAATCTATAAGTTTTGAAAAAAAGGCAAAAAACTTTTCCCACAAACTTTTTTGAGTAATATTTGTTGAATATGTAAAGGAAGTTTCTAAAACGATGATTCAGCTTAAAAACTCATCGCTACAAATACTGCATGCGCTTTAATCATATGGTGCTGCAACTTCAGAATTTCTTTATGTTTCAATATCATTTATGAAAATTTAGTTGCAATATTTTTCATGTTGTACAAATTTATTTTAGATTTAAATATTCGATGAGATTTCAAAGTAAGTTGAATTATTTTGAAATGCAATGGATTATACTAAAAATAAAGCAGTTTATTTTTCTGAAATAATTAATTAAATGTTAATATTTATTCAGTTAATTGAATTCTTGCAATAATTAAATAGAAGGAAAATAAAAATTATTATAAATTCAAATAAAAAATTCCATGATATATAAAAGTTCAATGTTTTCGCATACATTACTTTTAAATGAAAAGCAGAAGTATGGCGCATTTTTCATTTACCTGGATTATCAATATGATTTATTTCATGGTTTTTTTGGTTCCATGTGAATTTGAAATTGCTGATGACCTTTAAAAGGGGGTACTTCAATGACTGTGGTCCATGAGGAACCTATGACGTACCTTGAACTATACACGAAATGTAACGCCATCATAAACATCTTCTGGAAACACATCTCCTCCTCCTTAAACATCCCCATAAAATACTACCGCATGCGTAGTATTTTAGTGCTATGGAGCGTCAATAAGTTTTAAAGGTGACAGGAGAGATGAAACTAATTTTGCTCGATTGTCTAAGGGGCATTTAAAGTCTCTCAGATACTTCCATGGTGCCAAAACGTTTCCAATTTGCACCCAGTATAAAAATGCAGAGACCGCACCGCAACATTTACTTGATTTAATTGACTTGGTACGAGAGGACATTTTGAAGAGGTCTACTTTGGTTTTAGATTTTTTAAAGGTGAACAAACTCACACACACAGATCTGGTCCGATTCAGGCCAGATGGATAAGAAAGAAGAATTACTTAAAATTTCTTTGAAAAATATATATCTGAAATAGCAATATTCATATTGACTTGAGTGAGTGTTTTATTTACATTGCATTATAAGAACACGTGGGCTTTTGGTGATGGACTTCACATTTTGAACTTTGGTCAAGGTACACAAGGATGACTTTCTCTCTTGAGCATGCCCCACACTTTTATAATTACCACACCAACTGGAGGACATTTAGTCTCATCAGATTTAAAGTGCATCGACCCCCTTTACACAATGCATCCTCAGTTGCACAAGGACATGGTTTCACGGCACTCCGGCCTCAAATTTATGCCGATAGCCACTAGGCTACCTCGCCTACTAATACTGGCTTTAATATTGGATGTGTCTTCTTACAAACATTTTTGTTAGAATCTTCAGAAAAAAATTGTTCTAAAACCAACTAAAGAAAATAATGCTAAAGTAATTACCTATTATTCACATTTAGCTATTTTTCTCTTCCAAAAACATAATTCTGTTGCTTTGTCTGTCTCTTGACCAATATTCATGAAGGGATGCAAGAGTCATTAATTTATCCAATACTAAAATGCATTGCAATTTAAACCTTTTGTTTGTAATATTCCAACATAATAGCCAGATTGATCATTTATGTGACCTGTTTAGAATAATGCTAACTGCAATGTGAACTGTTATGTTATAACATTACAGTTCATAGTAAAAATGATATACTTGTTATAAAGCGGCGTATTTTCTTCAAAATCTTTAAAATTTTAGTAAATTAATTTATTGTAGTTTTTCCAAGTCCTCGAATTAGAATAAAGAACTTGATTTTAATGTTTAGTAAATGATAATGGTATTGATTTCATCATAAGATAATACTGTCTCGTCTCTAAAAAGTATAATGGCTAAACTAATTCAAAATGATCGTGATATTTTTCCGGCATGTAGTTTACAGAATTTTGCGAACATTCATAGGAGATTCTTTTAATGGAATATTCTACTATTTTTCTTCTTACCAGTTGTAGCTACACTGTTTTACTATTTTAGCATATTTGACATATTCAGTTATATTTTCATGCACAGATGGTGTTTACATCCCTTACTAATTCTTAAAAAGTGTTTTTCAATATCATATCTTAGAACTGTACCCCCTACACACTGTACAACTTTGTAGGTCTGGTAACAAAATAGTCTATGTATATATATATATATATATTTGTATATAACTACGAATAATATAGCTCTAATAAAACTTTTTAAAATTTAAATAAAATACCCGCCTACAAAATTAGAATCAATACATCGAACAAATTATAAATTCATCACAGCAGCCTTAAGGGGGTTTACCTATGTAACGGCCTGTTTCTTAACCATTTTTAGGAAATTTTTTTGACGACTAGTAAAATGATAGAACTTTATGTTTTTTATCATTTACTTATATGTACTTAAAGTATGTGTATAAATGTTAAGCTAAAAATATTCTATAGAACGTGAGTTATAGTGCTCTAAACACACTCGCCTCGAAAAAACGAACGTTCACTTCCTCCACAATTCCGGCTGATTGGGTTATTTGAAATAAAAAAAAATAACAGCGTTTTAATTGATAAGCTTAAATGCACCGAATAAACTATACTGAATTGAAAATATGAAAAATTGGATTTTTGGTAGACCTTTGAAGAAAACTTTTCGAATTCCATGGGTTTTTTGTTATGTATTTAATATAAAAAAATAGAAATATTTTGAATTTTGGAATAATTATAACTCATTTGGGGCTTATATTTGTGCTACCCTATAAATTTGAAATCATTCGGTCAAACCTTTCTTGAGATATGATGGAGGAAAGTTTGAAAAACACAGTTTTGAGAAAAACGCTTTTAAAGTTTCAAGTGCGATTAAAACAATGAAAATCCTAACTTAGAGCTCCGAACAGTTGCTTTTCTAACACCTGCTTTTTTAAAACGACTTCGAATGTTAAAAATTCACTTTACCACCGTATTCTAGACATGTCAAGGAAGCAATTTATGAAAAAAAAATTGTTTTGATTTTAAGGGGTGAACCCCCTTAACCCGTGGTCACTCGCGCCTGTTTTTGCTACCGTCTTTACTCGCGGGGTGTAGAGAACACAACAAACTTTAAACACGTGTATTTAATTATGAAAATAAAATTAAGTCAATATGATATATATTTATAAAATTCAAGATGTGTTTTGTATTATACAAATAAAATTATTAAATTTCTTGCCTACAAATGAGACTAACATTAATTTAAACTAAACATACAAAATTTTCATTTTAAAATACATAGTTTTATATTTTTTCATAAGCCAATATATATAAAACGTATATACCAGTAATAAATATATTTTATAATCAATGAGATAATGATAGTAGAAAGTATAGAAAAATAATATTTTAATCATTTTCCAAACATTCAGAGCAGACTGTATACAAATGCTCAACTTCTCGCGGGAGTTCTCAGCCCCCCATGTAAACTTTTGAAGGTCATTACATACCAATCGTTCGAGAAAGAGAGATTGCATCAGGCCTGAAGGTTCAATGACCTAAAATGTGCAGCTACAGAAAAAATCTTGGTTCTGCGTATTCTTTTTAGAATCCAGGGAGGATTTTCTTGTTGCTGGGGTGTACAGAACACCCCGCGCGAGTGATCACGGGTTAATAATATAACTTGACCTAAAATATATAGTAGCATAATATGTTTTATCTTGTTTTATATTTCTACTGTTTTTGTGTACTATATCCTTTCAAACAAAGGTAATTTTTAGCCAAGTCAATAAGATTATGGTGATCAATTTTATTATTTTTTAAGACTTCTGCATTATATAAAATAAGTATTTTACAAATACAAAATTTTGAATTTTATTTAAGAAATTTATATTTGCTTAATAAAGAGAAATTTTCTTTTTGTTCTTGATTTTCGAGTTTCCATATAAACAAATTCATGAAATTCCCAAATGATTATCTCTTGGTTTCTGACTTCAAATTTATTATGACTGAATTCTCTTATTTATTTTAATAAAATGCAAATCACTTCTCCAACTTCTTGAAGATAAGGCAAAATATGCTAACATTCACTCTGCTTTACCCCGATGTCTTATTCGTATTTTAAAAGCAATAATTTCCCCCAAACTTTAGTTCTTATCTAGCTATTGTTTTTCGTTTCATTTTCCTGCATTACTTGCTTTATGTGATTCCATACTACATTCACACAAATTTCCATAATATTTAGAATCCTTTTGTTTTATGAATAACTTTTGGGTTTTTTCCCCTTTCTACGTATATGAAGATAATTTCTATAGAAGTCTCAAAGATCCAATATAAATAAGAAATATAATTTTTCTAATCCTTAATGTGGAATAACTTACAATTCTCAAATTGTTATAAAATTATAATTTTTCATTTAAGAACAAAAAAAAAAAAAATTGTAATTGCAAAAAAAAAACAAAAACATAATTAAAAATCTTTTTAAAAATAAAATTTAAATATTATTATTTTTTATTTTAATATTCATAAATACATTATACTGGAACTTTTAGTTTGAAGTTTTTAATTTTAAAGAAAAATGGTACAAGAAAGACCGTATAAATTAAATGTGTCAAATTTAAAATAATTATTAATAAAATATTAGCATTAAAGTGTATTGATATTTTATTAAGCAAATAACAGAAATTGAAATGTTAGACATATAAAAACTTAAATTTAGTGTCCCTACATAAAAATAATATTAGTTCCTTTCAAGGAATGCTAATCTTTCTTAAAGTAGTCATTCAGTTATTATTAATGCTAACATAAACTGAAAGAAGAATTTTTTTTGAAATTAAATCTTACTGCTGAAATTTTTCTAAAATCGTTCTTGAAACAAAATAATTTGTGGTAATACCAACTTGAATACATGATTAATTGTTTATGTTCATATATTTCTTTCTCAATATAAACTAATTTGAGCAGACGTTTAGAAATATGCCCCAAACTAACAGCATCATTATAATTAACTAAGTTACTTGAAAAAATAATGTTCAGATAGAAACACGAATATTAATGAATCTCTCGTAAAAGTATGTAGATTCCCTGTTACGCTGCTCTATTTTTGCAATGTATTTAATTTTCTGTAGAAATGGATATATAAATACGTAGCGATAGTATTTTGTTACATGCAAGAAGATAGATAATTTATTTAGACAGTTAATCATTAAGGAAACTGCAATAGAAAATATGTAGCAAAGTGTTTAAGAAAGTAAACAATGTTTTAGTATAAACTTTTAATTTATTTGCATTATACCTATTATTTTCTCATCGTTGATTATTATTAGATCTCTTCTGTATTAATTGTAGTTTGATTCTTTCTTTAGACATTTTTGTATTCCTGGTAAAGTTACTTATGAAGTATATTCCCATTTCATTTTATTTATTTTTACATGCAGAAAAAAATATGAATACTTTATACATAACTATGAAGTTATTTTAGTAGTTTTCACAGTTGAGAAGCTATATGAAAAAGAAAAAAACATCTTTGATTATAATTTTTTTCTTTTTTAAGAAAAAGATCTAAAAGTTTTTAAATATTGATTTTATTCTTAATTAGACATCAGTAAAGAAAATATCAATATATAATATTTAATATATTCCATTATTAATGAAATTTAACTATATATTGCCAACTAGCCGGTACGGTGGATATGACCCTCGGGCTGGGTTTGGATTCGAATCCCGAGCAAGGCATGGAGGTATTTTCTTCGGGAAAAGAAGTCTGACTTTTGTTTGTAATGGATTCCCCTCTCGAATGGAAAGCCGCTCACCCCTTCTGTTATATGCTGGGATCATCATTTGTAATAAATGTCTATATACTTTTGTTTGTGTATTGTATGTTTGTTACACTTCCTGGTAAACTAACCCAAGCTTTCGTAAAGCAAGCAGTGAAAATTTTTGTGTCGAGGAGGCATAAAGATGAAAGCAGTTTCTTAAAAATGACTTTTATTAATATTTAAGGATAAAGTCAATGTGCTTGTTACTGGAGCGATCAAAAACAATAAGTTGACTAATAAAATCTTGGGTAAAAAAATCAACATTACCAGACATCCGATTCTTACATAGTCTAATATTAAAAACGATTTTATTATTTTAAAAAGGTGATGCAACATACAGTTACATAGCCAACCAGCCGCTCTCTATTTAAGAGCTAAAACACACTTGAATACTTCCGTTCTTTCTCCCTAAAAAAAACTAACATGAGCCGAGTTTAAGTAGTTTCGTGATTTGCATTGCATTTATTGCCAACCTCAAATCACGAAACTTGCAAAAAGGTCGGGTTCGAATCGGTTGGTTTGAGATCATGGAACGGGATTGGAAAAACAACACAAGGAGACCACAAAAATTCGGATCCGAAAAATAATATTTCGCATGGTTCTTTTCAAATGTCTAACAATGTTTTTGTTTTTTTACTTGTATTTCATAAGTATCCCACCGGATAAAAACACACAACAACAAATATATATTAATTGAACGTAAAAAAATTAATTGATTTTTTTAACTGAACACATATTTTTAAACCTTATTATCGAAACACTTTGAAATTATTTTTAAAATTTTATATTTAATTTTAAATAATCAACTGATTTTCTTGCAGCAATATTCCACAGTGCCATAATTTTCTTCTTTATTTTTATTAATCTTTTATAAGGAGAAAAGACCTTATTCCAGTTTTAAAAAATATAGAACATGCAGTAAACGTCAAATCTGATGGAATTTATCACATAAAACAATATAGAATTTTTGAAATTTTAATCTCTATTGTAAGTTTTATTTTCTAGTCGATCCTGATTTAAAATCAAGACTATAACATCACATTGCGTTTCAATATCGGGAACTCATTTTAAAAGCATTTCTTGAAGCTTCCACACAGTTCTGAATTTTCCGGTTGTGCTACTATATGTGTCACTTAAGATTAATTTAATTGCTTTATAAGCATAACATAGCTCTATAATTCGGAATAAATGTAATGAAACAGTAGTTTCGAAAGTATGAAAAGGCCGGGAGCTAATTACTCACTTAGACACAGGCCTCCAAAGAGAGGACTAAATGTCCGAGTAATTTGGTTCGTTTCACCAAAATGTTCTCGAAACTGTATGCTATGCACTTGAAATTCTTCGTGCTGTTAAGATTCCAGATAGTTAAAATCTACTTGAACAGGATTCAGAAGTAGATAAAACAAAATCAAATCATGTGTATAATATGTCTCCAGATACGTACTGATTAAATTTAAAACTTAGAACTTGTAGATATAGTTGTTTCCAAGAGTTTTAAGACATTATTTTAAAGATTCTTTTCAATTCCAACTATTAGTTCACTCTCTTCCTATGTATATAAATATATATCTACATTAGGGTCCTGAATATGGCAATAACTTATTTATTGCACTCAGATTTAGCGTGGGCTCTTTATTTTTAAGTGCAATTTATAGGTAAGTTAAATATAGGTAAGTTGTAATGGATTTAGATATTCCTATCCATTACTTTCAATAGGTTTTTGCTCAGTATTATTTACATAAAGAGGGGAAGGTTAGCTGGTCCAAAAACATGCTCAACCCCACTTTTAAATAAAATATTTTATATGTTAGCGGTCCTAAGTCATTATAATGTTTATAATACTGCAGCATTTATTTTATAATATTTAATCTCGGTTGCTCATGTGTCCTTCATTGTGGGATTTTCCTACTGTCTATGTGCTTTTCGAATGTGATTATTGGATGTTTATCTCTTGTTTGTAGAGAATAAGACTATATATATATATATATATATATATATACATCTCGTTCAAATTCTCAGTGGTTAATAAAATACTTTCTATTCATCCAACAATAAGTTCAAATAATTTTTTTAAAACTTGTAGTGGATGACACTTGATGTTAAAACAGTTTTTGTTTTCAATTTTTTTGTCTGCATTGTTATTACAATGCAGACAAATCGTGCTCTTTTTACGATTTCTTCTATTGATTAACTCTCTCTATATATATATATATCTTGTTCAAATTTTAAATCGTTAATAAAATACTTTCTAATGAACCATTCAAAATGGGAATTAACTTAAATGTTTTTACATTAGTTGTTAAATACTAATTTGATTAAAAAGTTAATCAACAGTGTCTAAGTATTACTAATATGGGACACGTATCAACTAATTTTAATGCATTCGCTTCCTTATTGACTGCTTCATGCAAATATGATTAATATTGAAATAGATTTAGAAAAACAAAATAATAAATTATTCGAACATTTTCTTTTTTTAATACATGATTTTGTTTTAATCATTAATGTTTGGTTGTTATCAATCTGGTGAATTTTTTAACTACATTTACTAATCAATAAATTTACATTCGGTTTTAAACTATAAGGTGACTTATGAAACTGTTAAACATATTTCATGATTTTGAAATGAAAATTGATAAAAAAAAAATACTTTGAAATGACTTAACATGAAAATTAAATCAAAATTAAATAGTAATAAGGATGATTACTTCTTTAAAAAAATGGAATTTATCAAAATATTATTGCAAACATTTTCGATGTTGTGGACTATGGAAAAGAAAACTTCATTCAAGTATTGAATTTTTTTTAACCTTTAGTTCGAGTAATAACTGATTAAAAAATTATTTTTATCACTTTAAAAATGAATTAGAAACAGAAACAGAAACGATGTTTAACAAGACTTAGATATCAATTATAATACTGACGTATTATTATGTTGTCGCGATTTTTATTTCAGTCCTTTTATACTTTTAAAACTTTTCGGCTTTTCGGTAAGTGTAAACTACTATTAGCCTTCCTTTCATTATTATTATTTCTAATAATGGCTAAATATAAAAATAATTTATTATTGTATTTAGTGTATGAATCTTGGAAATAATAAAAAAATAACCAGAAACGCCAGGAAGAAAGAAACTGGTTAAGAATATGAAACTTAGCTTTAAATTTGTAAACTAAAAAATTCTATTCGAAAATGAAGCAAATACTTTCTGAGAAGTACATCACAAAAACAAAATAGCATTATTCGGTTTCTGAAAAATAAAATCATTCAGTCGAATTGCACGTGTCTCAAGGCCAAATATCAAGATGGTAGCCTGACACGAATTCATTCATTTTCCTCACAGCTTACTCTCGAAATCTAGTTAAGATGCTATTCTTCATATTTCATACGAAAAGATAAGGCGGTAGGCGAATAGACTTCCTACGCTACAAATACTTCAAAAGATAGATAAATCAAGGGAGAATAATGATTATACAGCATGAATAAGACAAAGTCGTGTGTGTGCGTGTACAATATTTGACAAACCAACCTTTCGCACGATATTTGAAGAGCTTATATGTTTTGGCACCCTATTGAATAAACGATGCATTTGGCATAAATTTGTATTATATTGACTTCAAATTATTCTGCTCCCTCAAATATATAAAGGAAGAAAGCCAGAAGAAAACTGTTACATGAGATGAAAATGGTATTGATTATATAGGGGTATGAAACTTTTTTCTGCTGTGTTGCATACATATGTTAGTTATTTCACTCGGGCCACAACATGAGGATAAATAGGAGGAAGGGGAGATGAGAAATGCTTTAAGACCAAGATAACATTGTGAAAAATTGATCAAAATGTTGTAACTCTCGTTCTACATTTTTAAAATATTATTTTTTATTTTTGTCACTAACAATAAATTATAGAAGCATTTAAGAAACACTCTTTCAGAATTTCTGCATCAGTAAACGGTTTCATATGATTACCAATAACATAACAAACTTCATAGAATGTCTTTGCTACCGCCATGATATTACCATTGACAAAACACTTTGATGCAGTTGCAAAGATTATTCAAGAAAGCCTATTTATCACCTCTTGAAAGAGATCTTCGAGGAAAAGTGCCATTGAATGATTCCTGTTTAGTGAAATTTTTTAAATTCAGCACTTTCGTGACAAATCAAATAATTACTGATCCATTTTTGTTTTTCACTATAAAATAGCCAAACTCCCAATCGTCTTGAAATGATATATTTTCTAAGAATATTTTTTGCTTGCAAGATATGAAAAATAGTTAAAATTAGTTTCACCCGAGTATTCTCGGGAATACAAAAATTATGGAAATCTTATGATTTCTTGAACACACGGGATCCCGTGTGCTCGGGAAAGAAACCCTAGTTGATACACCCTAAATCCATCCTAGCTCAGAGTACTTTCGTTGGGCATTGTGTAAAAGTTTAAGAAAGGCATGGCAACTAAAACGTCATCTTCTTTACTTGAACGTGGGTGAAAATTATGAGATAGGTTGCCAACAGCCCTTGTATTGCTTTAAAAGGTGACGTTAATTAAAAGGAAATCAAATCAAAACCTGAACAGTTTTTAACCAACTTTCAAAAGATTAAGATCTAAAAAAAATCAAGAATATAGAGGAACTCTGATACATATACGACGTGAGATATTCATTTTATTTCTGAAAAATTTTATTCACTTATTCTTTTATTCTTAGAAATTTTATTTCTGATGTACATCACAGAAATCATCAAAGAATCTCAAAAATAAATTAATTGGGAAACAAAAACTGCATAAAATATAAAAGAAAATAATAATTATTTATAATAGCCAGAAATAAATTACTTTTTCTTTTACTCAATTCATAATGTTAACTTAGTTTAAAATCCATTGTTTATTTTTGAGCAGATTACAAATTACTCCTTAAAATCGATACCAAATGGCCTTAAGAAAATAATTTTATAGAAAAAAAGAAGCCGTGCAAATTAATTCAAGTAATATTAAGAAGATCGACAACAAAATTAAAATTCTCAACATTATAAGGGGTTTCTTTCATCGTAGCAAATTCACGGGTATTGAACGGAAATACAACTTCCAATAAAATGTTATTTTGCCTTCTGAAGAGGCAATTTAAAATGGATAGAGGTTTATTACCTAAGGAAGTCCGAATAAAAGTTTACTTTAAATTGAAATACGATTTCCTCATATATTAACGTTTCATCCCCAATACCTAAGAAACATTTTTTATCAAGATGAAGTAGCTTTTACTGAAAAAAGAAAGATTCTACCTACTAAAGAAAAGCTAATCTAAGCATAAATTGGTTTTTCAATTCAAAGAAACCACTGGAGCGATCATATAATAAGATGGGTTTTTTTAGAGGGATAATATAGAAAGGAAAATCCTTTTTTTTATGTATGTGGTTTTCTAGAGCATTCAATTACATCCAGTGATGTTAGAAGGATTATTAGGAAATAGAATTATGTTCATAGAGGTAGGAAATTTGATTAAATTGCATATTTGTGTTATATAAATGGCACATATATTTTCGTTCTAAAAAGAAGACAGTAAACATTTATAGCAATATATTACTTTCGAATATCTTTCTTAGAATATTTATTTATATATGAGATTATTTCAAGTATAACTTTGCAATATAAGGCTTAAATCGAAGTGTTAAAATTTAAAAATTATAATACTGATAATATTCTATAGCCATTAGGTTAATAAAGCAATATACATTTCTTAAGAATAAACATTTACTTTATACACGGTGAACAAGTAATTTAAAATTTAAGCATATTATTATAAAAAATTTTATTGAATTGCTAAACTTTCTGGTGTTTAGCGCTATGTTGGACTTATTTTTATCAAATATTTTCGATAAAAAATACTATTTTAAATGACATTTGTTGGCGTCAATCGATCGCAATTTTTTCTGTGTTTTATTAACAAAAGTCATGTGCACTATTGAAAATTATCGTTTAATTTTGTGTATAATTGGCAGTTGTTGTGACACATTAATACGAAATTATCAGAAATTTGCGACGATTATAATCTGGTTAAATTATTGATAGCAAGAGAGAATTTGGAAAACAACTATTTAAATGGTGCTTGCTGGAAGTACATACTCTAAAAATCACAACTGAGCTTGTTGTGTGGTATAGTTGGTTTGTCGCTGGCCTTCCGCACCCAAAGTTGTGGGTTCAATCTCGGCTAGAGTCGGTAAATTTTCCTGTTGCAGACAATTGACCTCGACCATGTCGCATGATTATACGGCATGTAAAAGATCCCTAGAGTGTATGTTTGGCTTGGGTGATCTCGGAAAATTTAAATCCTCGTACAGGTTCGCATCGACAGAGCTCAGGTGCTTCCCTCCAGGGAGGAAACTGAGTTCCAAAATTACCTGCGGCGATTAGTATCCACCTATATGGTGCCGCACTAAAAATATATACCAGCTTCTGGGAATGTACTAGGCCTGCAATGATATAACACCAATCCGCAGCTCATTAAAAATTTTAAAAAGTACTATTTAAATGGTATTTTTTTTTAGATATCAACAGTAATGTAGAGTAATTCCAGCTATTTTAATGCATCAAGCCAAATGGTAGTCGATACAAAATACATATTTTCATGACTAAGCTAATATAACTATATATAGCTAAAATTTGAATGCTATTTGTAGCCGAATTTTAAGAGTATTTTTATAATTGCAGGATTATTAATAAACTACTACGTTTGTAAATATCTGATTTTAATATTAATGATTTTACTGATAATCTTATAACCGTGAGGAGTTTTATGCTGTTCTTTTCGCAGATATTCTCTTCTTTTTTTGTTGTATTTTCAGACCTCTTATATTTCAAAAGTATTAAAAAGATTTATGATATTTTAAGGCTTACAGAATTTGCTTTAATGCATTATATCTTAAATTTATCAGTTAATAAAATTTGGCCAAATTTATCCATTCATTGTAGTTGGAAGCTCAAAAATACCAGTCTTTTTAAATATAGTATGTACATCTTTACATTTTAGCACTGTGAAAACTAACAATAATTTATTAAAAATATTTTCAATAAAATAAAGTAATAATATAATTATCAAAAACTTCTATATATAATTACAAATTTCTGTCGAATTTAGAATCCCATTAGAATTTGAAGAGCATTTGTTCCATTTATAATAACAGAGAAATCCGATTAATGTTGTAAATATTGTAAAAGGATTATTAATTTTCTTGTATTTTCTTTGTAAAAGGCCCAAAGGTCATTTTCAAAGTATATGAACAATTTCATACTGTGATTTTAAAACTCCTAAATTTTCAAACTTTTGATTCGTGAATTTTGAGTAAATAATTTTCTTTTTAAAGTTCTTATTGCATTTGTAAATTCAAAGATTCGTTTCTAAAAAGATAAATACTCTTGTAAATTTAAACTTAAAAATAAACTTCAATTAAAATTCATTTTAAAAAGACATATACGTATTTTTAAATAAATAAATAATTAGGTTATTCCTTAATGTATATTTTTATTTTCTCGTTTATAACTGTCTACAAATTTAATTTATTTTCCATGTACAAATTTTTCTAGATCTGTAACTTAGCGATGAGCAATAACATTTATTTAAAATACAAAATAAAATTATTTTGTTCAATTTATCTAGAAAATTCATTTTCCTAACTTTTATTTCAATTACTTTAAATTTTAATGGTGAAAAATATTTAATAACTATTTTTAACTGACTTTTTTTCGAAAACTACACATTTCTATTTTTTATCTGTTTTATTAAACTAATTTTCTTCTATGAAGTCCCTTATAATTACAGGGGGATTCATAAAGAAGTATACAGTTTTAATGCACTGTAAACGAAGAACAATATAACATACTGTATGTTACCTGTAAAAGAATTGTATGAGATTTTTTTAAGTGTTTTTAGACAGTCACATACATTATATGTATGTACTCTTAATCATACGACACACATCGAGCCCGTAATCAATATCCATCTAAACGCGAGTTAAGGTTCCTTATTAGAGTCCATCGATAGAGGTTGTGTTATGCTATTTCAGCTTCTTCAGATCAACAGAAGTAGGAGGGACGAAGACCTTGTCCTTTACGCACCCCCACAAATAAAACTCACAAGGTGTTAAGTAAGTACTTCTAGGGGTCATTGGGTAAGTTTCATGTTATAGTCCTTTGCAATCTCTGTTGGTGACTTTTTGAAACACAGTCGGTCTTCTAGAATTTTTACTTTTGTACATACAATACATAGTTTTAAATTTTTCATGTCATTGATTGATTTTCTAATTGAACATTCTTTTGCGAATCATCAGTGAAAATGCTGTTTCATACCAGTTGTGGAGTTCGTTTTGCTAAATTCAAGACCACAAAAAACCTTCTCCATTGCAGAAGCCACCATTTTGAATGAATAGTCATATGATATGCACGCTACTGCCTGCGTCACTTCCTTCAGAGAGAGGCACAAACTTTGCACATCTACATTGCGATTTACTGATTGGGTGTGTGTCTTTGACTGTTACAGATTTACAGCTTAATTGATATAATTCCATCTTCATTTGGAAATTCCTTCCAAGCTTTTTGAAAGGACCACTGTTACTCAGAAGTCAAAGGCATGAAATCATACCTTGAAACACTGTTTAGCAGAAAATAAGAGCTGTCGAATAGGTCTGGGAAAATAGGGGTTGTTCTAATGGTCTATATTGTACCATAAATACCTATAAGCAGTGGTTTCTCTTAAGGTAAACACCACCGGGTTGAAATAGTGTGGCTGAAACCTCTCGAAGAGTAAAAGTAATATTTAGCTCATTTTTTTTCATATTTATATATACATGTTTAACTTTTATTTTACAATAAACTTTTAAAAATCCAAAATATTACCTATTTATAACCTATGGAATGAATTTTCATATGTGTTTGTGTCATCTGATTGCTTATTAAAGTCGCAATTCAAACCTATAGGTTGTTAGCAACGGACATCGTAAATTTGAGCCCAAGTGACGAGGATGATACCTAAGCTGGCACCTCACCTTCCAGATTTTCAAACCATGCCATAGTAAGAACTTCTAAAAATTTGGCATGTATCAATTTCTCTACTAAGTGGCTTGCGCATATTGTTTGAAAAAGTCTATTAAATTTTCGTTAAATTTTTAAAGTTGAACAGTATCTTAGTAAGAAAAAGTACAATTCAACTTTATCAATTAAAATTTTTAAAAAAAAATTCTTATTTTCATTCTTATATTTCAGTGAAATTGCTTATAAATATGCTCGTAAATATGTATATATACGAGGTTCACACAAGCTCAAAGTTAAATTTCAAAGGGCCCATAAGCAAAAGGAAAAAAAAAGGTCGAGAATCCGTGCAGTAATCCAGAGCAGAATTAATTCAGATCATGTATTTTAAATTTAAAAGGATAGAGAAAAAAAAACGGTGGTGCATAAGTTGATAAAATTTTGATTAATTTAATTATTATTTGCTTCACTTCTTTTCCTAAAGATAAAAACGCATGCTGAATAAAAAGCGTTCACCTAATTTTTAAAAAATATTCAGTCATTTAACAGTCAATTTTTGTTGCCACGATTGATGATGAATCAGATCTAAGCAGTTAATATTCCTTTCTTTTTAAATTAGCCTCCAGTCAAGCATTAAGTGGATATAAAAGGAGATTATATCCCGTGACCACTATTGGAAGTAACACTTGAGGCGAATAATTTCAAGATTTTAACAGAAAGAAGTTTTTTAACAACGCATCGAAAGAAAAGTGGGCGTAGAAGTATCGATAAAACGTAGTATTGATATTTATGTCATGAATAAAATTTGGAACAATGGGGGGCAGGTCTAAACACATTTTCGATAATCAGTATATGCATAAAGAAAATATAAGGAGCATGTTATACAATGTAATTTCTATGTTTAAAGGAACGTTCTTTACTTGTAATATTTTGTCCCCATTTTAAAATAAAATTTTGACAGTAAAGTAGGAAATAAATGTAATATATTTTTAAAAATTATATTTTATTTCTCTTATAAATGCTCAAATCTTTTGATCAAAAGTGAAGTTTTTGTAGTTATTTATAACTTAAAATTATACTGATTTAATTTCAAGAAGAAGCATATATAAAATGAATTTAAAAAAAGATAATTAGAAAAACATTGCTCAAGAATTCTTATTTTTGGGAAAAAAAACAGTTTAAGTAAAAATAAATTTTTCATTTTGGCATAGTCTTAATGTCTATACGTTATATAAACCTCTGAAACATAAAAAAATTTAATTATAAACAATAATAAATGTTTTACAATAAATATTAAACAATAATAAAAAAAA
>BMAV01005395.1:303074-341026 GCA_019973955.1 Trichonephila inaurata madagascariensis
TTTTTTCCATGTTTTATTATCGAATAAATATTTATATCTGCAACAACTAATCCATTATATATATAATTCGTTTACAATTTCCTTTTCATTATTTTAAGGTTGAAGGTAAAGATATTTATATGAATAAGAAATATATTATGAATGCTTATTATGGTTGCCTCCATATTGAAAATTAGAACTCAAGTGGTCTTTATGCAAAATAAAGGTTAGGAAACGTCGATCTAAATTATGGAAAAAAAAGTGGTTTAAAAGACTCAAAATTCAAATGAGTCCTTAAATTCTATAGCTTAGAAGTTCTGTCGAACAACATTATTAGTATGTTCCGAAATAATAGTTATTACTGCAATTGAGGTAAAAGTGATGTTTAAAAACGAAATGTTTAATTGCGTAAATATTATAAATCGTCTGAGATTTTAATTAGATTGTTTTTTCACCGTCTTCTAATTTTGATTCGTATAATTTGCAAATAAAAAATTAAAATTTACCTACAGATATTCAATACTAGAGCCTCGTACATTCTGAAGAATAGAAAAATGTCATGCATATGCATTTTATAAAAACAAAAGGCCTGTTAAGGGTGCACTTAATTTGTTGAAAATGTAAAATGCTTGTTGAAGGGTACACTAAAAATCAAAAATTTACCTTATTCAAATAATAGTAATAATAATAATAAATCAATTTTAGAGGTCGATTTTCTAAATGGCAAAATTTTATACTTTTTTTTTTTCATAATGAAAATACATTGCATAATCAACACATTTAAAATATATTGCCATCTCTTCTCTGAAGAATTTCAGAATATGATAAAAATAAATTATTTCCGTATGTAGAGTAATTGATTGGTGGGAATATGTAGTTTTTATAGATTCGAATGATAATACGTGATACCTTAATTGAAAATTCTTTCTAAAAGAAGTTTTTCAATACTCTTGAAGAATACTCTTGAATAACACCCTTAGCTTTTTGAAAGTATTCAATTATTTTACAGTAGCTAAAAATTTTGAGTATTCGTCTTTGCAAGACATTCACCATATTTCATTAAATATTTCCAAGGGAAACACACTATGTGGAAAACTGTGTTTCTTAAACATTTCAAGGAAAATTAGTAGCTTCGAACAATGCCTGGGTTTTAGTTCATGTAAAAAAACATTGAAAAACGTCAAGAAATATTTGCGTCATCCAGAACTAGACATGGACTTCAATTGTGAGATCTTGTTACTGCGTAGTTTTTCATATGCGAATACGGTTATAGGATTTGATGCTTTTCCGGATGGACCTTTATTCTAAAGAGACTTTGATTGAGATCGAACTTGATAGAGCCTGTACGTGATCAATGCAAAAATTGGCAATACGAAATTAAAGATAACATTTATTGTGTGTGTTTACAGATATTGTGCTCAAAAGAATGTATTTAAATTTGTATCCAATTTCCTTTGTTCTGTAAGAGAATAATAAAAATGTAATATACTAATAAGATGCAATGGTTTATATGTAAATTTGGAAATTAATCATTAATCTTGAAATTTGCTGGAATTGTGCTTTACACATAAAAATAACCAACATAAGCTATTAATTTACTTTTTATCACTAGAAAGACTGAAATTTAGTATATACCTATATTGCACAAAAGCAGTCAAAATGACTGTATTGTGAAAGAATAACTAATGTGTAAAGAAATTTGTTTAAAATAATTTTTAGGATCTTTTATATTATTTGCAGTCATATAACAAGTTATTATAGTAAATATTGACAATAAAAAAATTTAATTCACCTGGGAAAAAATGTATTCTAAAGAAGTCTAAGGAATTGTGCCATTATATACGTAATTTTTTTTTCTAATTGAAATTAAAATGCAGTCAAAATAACTTCCTTGGGCAATCTAGTGTTAAATAAAAATTGTTAAGAATTTTAACAATACTATAAACAGTAATTAAACTATAAACAGCAGTTTTAACTTCGATTATTATTTTTTTTTCATACATAAGGCACCTTTTTAATAAAAAATAAATATTTTTTTTAAATTTTATACCTAGCAAAATGCATAAGTATAGTGAAAAAAAATATGCTACTGAGTTTGACAATGTGTAATTCGTATCTGGTGGATAATGAATTATTTTAAAAAAAAATAATGAATTCCATTTATTTTTCTTTATTTAGTTTTGGAAATATTTTGTTACAATTTGGCATAAAAATCCTTTGTTAATCTTTTTAAACCCCGACTTACTTAAACGGCAGGGCATCATAAATCGTTTTCCTTGACATTGTGAGATAAATGATTTGTAAGTAAAAAAACAGTGTCGATTTTAAAATACACCCAATTAAAATATTTTTTTCTTATATTAAAAATACTCTTTTTCTAAACTTGCAATGAGATGTTAAGTTGACGGACTGCCTTACACTGTAGTTCAATAATAAAATTTCAAGTATACTCGTAACAAAAAAGGTTTTTTTTTCGAAAAAAATTAAAATTTAAAATATAATAAGGGCTATACCCATCCCTGTTTAAAAAACTTCTTCCAATTACTTCTTTTATTAGAACAATAAGGAAAGTTATTAGAAAATTCCAGGGCATTCATTACTCAGTTTTATTAAATCTTACTAGACAGAGCTGGGATTTTCTTTTTGGTCTCTCTTCTCTTCCACCTTTTTCCGAAACAAAAAGAAATTAATATATCATCTTCATTAACAATAACTTAATATATGAACAAATGTTCACACTCATAAATTATTTCCCATCTGAATATTATGAAAAAAATTGAAACAACTCTAAATAACAATATGTTTAATCAAAATCACAATTTGAAAAATTTTTGGTTTTAATATCTTTTTCTAAAAACATTGTGTTAAATTAAAGAAAGTAATATAGTTTGATAAACGTAGCATCAGCACAAACACAAAATTTGGGAAACGATTTATTTCCTCAAAAACAATAATTAATTAGGTTCTATGAATGAGATACCGAAACAAAAATAGAAAATCCTTGAAAATTAAAATCAATGCTTCTGTTACTGAACATTTGAAATTTATATCGTATTTTAAACATAGAATAAAATACAGACACTGCAAAGAAAACTGAAAGTAATCCGAACTAAATAAAAATAAACTATTGTTTAAGCAAATGTACTTGAAAGAAAATTTTATATATTAATAAAATAGTAAAATTAAATTGATTAATAAATAACATACTGGAATCAAATATAATCGAGTACAGTAAATATTTACTGAATATTATTCAATAATTTATTAAAATAGAACAAATTTTTTTGTTGAAGTATAAATTTGAAATGCATATAATATTTTAATTCGAGTCATCTTTATTATTATATAACGTTAGTTAATAAAGTTAAACTAATTAACTTACTAAAGTTAGTTAAGCTATCTTCAGTTAGTTGTTACAATTTCCTTACTGCATAATGTTCTGAAAAAGATTGTTATTTTGTCATTTGGAAAACGAAGTCATTTGGTCAAATCATTTTATAAAGAATAAACAAGTATGTTTTTGTTTTCTGAAATAAAGTATACTGTTTTACAATCGTGAATAATGCATAATTTTTTTTATTTTTCATTCATCTGTCTATATAGAAGCAATTTATTATGATGAATCTATATCGAATATCTGAAATCGTTTGCTATATCATTAATTCATATGGTTCTACCATAAAAGTATAACAGAAAATGTAACAATTCATTATTGTCAAGGTCTATAGCCGTTACGATAGTAACTTAGTTCGAAATATTTATATAGACGGAAATTAAATAAGTTTATGGTAGAAGATGTATGAAATCCAGAAAGAGAAAAATGAGTAGCAGTTTCTGCTTTTATTGATCATATTTTCGAATAAAGTTTGCGCAGTATTTCTGACATGCATCATTTTTATTTCCTTGGTGGTAAACATAGCTTTAGGTTTAATTTATTCCTACATTTCTACATAAAGTTCACGATTTCATGACATTAATATGCACAGATAGCTCGAAGTGGGGCAATTTAATTGCTAATCGTAGCTATATTATTCCATTATAAAATTTAAAGGCCTTATTCATTTGTGTGTTTTGCTTCGTGATATTTCTTTATTCATAAAATTTTCAGAAACATAATTTACTGGGCTTGTTTGCTTAGTAAATAAATGCTCGATACAAACAGAAAAATGCGCATGTATTAACGAATGAAAAATATTACAAAACTTATTCTCAGTAATTATATTATTACTCTGTTTTGGAAGTTAATCTGATCAATAATAACAAAAATAAATAAATAAATATATAAACTGTTTCAAAAATTGCCTTGAGATTTCAGAATTTCAAAAAAGAAGTCATGTTGTAATCCAGATTCATTGTACTGATTCTATGTCCATTATTTTCGATTCCTAATGTGTATGTAGGTTACTGCTAAAGTACAACAGTCAGTTAAGAGGCTTGGTAACCTATACGTTAACTAGGGTAATCCGTTAAGGCGTGAAAACTTGTTTCATTTAAAAATAACACAGATAATCAGCACATTCCCTACTAGGCACTCGTTAAAGTGAAAATAAGATTTTGGGTGGAGCAAAAGCTAATTCTCTGTACTCTTAAATTAAATACAGTAAGACCCCGCTTAACGCGGGGTATACGTTCCATCAAAGTAGAGCGTAATATGAAACAGCGTTAAAAACGAGGTTATCCCATCATGCAAGGGTAGAAAATTGGTCAGATATTTTACCATTAAATTTATTAATTATGTTTTTATCACAATAAAACAAAAATTTATTTCTTACAAATATAGAAACGTAATAAACGAATATACATATAAAAATAAATAAAATTCCAAGTCAGTATGTTTACATTTCAGATCATTCTATCTCTTCTGTATTTCCAATTTTCTGCCATTTTATCAAGAAGGTAGATCGGCTTAATGGCATTTTGTGTTCAATTTCGTCGTCAATCCATATAGAAAGTCATTTTTCTATTTTCTATATTGTATTATTTCTAGAACGGGTAATTCTAGTTGCTGAGCTTGTCGTAGTTGCAGTTACCGATGACAGTATTTTTTCTCTATTCTTAAGAATGGTCCTTATTATTAAAGATGCCAAATTCAATGTAACACCAATTTGAGATTGACGTTCAGTATCTAATCTTCTAATCACTTGCATTTTAATTTCTAGTGAAATGCTTTTTTTATGCTTTATTTTCGTGTTTTTTATTATCACCCATAATAAAAACTTAAAATCATAATATTTGTCACTATCGCAATCGTTATATTGTATAAATTTATACTTACAATAACGTCAACAAATGTTTGAAATGATAAAAATACATTCGTTTAATACCACCAGAAAGAAGAAACACAGATAAACTGCTTCGGATATCGGGAAACCTACCGCTGTGTGTAATTTCGGGGAATCTCACAATTGAAAAAAAAGAGCGTTAAACCGAAACAGCACTAAACGAAACAGAGTTAAGCGGGGTCTTACTGTATTGTTTATCGGTTGTTTGATATGTTAATGCAATCAATTAATCAATATATTAGTTAAAATATCAATCATAAATCAATAAAAAAACTACAATACAAACGGCTAAAAATATTATTGCAATTAAGGAATTTGAGGGTATGGTAACAGCTATACTGGGTATAAATATATATACTTTGCTGTTTTTATCGAAGCATTGATAGATATGCTAGAAATAATTAAAGTAGCTGTATTTTCCCCTTTCGCCTATCACGATTAGGCGATCAATGGCATAAAGTCTTAGTCGGAGATGTAATTTTGTTAACTTTAATTTCTTCTATTATGGTTGCGATAGCTACATCGATATGTGCTATTATTCTTTGTAATATTGGGAATTTTAACATTTAATTTGTTACCGGAAGATACTGATCGTTATTAATAAATCTATTATATAAATTAATTCAAGTAGTCCTTTGTCTAATACATTTAGTGTGTCGGCCAATCTATTTCGAAATTCTTAAGATTAATTATTACCACAAACAAAATTTAAACTTTACGGAAAGTGCTAATATTAAAATTATCTAGAGTTAAAATGTAGAAACTTTTGACTCCGCAATTTAAAAGAGCAAATCTGTTTATCTACAAATTAGATAGGTAATATGTACATTAGCGGCTTTCGAGCTTTAACATTGTCATGTATATACGTATGATGGAATCTTGAAGAATGGCACAATATCCACATATTTATTTTGTCAGAAAATCTTTGTGGGTTTTTTCCCATTATCTCGGATTACATGAGTAATAACAGACAAAGCTAGTCCACCAGCAAAGAAGGCAGTTCAACAGACAACAAGTTCATGTGGGTGTGTGTGAGAACTATAGTGATTAGATCAAGAAAGGCAAATTGGTCCATACATCAAATACTATACTAGGCTGTGCAAGATACTATTTACATGATGTAAGCAACCTAGTTGCCTCGGCGTACAGATCGGAATATTCATCCGTCGACTCGTTGTTAGTGGTCTGTACAAGGAGCCCATTAACCCGTTCAGGACCAAGCGATTTTTCCAGTTAAGCCTAACTTCATTTAAAAATTCATAAAAAATCATTACTGTAATAAAATATGCCGAAATTTATAATTTATAATCATTCCAAATTAAGATCACATCAATATGATTTCGGATCTCAGAATAAGCAAAATGTAATCTCAAATAGGATACTATGTTCCCTGAAGTGATCACTTATATGTGATCATGGCCCTCAACGGGTTAAGCCACACAGCACAAATGACTCCTTTCGCAGTGGTGCCGAGAGCTAGAGAGATGATGCAGATGGAACTGTCCAGGGTCGTGTTCCTCATACGACATACCTCTGTTTGTCCAAAGATAATCACCGTGTACGAATGTGGGGATGAATTAGTGACAGGTTCAACCTGGTGGCATCTATGGAAGTTCCTATGACGCTATAACGTAGCATTATAATTTGGGGTTGTTGATTTTACCTGATCGACAATAACATCAGATCAAGGTCCACGAAATTCATAGTGGCTAAGGGCTAGATTTTTACGCCTCTCGTTAGATTTAGCTTCAGTGACCATGCATGTGATAGTACGATTTTGCTCGGTTCCACCAAATTTTGAAGGAGAACACCCTAGAAATAGTCAAGGAACTTCCACCTCTCTTCGCTTTCCACCAACCTCACTAGAGAACTTGTGGCTCGACGGCTATTTAGAGTACCCCCATGCCACGAAGGCATTACAGATTTACAAACATCCCTGCCTTCTCCGAGATTCGAACCCAGGGCCCACTGTACCGTATGGGCGGCTGTGATTTGGGGTACCATCGTGTATGGTAGCAGGTCGTTTCTGCTTGGTATTGGAGGCACTATGATAGTGGACGAATTTGTGAACGATGTGCGGAGACTGGTGAAACTAAGTTCGCTTAGGGATGAGGAATGACCTTTATCTACAGGATAAATTTGACGATGTACTACACCCGTCAATGTCTTCTGTAAAATTCACATATACGTCCTTAGCCATAATTTTTTCCTGATGTCTTCTTCTGACCAATCAAACACATTTAGAATGTGACTGAACGCCGTGTGCACACCCTGCCGCCACTGCGTTCAGAAGAACTGTGACAAATAGTTAAAATGGAATGGAGAATCTTCCTTCAGAATCCATGATATTGTTGACTTTACGCGTAAACAAGTTGTTTTATTTACTCTCATATGCATTGATCCGCGGTAAAAAAAATAATAATAATAAATTAAAATAAATAAAAAAAAACATTGAAGGATTCTTCACATTAAAAGGATCATTTCTGGTAACGTGTTTCCCCTTTAGTAAAAAATGACTAATTAAAAAGCATTTTCGGCAAGGTGGATATTCATGCAGTTACCAGCTTTTGTGTACATTTACTGTTTTATTTTTATTATTTTAATAAAAACAAGTAATATAAAAAAAATTAAGTCAAATCCTGTTTAGATCAACAAAGAAAATTTTTATTATAGCTACTTTTTATTAAATAGTTATATACAATTAATATAAATATATATATATATATATACAGAATCACAACAATAAGTGGTGATTAATTTTTATTAATAATGATTAAAGTATCGTATTGTCATCCAAAACAATCAAATACATAAAATTTCAGTTCAACTGAATGCTTTAAAACGTGAGAAAAAAACCTTTTCAAGTTTTGACACAAGTTGCCAAAAGGGTCAATAAGTCTCCAAAAATTATCCCAACGTGGCTGTGTGTATTTGTAATTCTTTAAATAATAAGTTTTAATCAATTAATTTTTATTCATTATAATTAAATTATTGTATTGTCATCCAAATTAATCATGTATATGAAATTTCAGCTCAATTGAGCGCTTTAAAATGTATTTTATTAAGGATTGAAAATTCCACCAAGGTAAATTAATAAAAAAATATATAGATAATGTGAGCTAATAGTAGGAATTAAAAAAATTTAAAAGATTATTTGAAAAAAAAATTTAACTACATTTTTTTTAATGATTTTATTTTTTTAATACATGTTAAGGTATCCGACTACGTTCGGAACCGTGATTTTACGAAAGCGTGTAAATGGATAATATTTATGATACTTAGCTTAACTTAGATTAGACAATGTATATAAAATTGGGTTAAGAATAGTATTACAATAAAAAATTATTTAAGTACAATATTTTGACAAAAAACTAACTTCGAATAACCTTTTTTTCCAAATGTTCTCCTTTTGTAAAAAATGCTTCTATTGTATTAATATTTTGCTTGACTATAGCTCAGAGCTCTGTACAGAGGCTCAACTAGAATTTTTGAAACGCATAACTTGGAAGTCGGTTTATCCATGTTTTACGAAAACAGAAGGGAGAAATTTTAAGAAAATACGCCGATAATCATTTCAATTGGTTGTAACTCTGAAAATAATGTGATTTTTTTTCAAAAATTCTAGTTGGGCCTCTGTACAGAGGTCTGAGCTATATGCAGGCACAAAATATTTTTATAATAGAATCATTTTTACAAATGGAGAACATTTGGAAAAAAGGTTATTCTAAGTTAAATTTTTGCCAAAATATTGTATTTAAATATTTTTTTTGTCATAATGTCCTTAAAACAATTTTATACATGTATTCTAACCTAAGTGACACGAAATATCATGAAAATTATACATTTAGGCGCTTTTTTAAAATCATGGTTCCGAACGTAGTCGGATACCTTATGAGTAATGAGTAAAAAAGTTTAATAATGTAAGTTCGTGTAAAACTTAACATGTATTTTCTTTTTCGAAAATTTTCTTAAAAAATTTTCTTATTAAAATATTTAGTAATATAGTACTAATATATGTACTAAGTTCAAAAGCTACAAGATAAAACGTTTTTCTGTTTCTTTTTCAAAAATATTCCTTTTGTGTTTAAATTTGCATATTTTGAGAGATTACGACTTAATAAAACTTACTCTTTAGTAATATTTTCTTCAAAATATATTCAATGCCCTTATTGACCATTCTTTTTATAATAATTTATAATAGTTCAAAAATTGTACGGTTTTCCTTTTATATTGTTAATTACTGTAAACAAAGTAATGCGTAGATAAATATTTAATTTCAAACCTTCTTTTATATTGCTTTTGATTATTTTATAGCTTAAATTATGCTTGATTTGTTGAGGAAATTAATTTCCGTTACGAAAACCAATTTAATTAAAATAATGAACCTTTTGTATTCCTTTGTCTTCGATTTTACTTTATATTGTTATTCTCTTAAACCGAATGTTTGGGTAGAAGGGGAGGGGTTCAATTCAAACAGTTCATTTCTATAGCACATTATTTACATTTATTTAGTTTATTTTAGTATATCTTAATTTTTCCTTTGTTTAAGTGAATACTAAAAGTTTACTTGTTGTCTAAATGAAACGAAATTTTCCTTTTTTAACATTCATTGTTACTGTCAGCTATTTGGTGTACCCAAGTAATTGAGTGTAAGGAATGGAATACTTTCTTTTATTCATGATATTAAATAGCTCCTTGTAGATTTTATATGCGATATATACGCAACCTTCGTTAAAAAGTATCAGTGTTAAAATGTAATGTTATCTATATATATAAAAAAGAAAAGCGACTCACTCAATATGATATCTTAGGAAGTATTACACTTCCAGTCTAGAAAATTGGGGGGCATATATCCTTTTCATAAAGTAGAGATAAGTTAAGAACGGGTATTGTGAGGGTTAAGAAATATATAAACAATCCCGTTTTTGAACTATTAGACCTACAGACGTGAAATTTGGTAGGCAAATTCCTTTCATGGAGTAGAGATACTCTACAAAATAAGTTTAGCAAAAATTGACCCCAAGGGACATTTTGGAAAATTAAGGGGCGTAATAGATAAATATTTCCTTTTTGAACTATTAGATTTACTTCTTGAAAATTGGTATGCATGTTTCTTTCATGGAATAGAGTTCCACGAGTTTTGCGAAAGTTGACCCCCGAGGGGGCTGCAAAGGGTCAAAGGGAGTTATAGAAAAAATTCATGTTTTTGAATTGTTAGACCCACATGTTTGAAACTTTTATAAGCATGTTTCTTTTGTTGAATAGAGATCTACTAAGAATAGATTTTACGGAACTCGACTCCTGATGGGAGCAAGGGGTTACTGGGGCGAATTGACAAAAAAAATTCCCGTTTTCGAACTACTAGGGCTATAATAATGAAATGTGTTTGCATGTTTCTTTTGTTGAATTGAAATCCGCTAAGAGCGTTTGCTTTGGAAATCGACTCTCGATGGGGTTACGGGGCATAATGATAGTAAAAATTCCTTTTTCGCTCTATTAGATTTAGACTTGAACTAATGACAAACGGGAAATGTGGCTTTTATATATTAATTACCTAAAAATTTCATATCTCCAAAAATATTACATCAAAAACTCAACAAACGATAGAATATACATTGAAATTAGAACTCACAATTGAATTTGATATTACTTGACAAAATTTATTAAGACTTTTCGAAGAAAATTATATGGCGAACAAATATTTAATTAAATTTCAGTTATCTCTGATCGAAAGGAAGAACGCGCAAACGGATATGTTAATGCCTCTTTAATTAAGCTTTGTTTTTTCTTTCATTTAATCAGCTCAAGCTCCTCTTTCAGAACGCACTGTGAGTATTTAATCATTTAAAGGAAGAATAACTATGATAGAGGTACATATATGATTCTTCATCGTAAAAATGCAAATAGGAAATCGTAAAAAAAGCTTGTAACCAATTAATTAAAGATTTAACTTAGGATTACAATATCTTTTGGTTATCAGTTATTTCTCAGAGATAAATTTATTAAAGATTAGAAATGCTAATTACTTGCAACCTTTCTTTGATTTTTTGGTTATTGTTTTTCTTTATTAAACAGTATAGATTTCTATGTATGTGTGGTCGTTTAAGAAAAAGATACTTAATAATTTTTATAAAACCGATTTGATTTATTATAATTCTAATAAACATGATAATTTTTTTCAAATACTTATTTTAAAATGTGTTTAAATTTTCAATTAGGGGTGCATATATTCTAACTACTTCTCTAAAACTTTATCGTTTATATGAAAATAAAATTCACGTTGTAAATTTTTTTGACACTTCTTGATGACATGTTAAGCACAAAATGTATATATACAAATGCAAAACTGTATAATAGTACAATACTTATTACTTAAATATGTATGATAAAAGCTACATGACTGATATTTTCAATATGTTTAACATATAAGCTATGACATAACTTAATTGATAAAAAAAATAACTTTAGAGCTTTGAAACATAACTGTCATAACTAAAATGTCTGCTTGGCCATTTTATGAATAACACAGATATTTTAAATAACACATATTTTGAGTTTTTTTATTTTGCTTGGCATTTTTTCAGTTAGGATTGTGACCATGTGACAGATCTTGTATCTTGTGCTAAGCATGTTGTGACGAAATAGAATTAATGAGACAACATGCACAATTAGAAATAACTACAAACATGGTAGTAGTCTCCTTATTCAATTTCAGGAATGGTTTCAAAACTATTCTTGACAAAAAACATGTTACAATAATATACTTATCTTTTGTAATCTTAAGGTATCCGACTACGTTCGGAACCGTGATTTTGAAAGGCACATAAATGGATAATTTTCATGATATTTAGTATCACTTAGATTAGAACAGATGTATAAAATTGTTTTAAGGACATTTTGGTAAAAGAAATTATTTAAATACAATATTTCGGCAAAAAATGAACTTAGAATAACCTTTTTTCAAAATGTTCTCTTTTTGTGAAAAATGCTTCTATTATAATAATATTTTGCCTGTCTATATATCAGACCTCTATACAGAGCCTCAACTATGATTTTTGAAAAATGCACATTATTTTCAGAGTTACCACCCAATGAAATAATTATTGGCTTTTTTTTCTTGAAATTTCTGCCCTCTGTTGTCGTAAAACATGGATAAACCCACTTCTAAGTTATATATTTCAAAAATTCTACTTGAGCCTCTGTACATAGGTCGGAGCTATAGATAGGCAAATATTATTATAATAGAAGCATTTTTCATAAAAGGAGAATATTTTGAAAATGGATCATTCTACGTTCATTTTTTGTCAAAATATTGTATTTAAATAATTTTTTACTGTAATACTATTTTTAAAAGAAGTTTATATATATTTTCTAATCTAAGTTATGCTAAATATCATAAATATTATCCATTTATACGCTTTTGCACAATCACGGTTCCGAACGTAGTCGGATACCTTAAGTTTCCTTTAGTTCATACACTTCAGGAATCTAATATGCTACAAGTAGGTTTACCCTCTCTCTGTGTATCCCACGATTTCCGTGGGTATGTATTTTCTGACTATTTAGCTGTGCAATTCGTGTTGATCCTGCTTATGTTCGCATTTATGTTTTTATGCTCATGTTTTTTCATTATCTTATTCTATATTTTAAAATAAAAACTGTTTAACAAACGTTTTTTTTGTATATTTTAACTCTAAAATGTAAATTTTATATGTAAATTGGAAATAAGTAATAAAAAATACGCAATTTTGTAACCTACTTTGATAAACAACTAAGCAGCGAGAGAATTAACTCGGGAATCCTTCTACTGAGTCATTTTACACCAATCTAACTTGAGTACTCTTAATAGCTTCAGAGAACCATCATGTATCGCTTTTCTAACATCCACATGGAGATGATGCCGATGCCTATCATCTACTGATGCCTCGTGGCATCCACCTGTCATCTTCTCTCCGGACAATATGATAATACGCATTTGCAGTAATCACGATTCCCACCCATGGCGAGGTAATTACAACCTGACTAGGTTACAATTATTTGGAAAGGTAATACAGGGGTCGACAACCTATGGTACCACATGTGGCACAAGATACAGTTCTCAGTGGTGCTCTGCACTACTCTACAAATTTGTTAAGTTTTGTGTAGGTGGATTTGAAAAACATCTTCAACATTATGGAAATTTACGAAATTATGAAAAATACCGAAGGTAACTCTAAACATAAATTTATGCAACTACTTTGTAAGTCATTGAATGTCGCTGCTGGAGAGATTTAATTGT
Source organism: Trichonephila inaurata madagascariensis (assembly GCA_019973955.1). Taxonomy (NCBI): domain Eukaryota; kingdom Metazoa; phylum Arthropoda; class Arachnida; order Araneae; family Nephilidae; genus Trichonephila; species Trichonephila inaurata. Next base: position 316,614 of record BMAV01005395.1, read on the forward strand.
TTGAAGAGACAAAAATTGCATGTACTTGTTTTCCGCGTTTGGTTTTACATATCTAATTAAGAAGTCTTTCCTCATAAGTAAAAAAAATTCGAATCTGCAAAGAAACTGTTTAACAAATAATACTCTGAAGAGTGTTGAATTGAAAATCACACATTATACCCCTGATTTTTCGATATGAAAGTAGAGTGGTGCAATCATTAAGTTGGCATTAAAATTTTTATTTACATTTTTATTTAGCTATTATGTAAAGAATTACTTTTATTTTTTATTGCATATTTCATTAATTAATAAATATGTTTAAAAATACATAATATATATGTACAATTTTAATTTTTCTTATTTTTGTTGACGAAAAAGTTATATGTTATGATGTTTAGTTTTACGTTGAGAAGTATATTTTTTTAAATGATGCAAAATTAATATATGTTATGTAATATATCATATAAAAAAAACTGTAAATATCTATATTAATAATGTGTATTCTCCAACTCTGCATGAATTAGAGCGGGCATTGAATTGTTTCAAAAATGTCCTACTATCTGGCACGCTCAATCATATTGAAAGATTGGTTTGGAACGTCACAGCTAAGAGGTTAATCATAATAGAGCTTAATATTAAACGGCAAATTTTCTTGTAGACATAAACCACATTCAGATATCCAAGAAAAACATTAATAGGGTAATTTATCCAATGTTCTACATATTGAACTGAAGTTGGGTGTTGAAGTATAAAAAATCATTTTATCAGTTCTTTGGATTGTATGTGAAAAGCGGTTTTTTTTCCGTTTGATGAGAAAATTGTTTATTAGCATTTGATAGAGATATCAGGTGCGCACGCGACAAGACAAATCTCCTTTTTTAAAAAATGATTCAGCAGGCTTATTTAAAAAGTGCACAATTTCTAAGACTATACTTGACCAAATATTTCACTTTAAATACATTTTTACGAGTGTATCAGAATCAAACTTATCAGTTCACGCTTATTATGTATTATCTCTTGCTTAGGCTTAACAAATAAATTACGAGATTTAACATTATGATGGCAAAGATATAACTTTTATACAACTTTTATATATTTTCCTTTTTTGGATATACTTTTTAAATGCAATTGAATGCATTTCATATCTTATAATGTATTTAAATATTAATTAAAGCTGAAATAAAAAAAAACAAAATTTCTGCAGTTAAAAAAATATATTTATTTTTAAACAATTATTGTTTGCTTTTTAATCGTAATTTTTTTATAAAATTTAATCAAAAAAAGTTGCTTTTGCCTGAAAAGAGGCACTGAAAATATTTCATCTCGTGATTAAAAACATCAGCCTGAATCTAAATTAATTTCCAAAACGTGAAATGCAGATATTGCCTTAAATAATGATTCTTATATTTTTAATTTAATTTTTAGAAGTATTTGATTCCAGACGAAATTTATTTGTTTTTATTAATTAATTTTTCTGGAAAACTCATATACAGTGAAAACGAGAATTGAAAAAAAAATATTAATAAATATTATTTTAAATAAATAGTAAGCTTAATGTAATTTTTTTAATTTGTATTTAAAATAAAAGAGATTTGTTACATTAAGGGATTTAAATTTTTGGAAAATTAGATTTTCAAGTAAGTTCCCTCAAGTATTTAAAAAAAAATAGCTGCAAAATAGATGCTTTTTTATGTAAATGTTCAACACATTTTTACGAAACTTAGATAAAATATTGAAACAATTTTATTTTCAAAGTTTTTAAGGCAAAACGTATAATGATTATAAGAATATCAGTTATCTATTTTTAATAGTACGTACGCATTGCCTTAATGTAGAGCGTTTATTATAAAATGTTAAAACTGAACAAACTAACCCATTCAATTTTTTTAGATTATTTCGTTCACGAGCTCAAAGGATAATAAAATATTAATAAATTTTTATTTTACAACAATTCTACCTTAATGTTATTATAGTAAATTTCTCATTATCTTTCTAGAGAAAAAATCGATTTTTTTTTATGTTCAGTTGAAAATTTTTTTGATAAATCACCCTTTTTTATTGATTATGATTTAAGTAAAATTTTCATAGGTGTTTTATGCATAGCTATGCATATTTAAATAGTTGAATTGTCAAAGGTTTTATAATTTGTTTTGCTGCATGTTTTATTTAGTAACATAGTTTGAAACTTAATTAAACCTAAAAATATGTTAGGTAATACAGTAAACTGTGTCCCAGCATATCCATCTTTTTTATAAGGCAAAAATAAGCAGTTCCTACATTTTATTGAAACTGACTTAAATATGAGTTAAAAGATCCTCACATCATTAGGTTTCTATTTGTGTATGAGTTATGTAACATTTTATTTCTTCCAATGTGTACTTAGATTCTAAGCTATAAGTACATTATCGCTTTTCATAAACGCTTTTTTTAAAATAGTTTTTCTACTACGAATTCTTGAAAACAGTTGGACTTAAATCCATTGAATTATTTTTTTTTTCTCAGCTGCAATCTGAATATTATAATTTTCTTTCTTTGTCAAACGTCAAGTAAAATCATCCAATGTAAAACTTTTAGCGTGTTCACTTAGATATATCTTCACATACTAAGCTCACTCTTTTGGGATCGTTTCACTTACATTCAAGGGCCCAACAAAATGAACTCAACTATTGAAAATGTATCCTGATGAATTCAATTGAAAGTAACAATTATGCATTTCTCTCAGTAATGGATCTTTCAGAAAATTACTTTTAGCATTGACAATTTGAACAGAATGTAGCTATTGATTTTATTCTGCAAGCTTTCAAGGTCCTTTCATAAATTTTGGCCTAAGAAATAGAGAAAAAGAAAAACATTATTCCTTTATAAACTTGTTGCTGAAGAGTAAAAGAAATAAGGAAAGACGAGTTACAGGATACAGCAAAAAAAGAAAAAGAAAAAAAAAGCATGTTAGAGAAAATCCTTGATTTGTTACCGAAATGGCCGAAGAACCATCTCTAACTTTTCTCTCAAAATCTTTTGCGTGTAGAAGGATGCAAGGAGCGAGGTGAAAACATAAAGATAAATCTCAAGATTCATAATAATAAATCATGAGAGATGCCATGGGGTCTAGTCAGGTCTTTTTGCGTTGTTTTGAAAGAATTACCCCCGAAAGAGCTGACTTTTGAATCTTGTGACAAACAGTGTTTGGGTGCTATAAATGTACAATATTGAAAATGCCAATCGATATATTCTGAACTGCTTTTTCTCAATGTTTCTTATCGGAGCTTTTAGATACTAAAGTGCTTGAGTAATATGCGTTTACATAAAAAAGTATTTTACTTGCGGATAACACCTGACTGCAAGTCGTAATCTAACCCAAAACTCTTCAGAGTGCTTTTTATTTTTTTAGCTAGTACATTAAATTATATGGTCATTATATCGTCTAATTTTTCATCATTTCCAAAACGTTTACAGTCCAGTTACTTATACCATCTTTTCCCTCCTTTAAGGGAAAAGATGATAGTCGCTAAGAGTGAAGTTTGGATTATCGGTCTTTTGTTAGAATGTAGTGAATACAAGGCTTTATAAAAAAGGGGCATATAAAATGGGAATTAATATAAATGAATATGCATCATATAGTAGAAAATACAAATTAAAAAAGGGAGTTGTTTGGATATTTGTCTGTCCTTCTTATAAAATTAATATTATTATATTATCATATTTTCTACCTTAACAATTCTTGATTCATACATTAAACATAATTCTTTAATATTTGAAATTGTGTATCTTTTCTATACATATAGTTTTGATCAAAAACGTAATTTTACAATAGAATTAAAAATATTTTTTTTTAAGTTGAGCAAATGTTGATTCGAAAATGATCAGAGTCAATTTAATCATGTATAGTATTAAAATTAAAATAAAGGTTTAAAGAAAACTATAGATTTTGAAAAAAATGCTTATTGTTGAAAACAAATAAAGGTTTGTTTTTTAAGGTGATGTGGCACATGAATTTTCAAAAAAGTATCGATTTTCAATTTTTGATACTTTTTAAAAGTTTAAATATTTCTTTTTAAAATGATATATGATATAAGGAAAAATACTGTAATTAGAAGTATTTTTATTTATTTTTAAATAAAGCTGCTCCGACATCGAAAAGACATCGAATGAGCTCTGCTAAGAGCATCTGTATTTTCTATGCATAATTTTCTGATGAGCGCAATGGTGCAAGTTTCCATAGGCAGAAGCTGAATGTAATAAAAGGCATTTTGATCTTAAACACATACACACGTGCCATGTAGCGTTCATGAAACCAATTTTTAGAGATCTAGGAGATCCTATGTTATTAAAAAACAATGTCTACATAGAAATACTAGAAACCTCAAAGAGTCAATTAATACTGTAAGGACAGTGACATTTGGGGCATTGAAAACACTAAAATTAAGGCTATAAACATGGCTATTGCACAGTTCAATACAGAAATGTAGCAAAATTAATTATCTTAAAACATTGTATTGAACAAGATTATAACTGTAAGTCATGCTTCAAAAAATTAGATGCACGTAGGTTTCGTGCACCCCAACGAAAGCATCATGAGATCCACAAAAAAGGCTTAATTGTTAAAAATAATGAAAAAAAGAAAGTTAAAAGATTATTTTGCAAAATCAGATGTAAAGAAAATGCTTCATATGCTTCTGGAATGTACTAAAAAATATTAATGCTCAAAAATGACAAATTTTTACATTTAAGGTTGTTTTCTCAAAATGTAACATTTCTCACTTCATGTACCTTTTTCTCAAAAACTAATTAATATATAATCCTCAAACTTTTTGTGAGCATTCTTTTAATAAGCTTACACATTTTAATAGAGCAAATAAGATATATCTAGCAAATTGTTTTAAATAAGGCTATTTTAAACTAAATTAAGGGGAAAATTAGACATTTTTTAAAAAAAATTTATAATTACTATAGTTTTTAACAAAAAGACGAACCCTTCGTGAAAGTTTTATTGATAGTACGCATAACCTACTGTAAACATTTCATCCTTGAAAAGTAAGCATTTTCTGACAAAAAAGTACATAAACGTACGTAATTTATCATGGACTCATATGGACGTGCCAGAACCTCTTAAAAAAGAAAAAAAGCTACACTCTAAAAAACGTACACATTCAGTTTATTTTTAACAATTTGTAATATTTTCTGACAAAATGAAAATTCTTCTTAGCGAACTTACTTATAAAGCTAATGCCTAGTTTACCTACATTAGCACAAAAAACCTTTTTTAAAGGTATGTAAATATTTATTAATATGAAACTATTGTATAATTTTATTGTATCTTTCGGTAGCAATAACTTAAATCTTCAGTTCTAGCATCTTGAATTATATTCTCTTGAGAAATTGTATAGCAAGGAAAGGCTGAATCTAAGAATTAAAAAAATGGCAATTTTTCGAATCTACTTTTCTATTAAAGAAAAATATTCTACAAGATAAGATTCGACTTGCGAAGTATTCTTGACACATAATGCAAAAGTTTGCATTTAAATTGCTATTCACGTTTAAAATGGAAGTAACGACGAAGCATATTTTAAATGTTTCCTGGATTCGATGCCCCAAAGCAAACAGTATTGTATTGTGAATATTGAAGTCGTAAGGCACATTTCCTGGGTTAAATATATTTTTAAAAACAGGTATAACGCATCCTCTTTTGTTTCAGATAAGGCAAGGTAGAATATTTTAAACATTTCTTTCGAAAGTTCAGAAAAGAAAACTACTTTTCGATTCATTGCTTCACATTCATGCATACATGTCACTCTTTTCTCTTCGAAAGTAAAGTTTGTAGCTTTAGGAGGTCTGAAATAAAATATGTGAATACGATTTATTTAAATGTATTCTAAATATCTAATAATCAAGCAGCGTAGGCAAATGGAAAAAATAAAAATAATATCTGTTAATTGTATTTATAGTATTTTTTTCATAAATGTACTAAAAGGTTTTGATGGACGTTAAAGCTTTTTTCAAATTTTCGTTACTCAATTAACTACAAAATTTTTATTTTAATTAAATATATAATTAACAAAAAATACGATGAACAACATGCCATAAGATTAAGAAGCCATTTTTCAGTATAACGCAGTCGCAGGTTCTACTTCTAATTTCATCTAAGATTTTAAATGATAAATAATTAGTAAGAAGATTGCAATTAAATACCACCAACACTGCAAGCTAAGAAAACCTGCATATATATTGTAGCCGGCATAAGAGTTATATTACATTTTACAAATACACATAAGTCAAAGTTAATAAGAAAAAGTTAATCAATTGAAAACTTAAAAATTTGAGTGAAGTTTGTTTAAAAAAAAAATTGAGGTACGTACACTTCTCCACAAATCATATTAACTTAATTTACGTTGCTGATTACGTAAAACAGTTAAAATGTACTGTAATCGTAATTTTCTCTTAAGATAATACTGAAGTCATTTAGAAAATGATGAGCTTTTAGTTATAAAAAACGAAAACATATATATTTATTGGAAAAATTATTCTGTTTTATATTTGAATTTTCTTTCACTTTTCAAAATAATCACCGTCTGAATTGAAACATTTGTCATATTTGTTCACGAGTTTCAGATTTTGTATGTTATACTCTTCTGCTGTAAGCTATATTCACCTCTTTACTGCCAAGTTATTTTGATGATTTGGATACTTCAAATATAAAATTTCTCATTGCAAAACTCAAATGTTTAGTACAAAATAAAATGTACTTAGTAGTTGAAAATTAATATTTTGTGATTTTGAGCAATTGCACATTTGCCTGAGGGGCTACTACACTGCATGGCAGTTGTAAAGTTTGTTTCTAGTGGAGCATTATTTTATAAAATAAAAATAAATAAAAATTGATACGTATTAGTAGTTAAGTAATTCAGTTTCTTATGGTATAACTGTAAACACTTTTCCGAACACAAACCAACACCGGAATCATTTAACTAGAATCGTGTTTCCTTCCTTATTTTTGTTTCATCACATTCTATTTTTGATCAAGAATGTTTGCACTTCTTGTTGTCTCACTTTTTGCAGGAGTAGGGGAAATATGGGATGCAAAGTGTCGTTCACTAAGATGACCAGGGTTATCCACTGTAGGTGGTCTGCCAGGATATTTTTGTCTAGAGGCTGCCTCATAATATTTATGAAAAAGTTCTACAACTTGGACTCAAAGTTCTAAAAATATAATTCCTTTCCCTAACTACATTTTCATAAAAAGGAGTTCCAGAGTATCTTGTCTAGTAAATGTAAAAATATCTTTTTATAATATTTTTTTCTGGCGTTTCCAGATTGTCAGATGAAAAGATATTTTCTGATAACATCAATCTACACAACCCATAGTTAGCTTGTAGTTAAGGACTAGCTTTGACTAGAGTCTATCTTAATTTTTTTTTTTTTTAATTTTCGATGTTGATCATGGGAACTTCGAACTTCATGTATTGAATTGACAGTAAATTAAATTTTCCAACGTAGATTCGGGTTTGTTAAGCAAATGAAGCCAAAATAAATTTCTTCCGATATGTATTTGGGTATAACAATAAGATGCAATCAAGAAAAACTTCCCATTATAATACTCGGGCTTGATATTTTGTAACACTAGTGCAGTGAATAGATAATCTGATAATCTTGTGCTGAACAGTTAAAAGGTTAAGCCAGCATTCTCCAATTTCCTATATTTCCAAAACGCGTTTAACACCGATAAACTCTTACTATTTTTACCTTAAAAAACCAACTTTTCCCACAGCTTAAAGAGAAGAATGTAATCTCTAAAAGCAAAGTCCGAATTATTGATATTTTTATTTTTTTTATGTCGTGAGCACAAGTCTTAATGAACAGGTGACATATGAGCAGTAGCGCACACAAAAGAATTTTAAGGGTGGTGGGGGGGTCCAGGGTTGAAAGTCCGCCATTTTGGTATCATACTCCGATACGCCGCCCAACATATTCTTTTGATTTTGTCGATTTTCAGGAACAAAAACAATGCAAAATTAAGTATTGAATAAATAATTAGCACTAATTAATAAAATTAATTATTTATAACAAATACTTCATTAAATTTTACGTTATATATTCATAGGATGATAACCAATCGAAAATAAAATCAAGGGCTATGGGGGGTGTCCGGACCCCTAGGACACCCCCTTGTGTGCGCCACTGCATATGAGTATAACATGGGAATTTTGAAGCTCGCATTCAAATACGACACTAATTTAAATGTGGAAAATGATTATGTAGAGATATGAAGGAAGAGCTTCAAGGAATGTAACAAAATTGTTTTTTTTTCCGATAAATATTGTGCATTTAATTTTTATACATAAAAAGTGTCTATTTTCAAGATGATCTTCGTGTGTATTTTTCATCTATATTTTAAGTACCAATTTAAATTTGTTGCAAATGTATCAGTTTTCTTATTGTTTATTTATATAAATATTACATTAAATTAATTGTTCATATAATTCTTTCTTTAACTATGTTTATAATTTAACATAATATATCCACTTTTATATTTATTATATATATACCACTTGTGTATATTTACCAGTATCATACTTATTTTAAAAACTATATTCGTAAATTTGAAACTGTTCCCATTAGTTCAACGTGTTATATATCAATATTTAATTTCTATAAATGATATACAAATGCTGCTAGTAAAATCTCAATAATTCCTGCAAATTAACACATATGTCACTTTCCTTCCATTGATATGCTTATCATTGAATTTCCACGATACTTGAACAACTCCATTTCTATGAATGAGCCTTTAGTCGATCGGTAGCTTCAATGCTTTGAAGGCATCATCGCCTCATTAGCCCTTCCGATTGCTTCAGGTCCCTCAAGAGTGTTTCAAGGATACTGGTTTAATGTTGATTAACTAAACAATCCCCCATGCATCGATTCTGAGGAACTCAGTCTGGGTTCTATCTGTTGCTGGTAGCTGTGATCAATCCGGTTCAATCTTCTGGGGTCTACGATATTTCACTCGACACTGTCTGGGTTAATTGAGTTGAGACAATGTTAGGACACGATAAAAGAGCATTTGAATGACTCGATTGATAAGATGGAATGGGTAATATGAATTTACAGGAATTATCTAGGAAAATAAAGCACCAAGGATTATTGCATATTTATAAATGGTAATTTATATATATATATATATCCGTCTCGCTCAACTTGTGCATTAGGTGCCCCGGACGTATATATCCGTCCGTTTGAAATACGATTCTTTTCTTTGCGCTGCTATCAGTAAAACTATTCCGTAGGCCTTAGAATGCAATAAAATGACTTTGACAATGCTTCCGAAAAACTTACTTATTTCAGAGAAAAAATTTCTTATTTGTGCCTTTTCTCCCCAAACCCGCACCCCTTAAACCACATAAGTGCACCTATGTAAAAAACTGCGACTCTAGGGAGTGAATCGCGTAACTTTTAAACGGCTGTTGAGGAGTTACAAAAAGGCATTTAATGCAACTTTTATTTCAATATGAATAACATATAGTTGTTGGAAATTATTCAATGTTTTTTATTAGATATTTAATTTTAAATAACATGAAAATGACAGATTTAGATGATAGCAAAGGGAGCAAGTTTCAACTGATCTTAATTTGAAAATAAAGATTTATAGCAATAATTTTTTCAAATGTAAAGCGAATCAATAATAATAATAAAATTAACTTAAATCTACAATAAATGTTTTAGTTTTTAGAGAATATTATAATAAACTCTTAATTTACCTTTGACAAGGATTGTAATGGTTTTAATTTTCGGCATAGCTTTTATCTTTGAAGATATGTAACACGCCTTGCACGATTTATTACAAAACAGAAAAAAACATGTACATTAACTAAGTAAGAGTACTCTACTAAATAAAATGATAAAAAATTGAATCTGAAGGTGATTCATAGCTTCACCAACTATATAAATACGTACAGATTGGTACAACTAAAAGCAACAAAATCTTCTAAAATTCTTACAACAATAATTATGATTAATGTAGAATTAAATTTTAAATAATTTATTATCCATTCCAAAATCCTTATTTTTTAAACATTGGTTTTTCTTCATACATCTAATTTTATAAAGAACTTACGTGTTTGTTTTTTCATTTGATTTTTTAAAGAATTTTAACTGTTTTTTTGTTGATGAAAATTCAGTTCATCAACAACAATTTAGCACAAAAAATTTCCTTAAAGATTAGAAACATAAAAGTACAGGAACGAATAATAATTATTTTTTTAATATTGATTATATATAAGAAATACAAATTTTTTCAAATAAACAAAAAATGTGTCATGTAAGCAGATAGTAATGCTTTTGACGTATTTGAAAAATTAATGCTTCCATTTCCAGATTATTAGAATTATTTAAATTCAAAAAATACTTCTAAATCAAATTAGAATTATATACAAATGAATTTTTATTTTTATGATAATTTGAGAGGGCTACGACCGACCAGTGATAGCGAGTTTACTATCTTTGTGTTCGAGTTAAGCTATTTCCCTTAAGAATCTTGAGTCGTGTCGTGGTCCCAGAAAAAGACTGCGTACATTGACAGGTTGCGTATTGCTTATATTTTGAAAGATGACCCTTCAGAACCAACTACAACACCTGAAATAATCATTCCTTTTGGGAAGCCTACCAAGGCAAAAAATCAAATTCCTGAGGGTTCGAAGAAGACATTTATTATCAGAGCAAGAAGATGCTTTCGGTGGAGAAAAGGAACTTTTCTTTTCGTACCACTTTTTCGTCCAATCGACTGGTGAGGGAGCTATGAAGTAATCGATACACTAATCGTCATCGCCCGTTTACACTCTGTCCTGCGAATACTTGAGGAGCTATTTTTGCCAACTACACCACTGGCCATTAAATTTGCTACACAAAGAAGGCGACAGGCTAGAGGCGTGAAATTTAAGACAGGGAGAAGGTGCTGTGATATGCAAATGATTAGCTTTTCAGCGCATTCAGACAAAGCAGACCCCGGTAGCGACACCTGCAATGTGCCTAGCTACTGGCTCGTCACCATACACCATTCACTACGGTTGATGAATTGTGGCATCATGTTGAAGCAGCATGGGCATCTCTAGCTGTACCTGCCATCCGATTTCTATTTGACTCAATGCCCAGATGTATAAATACTTTTATTACTGTGAGGTGGTAGTTCTAGGAACCAATTTCTCACCGATTTCACCCAATTTTTTTGAAATTTTAATCACTTGTTGTTTCCAGTATAATATTTTTGTTCAAAAAATATCATTTTGTTCTAAGCATTTCTTCCTGGTGTAGGAATTTGAATGGCCGGCAGTGTATATATCGAGTTAGAAATATTTTTTGGTCACACTGTTTTGATCTGCACTGGCAGTCCTTAAATAATTTGTAAATTTTAATTTAATTAAGTTTCTATTATGATTATTTAACCTGTTAGTTAACTTTACTGATATTTTTAATAATTACATCTGTATCAATAGAATCAGATGCAAAACCGTTCATTCTAGCGAATGCACTAAAAAACAACCATGTGGGCTATTAAAGACTAACTGCTACACTTTTATTTGAATTGAGTTTCAAAGTATTGCGTTATATAAAAGTAGTACAAGCAAAAAGCATAATTTTGGATGCCATCCATGCAATTGCGAAGTTGAATGTTATTATTCATCTTATATTACTGTAATAACACATTGATTCAAATACAAGAAGGAAAAAAAGGAGCTGATGAATTACTTTTTCTATTTTAGGTATCATAATACACATTAATTAATATTTTAATATTATTTGAATAAGCATTCGAATCTCTTTCACGGCCATTAATTGGTTAAATATTGTTTATTTAATTACCTGCATAATTAATTTAGGCTGTCATTAATTTAAGGGGCATAGTACGATTCAATTGACAAAAATCGTTCAAAAAATCAAATCTAATTTTTTTAGTCTAAATTATTCTTTGTATACTTTTCTATAACTTGACAAAATTTGGAAGCTCTAAACTTAAAAAACGTAGAATTATGACGGCTTTTACGTTCGTTTCTGTGTTCATATCCTTATGGCACACAAATCAAAACTTTAAACTTTCTTATTTCAGAAAAATATTTAACTAGTTTGACTTCATTTAAAATGCAAAAGTTTTTTTTTTCTATTGTGCCTAATACTTAGAATTTTTTTTCACTTGTTGTCAATAATACATGAAATAAAAGTTGGTATGAATTTTTCAATCAAAGCAATACTTATTTTCTAAAAAATAATTTAATTTAGAATTTACACATTTTTTTAAGGAATTTTCAATAACTATTCATAGAAAGAAGAATTGTACGAATACCAATCATGTTATCGCAAAATTCATGCCAACTTTTGTTATACATAGTTTGCAAAACTTGTAAATCAAATTTCATGCGTGTACGTAAATTTTTGTAGAAAGAGTAGCATTTTAAAATCATATCACACATTTTAAGTTTTTTCCTTATCAAATTTAATGGCTAGCTTTTTATGAAATTTTGAGTACAAAATCTGTGGTACACAGTATACACACATAGGAGGCAAACAAAAAAAACTTCTAAAAATCCTTAAATTGAAATTGTTGCGTAAATCGCACCACGCGTTTCTTTAAAATTCGAAACGACACCAGTTAATTTTTGAATACTTTATTTTTATACACTATGCTCATACTTTCTACTCATACATAATGAAAGTTACACTTGTCTTGTTCCAGTTCTAATTATAAAATTCTGAATAAGAGAAAATGACTGTACCAAAAGTGAAAGTGAAAGTTTATCTTTTCACTGCTGTGTTCTTGTTTTTTTTTTTAATCTATTTTCTTCCATTATTCTCCACTTCTAGAGCTTTTCGAATTTCTTGTCAAGAAGTGCGTTCATTTGCATGTGGAATATGAGGGTCTAGTTTTGACAGCGTAATTATTTTATTCTGCTTAGTAAACCAGCGTTCGAGAAATTGCATTTCATGGGAACTAGCACTAAAAATGTTTTTAAAACGGGTGCATTTTGTGCGAAAAATGAATAAATAAAAACATCTTGAATTAAAGGGCAAGAGATAGTTAAGATAATGAGTTATTTGGACAGGATTACATTTTTGTAACAGATTTTGCTTTAAAATGCTTATCTTGAACGAGATTATTAGCATTACAGCTTAAGATTAAATAAAATAATAGCTTTTATGACTTAGGGAAAAAAGAAAATTCCCCAATTCATATTCTTAAATAACATAAGAGAAAATTATTTTTAAGTATAGTTCTTATAGGGTAGAAAAATTCTTTGAATCAAATACAGCACAGCATATGCATACAAAAGCACACATTCATGTATTAAGGTTATTAACTTCATATACAAAATTCCAGAGTATTTACAGAACATCTCAGTCACATAGAGAATAATTCGAGGAATAAGCGGAAAATTATTGCTTAGGCAATTCCTGAAGGCTCAAGTCGGCATGTATGGTTTCAAACACCGAATGAGTGGATTAAACATGAATTGTTTTACGAACGCCAGGTTGATGAATATGCACTTTATCTATAGTCTAGCTAATGCAAATAGATTGTTGAAACAGTTTTATTGAGAAACACATCTAATAAGGCACCAATAAAATCACCAAGTGATTGTTCAGGTACATATCAGAATATGCCTGATATTAATTACAGAAAAGATAAACAAAATTTTGCCTTTATAACTATTGCATTTCTAAATCTACGCATGAGAAATTTCATGCATGTATTTGTTGAATAAATAATTTTCACTATATTATAAAAATATCTTTACAGATTTAGAAAATTGTTCATATAGTATATTCTTGTAATTTGATTATTATTATATTTACATTTGAGAAATCTATTTTTCGGTCTTAGATTGTACTGCATGTCATTCATTCTTATTTTTAAATTATTATAAAATTAGGCATTCTTAATTATAATTGATAATGATATATGCTGATTTGTCAAATCAAAATTAAAAAAGTTAACACACACACACACACACATATATATATATATATATATATATATATATATATATATATATATTCCTTCTCTTCAACGAAAAATAATCATATTTTTCGCAAAACTTTTTACTTCCTTAACACAACATAAAATTTTGGAAGAAAATTCTCTTTCCTCCCCAAGAAAAAGCATAAGATGAAATATTTATGAATTTAGAGAAATCTACTTTTATGAAGCAAGTTTCATAGTTCCGAGAAAAAAGAGCTTCAATGAAACAGCATGCATAAGCTGAATGAAATATCTTCACCATGATAAAACTCTCGCATGTTTGTCATTTTTCAAGCTACCAGACAAGTCTTACCTAGATTAAACCAAAAAAAAAAAAAGGGGCTGGAGTTTTGGTATTTTCTGAGTGACAGTATATTTAAGAAGAAATAGAAAACATCATATTCACAGGATATCACAGACATTTACCATAGTTTTTTTTCATTACTTTCACATTTTGTAATACTCCAAACTATGTTTCTATAATTGCAATTGAAATTCATACAATTTTAAGGTATCCGACTACGTTCAGAACCATGATTTTTCAAAAGCGTATAATTGGATAATATTTATGATATTTAGTGTCACTTATAGATTAGAAAACGTATATATATTTTTAAGAATATTATTACAATAAAAAATTATTTAAGTACAATATTTTGACAAAAAATGAACATAGAAGGACCAACTTTCAAAACATTCTCCTTTTATGAAAAATGCTTCTATTATAATAATATTTTGCCTGTATGTATATCAGTGGTTCTCAAACTTTCAATACTTGCGACCCAATATTCAATCAATTTTCATCGCGCCTCCCTTCATACACTAATAATGTATTGAATTCTATAATACGCGATTCTTTGACGCTAAAGTTTCAATTCGACTGTAACATCCTGTCACCGGCGTATATAAACGTTTCCCTCAGCCAAAGCGTAAATTGTCCAAGACGTATATATACATCTTTCTGAAATACGATCTTTTCTGTTCACTGTCATCCAAAAAATTATTCCGAAAGCCTTGGAATATAATCAAAAAATCATGCCACACAGTGTCTGCGAAAGAATTACTTATTTTAGAAGATTTGCTTATTTATTCCCTTTCCCCCCCCCAACACAAAAACACCACATATGCATGTTGTTGTTGTTACCAATGCCACCTCATCAGCAAAGGCCAGATCAAGGCCCACGAAATTCATCATAGCAAAAGGCTAAGTGACGTCTGTCGTAGCTTTGAGCACCATACAGTTGACAGAACGATTTAGCTCGATTGCACCCCAATTTTGAGGAAGAACACCCTGGGGTTGGTCAGAGGCCTCCCACCTCTCTACCCCTTCCACCAACCTCATGAGGGGTCTTGCGGCTAGACAGCTATTTAAAGTACCCCTATGCCACAAAAGCACTATACATTTACAAACATTCATGTCTTCTCCGGGATTCGAACCCAGTCCCTACGGCACTGCAGTCAGCATCGCTAACCATTATACCAGTTGGGTGACACACATGCATGTATACGTGCAAAACAGTGGCATTCAGGAGCGAATCACGTAACTTTCAATCGGCAGTTAACGGATTAGTTATAAACCGTACAACTTATCAAGATAAGTGTTGATTTTGCATATAATTTTATATATGACAAGCCCGTAGGGTCACTGGTAATTATTAAACTTGTTCTTAACTTAGTATTGTTAAATTAGTTATAAAATACATTGTGCAGAACTGATAGATTTATAAGTGTAAATATTTTGTTTAATTTTTTATTATGTCAGAATATATTTTAATTGTTTACTTTCAATAAATAAATATTTTTTTTAAATAATCTTTTGTTTTCCACTTTTCAATATGCTTCTATTGTTATCACGCCCCCCCCCAAGGGGGGCGCGCTCCACAGTTTGAGAACTAGAATTTTTGAAATATATAACTAAGAAGTGGGTTTATCCGTCTTTTACAACAGATGGGAGAAATTTTAAGAAAAAAACGCCGATAATTATTTCAATTGGTGGTAACTCTGAAAGCAAATGTGAATTTTTCAAAAATCATAATTGAGCCTTTGTACAGAGGTTTGAGATATATAAACAGGCAAAATATTATTATATATAATAGAAGCATTTTTCACAAAAGGAGAACATTTTGAAAACATTATTCTAAGTTAATTTTTTGCCGAAATGCTGTATTTAAACAAATTTTTTGTCAAAATGTCCTTAAAACAATTTTATACATGTATTCTAATCTAAGTGACACTAAATATCATGAAAATTATCCATTTATGCGGGGTGTTTTTTAAATCATGGTTCCGAACGTATTCGGATACCTTAAATGCAATTCAATATTTCCTTTTTTGTTATACGCTGCACGAGTGATATTCGTATTTTTAATGTGTTCCAATTATATATCATGTATAGCACCCCAATGGGATACAGCAGATTTCATTAAAGCAATTTTAATTATACAAATTTGTTTCACGTTGATAGATTTTTTTAAATACTGATGTTGTTGTTGCATATAGACTATTGGGGCGACGAACCTCTTAATTTTGAACTATGGTCAAATAAGTTAGACGACCTCTTAGTTGGCAAACCCTCTCTCCTGGGTTCCACATCATCAAGAAGACTTTGAAATTCGATAGATTTAACTGCAGCATCCCCTCTTCACGGCCGGTCTCCAGTAGCAACATTATCGAACTCGTGACGTGTAGCCCTCGTGTCCATGACCATGACCACTAGGCTAACAAAGCCACAGCCTAGAATCTGAATAAACAAATGAAGTATTTGAATAAAATTACAAAATAAATCAAAGTTTCTTTTCAAAAAGGGGACATAACAGAACAATGTTTACTTAAAATGAATAATTACTTATGTTTTGAAATTGATTTTATTCACGATATATTTTTGTCTCACACTGCAGTCATAGTAACGAAGTGAAACAGATTTTTTCGAAAAATAGGACAAAATGAAAATTTTCCAATATGTTCCCAATATAATCCCAACTCAGAGACGTCTTGGAGATATAATTGGTTAGTACTTAACACTAGAAACACTGAAATTTAGTATATACCTTTATTGCCCAAAAGCAGTCAAAATGACTGCATTGTGAAAGAATGATTAATGTGTAAAGAAACTTATTTAAAATTAACTTTTAATATTTCTTATCTTATTTACAGTCATATAACAAGCTATTAGTAAATATTAACATTAAAAAAATTACTTCACTTGGGAAAAAAATATATTCTAAAAAATTCTAAGAAATTGTGCATTATATATACATATATCATTGTTTTCCTAATTGAATTTAAAAAGCAGTCAAAAAGTCTTCCTTGGGCAATCTATTGTTAATGCAAAAATTATTATAATAATAGCTTTATAAATATCTATTTCGTATACATTTAAAATTCCACCATAGCCTTCCTATTAAAATAAACATTTTACATGCACGCATATAAATATATTTATGTTTGTATGTATATTTTGATATAGGAATAAGATAAAGATAAGTAAATTTGTAGAAAATAAAAGAATACATAATGAGTAGTGAATTTAAGTTTCTATTTTCCTCTATACGTTACCAGGAAACATTACACAAAAAATATAAAATTTCGACATTTTTTTAAAAAAAATAAAGTTATTAAGATTTTGAGAGGAATTTTTTCCCTTCAAGATTCAATATAATCGAGAAAAGAAAAAAAATTTAATCAAATAATTTTTTCCATAACATTTAAAAGAAAAACTTTTTTGCAGTCTCGTAATATTTTCGAAAGAAGTAGAAATATTGAATCCATATGAGAAAAAGAAGACACGCGTACTGCCTTTAAGTCATGTTTTCAGACTTTAAGAAGTTAATCACAGAATCCATACCGAATTTTTCGAATTGAATACTATGCTGAAGATATTTTCTTTTCCATCAGTTCATGATTTTTTTTGTTTTATTCTGTTTCAAGTTAACAGTATTATGCATTCAATTTACTCTTCACGTTTGAATTTTTTTTACAGAAATATTTCATAAAAATAGAAAAAATTAATATTCGAAGCATTCGGATAAATACTCTAGGAACATTTGTATTTCACTTTAAATGTAGAAAATGTAGATTTGATTCCTGCAGATTCTTGTTTATAAGGAATTCCTGAATTTCTTATATTCTTTAAAAATTGCATGTGTTTAAAATAGCAAGATTTTGAAACAGTTCGATTAATATTTTTAGTTTTTGTGGCTTTTGGATAGAGATAGCCAGTCGTTTTCCTTCGATACCTGAGTCAAAGTGTTACGCAGAGTGTAGTGTCTTCTGATAGTCTACTTTTTTATTTGTAAAATATAAACAAAAGAACATAACTAAATAAACAGGTATATATTAAACAATTATCATAATTAAGAAATTATTCTAATATCTGTTTTCTCAATATCTAAGTAACAAAAATAAATAAGGTGTGAATAACAATAGTTCATTACGATGCTTCCTTAAATTTACGAAACGTAAAAAAATCTAGTAAATATAAAATGTTATGAACAAATGTATTTTTAAATACAAATAAGTATTAAGTCTGTTATTACATAATTTAAATAAGAACATTAAACTTGATGGAATACACAATCGTATTCCTTTTTGATTTATGCAACTAATACTTCTTTATTTTTATAGGATTATAGTAAAAGGAAATAAAAAACTTAATTAGTTGTATACATAATTATGAATATCCTTATATTTTAATTGATTATTTATCAAAGCTCAAGGACCACAAAGTACCTTATTACCCCAGGTTAGGAACACTTGCCCTAGGGCAACACGAAGTACTGTCAGCAGCAGTTTTCCCAATACTGAAATTTTACCAAATGGCTCATATGATTCTCTTATCTCACTTTTCTAACTTCCACCACAAGGTCCAAGCTAGCTTTCAAGTCAAACTAGATTTTATTATGTTCCTCACTTCTTTCATATAGTTACATGGGACTATATATTTTCAGACAATCACACATATAATTAGCTTTCAAAGACAGGTTCCAGTAATATGGCACAAGAATATCAACAATAAACAAAAATTAAAATAAATCCATAAAAAAATTTTTTTTTAAATTAGATTGCTTTGGGTCATTGTCATTTATTATTATATAATTGCATTATATTTTAATAAACTACAGTTCTTTTTTTAAAAAAATGTACAACGTATTTTCGTCAAAGTGCAAAATAATACAGAAATTGGGACTTTCTTTGTATTAAAACAAAAAACAAGTGATGAATATTATACATAAGGCATAAAAGTCTGAAAAAAGCTAAGGTCGCTTTATAAAAATTTACCAAAATTCTATTCTCCTTAAAAATGTACTAAAAGTTTGTTTATTTTAAAAGATTTTCTGTACCTCATTGTCTGAACTATTTGGAAACAAACAATAGTTTTCTCAGACGCTTTCTTTACAACTATCGAACGCTCCAGGCAATATAAAAGCTATTGTTTTCTCAGAAAGAATTGGGATTCAGATTATATTCATGTAAACTCTAAGGCGTTATATAAATGCACACGAAGGACACATTCACTTAAACTGTGATAAAATATAACTGATTTAAAGAAAAAAAAATATTTTTACTATACACATCAATACTTTAAAGCACAATTCAATGTCTACCATTCTTTTAAAGCAAAAAATAACATTAAGAAAGCTGTTCATTTTTAATGTCGCATGCCATGATGAGGATCTACAGTAATCTAAAACCCTAACACTCACAATTATGCTGTGAGAGACACCTTCCCCAAAAATTTCTCTCTTACCGTCTTGTGCCTATCTAAGGGTGTGGGAGGAAGGAAAGCAGAAACAGAGAATTCCATAATCACAATTATTTATTTAGTCAAACAAACTAACCAACGGCTATCTATTCCCAAAGTGAATGTCAACCTCAATATATTTTTTTTATTTTTTTTTTGCTTCACCTGAATGTGTGTTTATTACTTACTTCTGTAAGCCCCGTGTGATACTTTGTGGTGCACGGGGTTTATAATTGTTTTCAATAAAAAATATTAAAAAAATGAGTAGCATGGAGAAAACAATGATTATTAAACGACTGTGATTATGTACCGGCAATACACATTTTACGTTGTGGTTAATTTTTAGTGGGATTTTTTTTTAATTTTTTTTTTTTTTTTTTTTTTTTTTTTTTCGCGACAAAAAATTTTTTAAAAAATTAGAAAGTTTTCTTTTTGATCTGAAACATACTTTATCATAAAAAGTAATCATGATCAATGAATTCTTTTCCTCTTATTTGGTTTCTTTTTTCATTGCCAACTTTTGGCTGATATTGATATTTCTTTAGAAAGAGGATGAATTGCATTTTTTATTTTAAAAAAAAATGAAAGAAATCTTCTGAGAATTCAGTGGCTGTGAGTCAAAATAATTTTTTTCAGTTTGAAAGATTATGAAGGATATAAAATCAATTTATGAAACTGAAGTAAAAAAAAAACTGGAAAATTTAGTTACATTTAATTGTAGATGTTTGTTTGTTTGTTTTTCAAAATTTGTGACTTTAACTGCTCAAATATAAAGAATTATTAGTATTATTTTTCAAATATTGTAATAATTAAGATTTGATATCGTGGAAAAATATTGCAAATAGAAATAATTTGTATGTCTCACAGTACTATTATATTCCATTTTTAATGGGGAATGTTTCAAGGAAATTCCAGGAGGATTCATGCATATCATTTACATTAAACCACTCTGTAAGACGTAAAAAGCAACATTCCAAGTTCAATTATGCAAATTAGAGGCACACGGACCGAAAACGAAAGACTAATACAGAAAATACAGCTGCAAGATTTTAAAAAGTTCACAAGGTGTTGACTCTGACCTGATGCAAGATGTTAACTTGGTGGTTATTGAATCATAGAATTAGTAGATATTTTCCTACGAACCTCCTTACTATATACTTTTCAATCAATGAGTTGGATCAACGTGATGGAGCTATTTTCTCTTTGCTTATCAGAGTCCAAACTTTCTCTATTAGGTAATCTGGTGATCATGCCAAACATTTAAATGTATGAGAAGCATGAAGATAAGCAATAGCAAGATGTCCCGTATATGCCTAGGCATTACCTATTGAAGCCATACATCCCTGAAAGGAAGAATACTAGTACGAGCTATAGAATCTTATTGATGTGACATTCTTCTGTAAGCGTATCCCATATGAAAAGAAAGAGATCCATCTAGTAAATGAAACGATACTTCATACTGTAACTATTAGCTGTCACACTGTGAGGTTCATAACAGATTAGTGAGCATACCATCTATGTTCTAGACGTCTCAGTATATGTCTTAGCTGGTCACTGATGCTGAATTTTTCACTTAAAAAAATTTTTCTCCAGTCCGTGGGGTTCCAGGGGAATTTACCCGGCTCCACTGCAAACAAACATGTGAATGTGAAACAATGAGGAGAAATTGAAAAAATTATATGTTTTATCTCATCCTTCTAAGTAGTCTATCGATGTTCAGGGCAATCCCTAATTTCAAAGGTTATACTGTAAAGATCTCACCTCTGGGGACTCTTCCGCGTCATCTAATCAACCTAAATCTGTAGGAGGTAAAGATGGATGATCTAGACTAACCATAACTCTAGTTTATTATTACCAAAGAAAATATTCCAAGACAAGCAAACTATAAAGGGAGCTCTTGGAGTGATATAAAGAGAGCTCAAACTTTATGCGAATAAGCGTCCTAAATACGAATATCTTAACTTAAATCAATGCTATCTTAATAATCCTAACTTCCTTAATTTATTCTAAAAGTTAAAGTCCGTACTTTAGTCACGCGCTGAAATTCTGGTTCTTGCCGTATCAGCACTGCTTTCATCGACTCCGCTTACTTTTCCTTCTGATCTCCGATTATTAAACTTTAACTATATGTATACTAGCTAATCTGCTTATCATGGTTTCTTCTTGAGAGGGATGGCTGTGAAATAACGCGAATGCTGGCCCAAAGATTCCCCAAGAGGACTATTAGTAGAGAGTCTCGAAAAGCCCCGTCACAACACGTCGGATCTTTCGTAAGATCGTGCAAGGATCGGGCCGATTGGAGGATTCCTCTGTCCTCGTGTTTTGCCATAGGTCACTATTAACCATTATCTTTTTGACGCTCTGTACGGCCCATGATTCACCCAATCCTACAAAAAACATCAGATGGTAGCATTTCTCAAACCCAAACAATCAGGTGATTTACCCATTCTATTTCCTTTAATATAATACATCCTCTCTCAGATTATGGAATGTGCTCAAAGCATTCACGAATCCATCGGCGAGGCATTGGTACAGACCACTTGGTTCGACAGAGCCACATTCGCATGGAATTATGCCTTATCATTAAAATATCCTTTGTTTTATACATCGTCCTGATGCTCCCTTGCAAATGCACTGGAACCAGCTAATTACCACTAATTATGCATATTATTAAAGATTAATAATATGCATATTATATCGCAAAGTATGAGCATACGTATTTTTGTCACATTCAGTTGATTTTTTCTGGGTGTGTCACTTTTTTATGCAATGTGTTATAAAGACCAAGAATTCCATCGAATTTTAAACGTTTAAATAATATCTTCAAATATGCACTTAATTATTGCACCTTTAAATATATTAATTGATCTGCATAAGCACTTGCGAATACGCTGTATGTAATAGAAAGATAAGAATCAAATAGTATTGAGATATTATCTATAACTCATGCGTAATCCTCCTTTCTTTATTACGATTACAATTACGGAACTCTTTGCCAATAAATCAAATGTTTTTAGGAGTAGGGCTTAAATAAAATTTTAATTTTAAAATATTCTATTCAAGAATTTCAGGCTTACTAAAATTCTTTTTTTAACAGCTTCAACTATTTTATTACAACAACACATATATTTTTGTTACAGTTAAATTTGTAAGTGAACTTTTTTCAGCTACGAACTAGATATAATTTTTTTTTTCAAACCCGAAGTTCAATGCATTACATCGAAAAAAGATGCAAACAACTAAATTTACAACAGATAGCCCAGTTATGAAGTGCAGACGACCTAGGAATGTACTAATTTCTAATTAAATTTCTAATTAAATTAATTTCTATGTAACTTGCTTAATATTCGGTATTCAAAGGATTTCAGAAATCATTGTAAAAGCAAATACGGCGAGTCAGAAATCAAATATTGCATTAATTGTTTGAAAAGTTGTATGCAATTTATCCTCAAAGGATATTAACATTCTATCCTCGATGAGTTAATAAAACTTTAAACTTAATAATTTTAAAAAGCAAGAGAAAAAAGAAATTTTAATATTTTTTCGCTGAAAGTAGTTTTAATTTCTGTATTTAACCTAAAGTTGTTTCAATGCTTATAGTTAAATATTACATTGTATTTATCAAATCTATGCCCACGCGGCATTTGCTTAATACAGTTAAGCCTTACGTAAAAAGGCTTAAAGATTTATAGAGTACTAGAATGACTTAACAAAAATCATTTTTGATTAATAGCTTAGAAAAAAAATCCTTAAATGTACACCGTCCAGTCACATTAATGTGACCACAGCGTTCTTTCAACGTCGACGTTAAGTAACAAATCACAGAAGACAGGTGGCAGCACAGTACAGTTGAGCGTATGTAAAGAGTGTGTGAGGGCTTCGGATAAAATTGCAATCGTTGGCGTAATGCAGAAATGGAGCGATTTATCCGATGTTCACAAAGGCATGATCATTGGCTTTCGGGCCACGGGAGGAAGCATTTCCGAAACGACTAAAGTTGAGAACCGTTCGTACGCCGCCTTGGTAAAAGCTTAACGTACAAAGCAAAATAAAACCGTCCAAGATCAGGGAAGGGGCAATTGTGGTGCACCACTTGCCATAGATGACAAACGACGACTACGGAGATGCGGTGAATAGACGTGCTCCCGTTGAGCACTGACTATCCAGATGAACCAAGGCACTACCAATTATGTCTCCCAAACTATTGTTCAGCAAACATAACTGCATCTGGGCCTCCGAAGCAGATGTTTGGTCCATGGCCCTATGCTGACTGCTGTTCATCGGCAACGAAGGCTGGAATTGGCACACCAGCACCACAACTGGACGCCCATTGAGCGACGACAGGTAGCATTTTCCAATGACTCACGTTTTATGCTTCATAACACCGATGGACGTTGGCTTATACGACGTGAAACCTCTGAAAGCAAACACCCTGCAAATATTACCGGAACGGTTCAGGCTGGAGGCGAGAGCATTAAGGTCTGAGGAATATTTTCCTGGCATTCTGTGAGTTCTTTCATGATTATGGAAGGCACGATTGATCTATAAAAGTACGGCATCTGTCCCTGTGGACCATGTTCACCCCTATAAGTGCATTGTTTTTCCTCAGAATGATGGCTTCTGGCAGCAGATAATTGCTAAGTGCCATACAGTTGCAGTATACGTGCGTGGTTTGAAGAGCACCAAGATGAG
>BMAV01005395.1:341036-372965 GCA_019973955.1 Trichonephila inaurata madagascariensis
TTTTATTATATTTTTACTCTAGAGAGATAAAATTCTTTATATTTCCATTTTATTATTTTATCCTTTTCTTTTCTCTCTTTTTTAAAGCGGATGTAAACAATTTTTAGGTGGGAAAACATGCCTTTCCTTTTACCCAGTAAACCGTCTAAACCGTCTCGCCTGTGGGGAAAACGTTTGCAATCCTGGGGGCCCCCCCCCCCCCAGTAACTTTTCCCTGGCAGTTAAGGGGTTAAAATTTAAAAAATAAAACTTAATTAATGAAATAATATTTGAAAAATTATATTAACATCAAGTGTCATCCACTACAAGTTTTAAAAAAAATGTATTTAAACTTGAGTGGGTGAATAGAAAGTACTTTATCAACGATTGAAAATTTGAACAATATATATATATATATAGGGGGAGAGTGAACTAATAGTAGGAACTGAAAAAGAAATAGTTTCTTCAGATACCATGTTAATCGGATCATGAATTTATGAAGAATTTTAAAATTAATTATATAAGGGTCCCTAACTAACATTTTTTGAAATAGAATACCAGGAAATGCCTATATAAATTCTTTATTTTCCTGAGATTCGAATGAATTGAAAAATAGTTCATTGAAAAGCATATTTTGCTTAAGACAAAGTTTTTAATTTTCTATGGAAGTTTTTGAGAACTTGCGTAATCATGTATCAATTAAAAGCAAAATGTATCTATAATGCACGTAATACAAATAATTATACTAAAATTTCTGTCTATTTAACCTTGTAAAGTCAAAAATATGCAGACCAATGCAGAAGTGAGTTAAATTTTAAAACTTAGCAACATTCTAATTCATTCAAGCATGAAAATTGAGAGACTAGAGGAAAATGAAAAATTTAACGAGGGAAAAAAAATAAATTCATCTGAATTTCTTGAAACATTTTGTTTATTGAGCACAGTTTACAGAAGAAATGGATACAATTTTATCAACATGCAACAACAGAAAAAAACATAACATGTAGCATTTTTTAAAAACTATATTGATTAACGAACAAATTGATTCTTTGAAAATGTAATTTCGCTTTATGTCTACAAAATTATCTCAAATAAATTTATTGCACAACCCTTGCACTATTTCTAACGACTAGGGGGCAATATTTTCGAACTTGATTATTTAGAGATTTTGCTGTCACATTGATAACTAATAATTCCTAGTTTCTTATGAACTATTGCCCGTATTGCAGGAATCCACTTCAGGTTGTTCAAACGTACCTAATGAGAACTTCAGGCACAAACAATTGGATGCTTCTATTCTGTGAAGCCCAAAATAAACTTTCTTTTGAATATGATAAAAATAATTTTATTTACTACTTTTTTCTTTCAAAAATGCGACATGAGTCAAGAAATTATCGTAAAAAAAAGAAATATTGTCTTATATATATATAAGTCTTGTTATGTTTCCTTATAATTCGTACTGTACATAAGATTCGTAAAATGTCTACACTCAAAAGAACATTATATACTTATATAGTTTAACACTAGTTTAGTATATTTTTTGCTTAACCATATCCATGTAATTTCATTTATTTCATTACAACACACACATTTTGAATAAAATATGAATATAATCCAATACTTTTTGTATGTACCGTGTGCATGTCAAAATATCAAATATATTAGTTACTTAATTTATAAAATAATCTTTTCAGAACATTTTTAGTTTTTTTAAAAATTATCACAATAGAGAAAGAAAATTATCCAAATGCATTATGTTGATAAAAAAACTGAAACTTATTATACCACGGGCATTTGCTATGTTTGTACATTTCTTTGATGATCGGTTATGTGCTTCGTGTAATGAATTATCAATTCTTTTTCAGAAATTTTGTCGTCTGGGATCCGAAGAACAGAACAAATAACATTCATTAGTGTAAAAGATCCATCTGTTTGTTTTGAAGAGGGGGGAAGGGGTCCATTCTTTTTCTTATACTAGTAATTTCTTCATCCCTAAGAGTTTTAACATAAAGCTGATATATTTTTAATGTTTTTTTTAATGATTCAAATGACCTTTATAAGCCTAAGTCCTTAAATCTTCCATTAAAAACTTTGCTTTTTATGAATTTTATCAGAATACTTCATTTATCATTTGGTTTACTATTTTTAGGAGCATATTTCACTAACCGTTAAATTCCTGATCATTTTACACTTGAAACTACACTAAAACTCGACTCTAGCTGGCTCAAGTTGATCACGGCAAAACTTGTTAAAAAATTTGATTTTTGTGCCGTTATTATTACTCTTATTTTGGTGTGCTTAAGCTACTGGAGAAATGTCCTAACTTTATTTCACTTTATTTTCCTCGTCAATTAAAAATAACTGAAAAAAATTTATATTTTGGTACACAATAGTTTTAATATATTGTACTAATAAAATAATTAATTTAAAACATTTTATTTCTTTCCACGCACTTTGTTACATAAAATTATGTAACTTATAAAAAATTATTTGCAAATCAATATAATATTAATAAATAATTTTTTTATGGAAAGTTATGCGTAAAATAATAAACAAACTTTTAAAACAGCAGAATGAGTTCAAAGCCTATTAATGCACATATATCTCCCACACACTACAGTTTTAGAGGAGTATTTCCCCTTCTTCTCAAATATCGATCATTAAAAACAGAAGTTAAGCAACAAAAATTTCTGTCATTTATTAAGTTTAAAATGAATCCAAATTTTACAAGCGGAATCCTTATGAATGCATAAACACTCTATCCTTATCTACTCTCGATATATTGCTGATTTTAGCGCAAGTGCAAATGCTAACTCATCAGTCCTATCAACCATTTCAAATGTACTTGATCTTGTGATAGTACAGTTTACATTAATATATAGAGATATATAATATATCATATATACTCTGTGAAATATGATTGGTGTATAAGTACAGCCGCATGCATAATCCTTGTAATTGAACTATAATAATCTAACATGCAGCAAGTTCTCTTCAATATAAATGTAAATTTCAGCACATTATTAAACAATCCATCAAAAGCTCTTATTTAGAGAGAGCTCCAAATACATATACATGAGTATGTATTTCGTAAGTAGAAAAATAGGAAAGAAAATTGCATCTTCATTTTCAAGATCAATATGATAACGTATTGCGGTTTAAAAAGGAAGTCGAAAGTTTCTCTTTAAGGTTAATATTTCATAAATTTCTTCTTTATTGAGTTCTACTACTTTTTTTAGACTGAATATTTTTTGCGCGTTTATAAATGATTTTCAGCTATTTTTAGGTATCATAGACTACATATCTTACCCACAAAGGAGATATTTCTATTTATTTACGTTTTCACTTTTTGCTTCTGGTGTCATACACACACTCTTGCATATGTTTCCTTTTATTTCTTTTCAGTATCTATTTTATTTTTTGATCCTTGAAACGAATTTATAAGTGCAAAAGTTGTCAGACCAAAGTAAATTTTGTCAAAAAATTGTGTAGGTGATTATAATTATGTGCATTTGTTTTGATTGCTATCATTCAGACTTCAGTAATATTTTGGTATTCGTTAATAATTTACAAGCGGATTAAAAACGCAATTATTCAAATTATTCTTCAGACCTGCAGCAAGTTCTGCTTTCTATTTTTGAATTGAAAAATTTCTTTTGGAAACAATAATAGGTCTACTCAAAACACTACATAAAGTTAATTTTCATGTGTGTGCGTGTGTGTGTGTGTGTAAATTGTGCAAAAAGCATTATCCCGATTAGAAATTAAATGCTAGATATAAACTGCTAAAAAATTTTTGATTTAGAATCAAGGTAACAAAAGTTATTATTGACATTCATCTAACCAAAAAAATCAATTTAATTTATTGAACTATCGAAAGTAAAAGTTATTAAATGAATAATAAATAGTTATAAAGGAGATTTATAGAAATAATTGCATGAAAATAGTGCATGTAAATGTATGTATGCAATAATTCTGATTCCGAAATCATTAAGCATTATTTTGTATAATGATAGCTTTATCATTAAAATATACTGCTGATAAATTTAATCATTTCGTTTTTGAAATCAGTGTTGGTCAGTTGACTGTAAAAAAATGTATAAAAACTAAAACATATATAAATACTAAAACGCTCGCTGAAATAATGTTAAATAGGCATGTTAAATGAGTGTTTGCATGTTAAAAGAATGTATTTTAGAATTTTGGAAGTATATGACTAACAGCTGATGTAATTTATTTTATTTCTTGACTTTATGATTGATTTTTCCTATTTAAGATTTGAAGAAAAACAAAACATTTTTGTATTTTACATCAGGTTAAGACAAAAAAAATTTAAGTTAAATGCATGCTTCTTAATTTAAATTGGGTTTTATGTTAACTGAAACAATCACGAGAACATTTTTTTTCAAAAACATTCAGAAAATACAATATAATTACATTAAACTAATATTTCATTTTGGTTGATTTGTTCATCTACAATAAATTTAGTTCAGTAAAGTTAGTAATTACTATAAACTCTTAAAATTATATTGATAGAAAAATGAATTTAAACTAATGTGATACTAAAAGTGATATATACCGACAAATCATATAATGGTCGTAACATCTGCATTTACAATAACTATCATTACATTATTTCACTTGCTATTTGAGAAAAACCTTCTGATTTGCTTCTATTCCTCTATTCATAATGCTTATGTTTAATTCTAAGAAGAATTATGTCGAAATTTTGAAATAAATTATAAAAAAACTTCTAAAATGGTTATAGAAATACAAATAATTCATAAGTTGATTTAGTTCTTTTGTTGGAATTATTTCCTTAGGTGAATAATTCTTATTTGTCAATACATCATAAGCTATTGTAAGTATATATATATGTATGTCAAGTTTGAAAAGTTTAGGTTCAAAATTAAGTAAGTAATAAATAAAAATAGAGCCAACTCTTCACCATCGCGTAAGGATTTGTGGGTAAATAAGCCTATTTATAGGTGGAGCGAGCGCTGACGAAGAAGAACGCATAATCGAAAAGGCTTAGCTGGTGACTCTTGTCCGAAGTGTTGTTATTGTTCTACTCGGTTGCGCGCCAAAGGTCCGCCATGTTGGATTTTATGTGATTGAAGCAAAATAAAGAAATTATTATAGAGATGATACCTTCCTCATTTTACCAGCAGGCCTGGGGCCTGTCATATATATATATATATAAACCCAAAACGTTACATAATGAACAAATAAACATAGAACATTACAAATGAATAATCCCAGAAATCCTTGTTATATTTCAAAAATATAAATACGTTAATATCCGCATTTCAAATTCTACTACACATTTAATGATATACATTTAATACTGAACTACATAAGGAAAATATTATTTCAAGCATAAAATTGTATCTTTAACGAAAGTAGTTTGCCGTGTAATTATTATATCTTGTTGTTGCTTAATAATTCTGTTTAAACATAAATACTTGGCAGCAATGTTGAAAGTTGGAGATTTTCTGTCATAGTACTGCATGAATCTGATTCTCCTTTCTCAAAGGGAGAAGTGAGTTTGATCAGCGACTGCAGAAAATCCCTTGTATTTACATAAGCTTTCTTCTAAAATTACTAACGAGCAGTTAAACTTTCTTACTTCTACATTGAATACCCATTAAGAGCAAACAGTAAGCTCGCCAAAGAGTTCGAATGATTTAGTCATTATGCCAGTCGGTTTTCCAGTGTTTTGACATTGGGAACAGTTGTGTTTGTAATGATATCACTAAGCCTGATAAATTTATTGTATGTTATTTAAAATATTCCAGATGTTTGTTGGTTAATCACAGAATATTTACAGATAAAATGTAAAATCACTTAGTAGATGATGTTAGTTTCTCACTATATACGTGAAACATTTAAACGATATTTTTGAAAAATGCACTCATTACCATAAAAAGTTTTCTCGCAAAAAATAATTGTGAAAATAAAACGAAATTTTTCGTACGTACAACTTTGATGTAAGTGAATCAAAATGATTCTTCTTGTAGAAAAATTGCAAATGAATGTAGGTTTTAGTACTCTGTTGGGTCACCTCTAGCCAGAATTTATTATATGATACGGCTGTACAGTGAGGCATACAATGATGCCCCGTATAATGTCCAGAGACATCGCGTTCCATAGTTGTTGTAAACGCGCCTCTAATCCATCCAAACTCGTAGGCAATCCAACTTGCCATATTTCCCTCTCACACTCTAACAGCTGCTCATATTGTCTCCGATGGTGGCCTTTTGGAACCTCTAGAAAGAGAGTTTCTCTGCAACAGATTAAATACACGTAAACATTGGAAACACCGGAAATTTCTGCGAGCGTACGGTTACAAGGAACCCTCAGTCCCGTATCTGGCAAAAGAAAAGTCTCTGATATGGAATAGGCGATGTGGATTTAAGGTATCCGACTACGTTCGGAACCGTGATTTTAAAAAAGCGCATAAATGGATAATTTTCATGATATTTAGTGTCACTTAGATTAGAATACAAGTATAAAATTGTTTTAAGGACATTTTGACAAAAAAAATTATTTAAATACAATATTTCGGCAAAAATTAAACTTAGTATATTTTTTTTTCAAATGTTCTCCTTTTGTGAAAAATGCTTCTATTATAATAATATTTTGCCTGTACATAGCTCAGACTTCTGTACAGAGGCTCAACTAGAATTTTTGAAATATATAACTTAGAAGTGGGTTTATCCATATTTTACGACAACAGAGGGGAGCAATTTTAAGAAAAAAAAGCGGATAATTATTTAAATTGGTTGTAACTCTGAAAATAATGTGAATTTTTCAAAAATTCTAGTTGTGCCTCTGTAGAGTGGTATGAGCTATATACAGGTAAAATATTATTATAATAGAAGCACTTTTCACAAAAGGATAACATTTGGAAAATGATTATTCTAAGTTAATTTTTTGCCAAAATATTGTATTTAAATAATTTTTTTTTGTCAAAATGTCCTTAAACTAATTTTATACATGTATTCTAATCTAAGTGACACTAAATATCATGACAATTATCCATTTATGCGCTTTTTTAAAATCACGGCTCCGAACGTAGTCTCATACCTTAACTTGCTGATATGTGCTGCATCGCTATCGCACGAGAGGTAGAGGGGTTTCAAGGCGAGATGCTTGGCAAGGATGATTTCGGCTGGTTGAGAATCTAATGGAGAGGAACTCTCCCTATTGGTTGTGAAATCGTGAGGATAATGGCTCTAAAAGGCTGCCCAAAAAGGGTGTGAAAAAGTAAACTCAGTGTATTGTGGCGTGTTTTCCAGGAAGGGCTAAAGATAATTCGGTTCTCGAAGGGGGATCACCCTTCTCAGAATTGATATAGGAAGTGCTTTAGTTAAAATACTGGAGTGAGAAAGGCGCTTAGTGTCCTCTTCTACGATCTCAGATACTAAGTACGCAAACAATCTCTTCTTACTCGTTATATAATCCAAGGAGAACGAAGTATAACACCCTCTGGTGGCATTACACAATGCTCATTCCTGCTACTTCTAATCATTTATACATCTACCTGATACAAATTTCGTAACAATTCTGCTCTTATTCCTTTTTGCGCAAATTTTGTAGCAAAGAGTGTAGTTGATTAATTTTTTGGTCTTTCTTAGTATGTCACAACATTTTCAAAAAAGAAATTCTAGCTGAACAATACTTTTACTATAATTGTTTTCACAGATTTTTCTCTGACACACAAATTAATTTAATTATTTGAAAGAGAACATGTAACAAAAAAAAATTAAGATATTTTTTTGGTCCAAAACAAATTTTAATCAAATTGAAAAAAAAAAAGCTTTAATAGGAAACTTTCTTGTTGAAGTACTGGCAAAAAAATTGTGTTATGACAGAAGAAAAAAAATGGAAAACTTCTTTTCGAAACTAATGAAGAGAAAAAGGGAAAGCCTGAAAAAAATGAAGCTTGTTCCCGATGTCCTTTAAAGCGTGAGAAAGGGAACCCTTAAGAGTTTATAGAGCAGATGTCCTCTTTATATATATCCTGGAGTCCAGCGTCTCGGAAAAATGTTATTGCTTTAAAAAATATTGCTTTTATCAGTTTTTACTCCAATTTTTCAAGTATAAAACACATGAACAACTTCGAAACTTTATTTATGTTTAATAAATGTAAAAAGTAATTAGAATTTTTTATAATAAAAGAACTTGAATAACTTCTTTTACAGAATATATGTAATACAGGTTTAAAAAATAACGTGTCTTAATGTTGCGAAAATACATTGCTTTGACTGAAGTTCTTTTTACTAGAAAAATATTGGAACTTTATATAATAATAAAGTTAATAGTTAAACTACTGAATGACGTTAGAAATCTACAAGTTAATGTGGCACTTTTCAGGTTTTCTAATTCGCATATCATATTTAACAATCAATTCCATTTTACCAGGTACGTATTACAATGTACTCAGCATAATTTTAATGCTTTTTTTTAAAAAAAAATTTAATTCTTGCTGCAGTACTTGATGAATATATCATTCGTTGGAGTGAAAACACTCCGCAAAAACATACAAGGAGCCTAATATTAATGTAGAAACATGACTTGTAATTCTAATTCATTAATTATTATATAGGGAAAATGTCTCTAAACGTTATAATATTTTGAATTGCCAACACAATATTTGTATTCAATACATATTCCCATCACATATTTACAAAAAAAATTTTTATGGTCATGTTTTTGTACTAAAGGTAATATGACCAATGATGTTTTATTTTTTTTAAACTAGTTTTTTTAAGTTGTTTATATTTAGTTTGTAAGCTTTATAACTACATTTCCATATTGAAATGAATATTAAAATTTCTACCATTGTCTTATGAATCATCATTACTCGTATATTTTACATGTGATTCATTACAAAATTACATGTCAAAATCATAATCCTGTACATAATTATATTCGTATCATTTATATCAAAAATATTATATATAGAATAGATTATCTTATAAACAACAGTTTTCAAATTTACAAACCACCA
This sequence comes from Trichonephila inaurata madagascariensis, assembly GCA_019973955.1. NCBI lineage: Eukaryota > Metazoa > Arthropoda > Arachnida > Araneae > Nephilidae > Trichonephila > Trichonephila inaurata. The sequence goes on from BMAV01005395.1 coordinate 350,032, forward strand.
CAAAATTCTGCAGTCTAGCACATAGTAATTGTTACATGATATGAGAGATATGTTCTAATTTTGTTTAAATTAAATAATAGATAATGCATGATAGTATATCCTCAAATTTTATGTCTTTAACAAGAAATAAACTATTTCTTTCCTAAGGAACTAAATCATTTTATTTCATTTTATGATAAAATTCTTCACAATTGGGAAATATCTCTATAAATTTAAAATAATATGTAAAGTAATAGTTATTAAATCCTTTTAATGCGGTTTATACGTTTAAATTCAAGTGATATCTTACAGCATTAATTATAGAGTTATATACTTATAAAAATTACCTAAGGTTTATATATAAATTCAGCAACTGACAGAAATTAAATGTCCATTTGCTATACTGCTTTTATTACTAATAAGATTATATTTATTAATTAAATGTGCTGATGTTCTCTATCTCTGCAAAAATATTAATTAAAGTAAAATGTTCTAAAAAATGAATTGAATAAAAAGTTTGAAAAATAATTCATGGACTATAATAAAAGTAATAAAAAACATTTGAAATTATTTAGCTAACTCTATTTTATCATGTTTGTGTTCCTGCTTTTTAATTTTTTAGGTATGAAGTAAGAGTCAAACATCTCTCTTGTTATAGTTTCCGACAATTTTAATTCTTCAGTAAGCATACAATAGATAACGTGTGCAATTTTTCTTAACCAGCTGCTTCATATCACACGATGTTGACTTCCCGTGAGAAGAAATGGTTTGTGTGTGATTTTCTAAGAAAGTGGGCCAGAAGGATGAAAGATTCCAGGAAAAGTATAATTAACCAATCTAATTTTTATTCAAATTACCGTGATTTCTAACTACATTAATTTGACACGGAAAAAAGGTAGCAAAGTTGTAAACTAATGTGTAATCTTTTCGGATTTATTTCCATAATAGGTACAAAATATTTTTTTTCTTAGATACAAATACATTATTTGTATACTTATAATTGACACATTTTAAGAATAAAATACCAATAACTGCATAGATAAAATATTCAAAAGGAACAAATGTACAAAATAAGTAGTCAAAACGCACGTTTCTCAGAAACTTATTTGATGAGTATGTGGTTTTTAGAGGACAGAGAGTAAAAGACAGTGATTTATAAGTTCCACACACTAGTAAGTTAAGTAACCATGCAGCGTTGGACAGTTGAAAAATTAGATTTCACTGCAACTTTATGTTTGGAAAATAGTCGACGCTAGTACGTGCATAGCCTGAATTTCGCCTCCAATTTCGTCTTTCACCTCGTACTGAAATAGAAGAGAAAAAGTATTTTTTAGGGCGTGGTAGGGGGTAGGGGGCAACAACTAAAAAACAATGGATGAAACAACAAAAGGAAGTGATGTTGCATGAATGGGTACTAATACAAAAAGATTATTGGAAGAATCTATCCTCCTTGCTTGATACTCAAAAAACGAAGCTTTTTTCAGCTTGTATTTTAACTTCTAATTATGGTCATTACATGTGTTTTAATAAATGAAAAATAAGAAACATTTTACATGTATTTTAAACATCTGTAAAAAGATAGATTGTGACTTCATTTTTTACTCTCTATATGTTTTAATACTAATTCCCATCATCTAAAATGACTCTTTTGAAACGAAAATTGTTAGGTTATTTATTCAGTCACAAAAACCCATCAATTGATAACGAATTGCAAATATTTGTTTTTTTTATTATATTTATTCAATCTAAAAGAGCATTTAATGTGGAACATTTTATCAAAAGTCGAAAGTATTTAGTTATTCGAGGTCTTAAATAAAAAAGGGGCAACATGGAGTAAACATTTTTTAATGAACTTACAAGTAAAATAACCTTAATTTTCTTCATTACAATTGCCAGCAAAATTTAGTATTTTTACCAAATATCAGGAAGCAAAATTTCTTAATCTGTCATGTAACTGTACTCAGATATAAACGAAATCTTGCCGTAGGTTTCACGGTCCTTGATAATATTGAGATGTGTTTTGGCAACGGGCAATAACAATTGTAATTCACGACCCCTGATCAACTTTTCAAAACATTATTTAGACACCATCTACTACAACGTTGCACAAAAACTATCCTTTTTAACTAGATCGACTGTCTCATGTACTCAAGACATAGACAACAGTGTTACCTTAAAGGTTCTATAACATGTATGAGTATGCTCGAACTTTTGTGAAACTCTAGACCAGAGGTTCTTAAACTTTCATTTCGAGTGCCTCGGCCCCCTTTTATGTATCAGACCGATATTTTGTATCAGACTGCATTTCTTTTGCAAGTGCAGTTATATCAAGTGTAATATTTGAAATTTGCACTATGTCAATTCCAGTTCTACGCTTTCCAGATGATTTCTGTACTTATTTTTAAGATAAAAGGACCTGAAAATGTTCTTTCACATAAATAAGTAGTTTAGAGAGGCATCAGAGTATTCGTGTACAACTCAGCAACGCAGTTGCAAACAATAAAAACAATGAATTAATACAGCGTTTCTAAAACTGTGGGGAGCGCCCCCCAATGGGGGCATTATAACTCTACGAGGGGGCGCGAACGTATAAAAAAGTCGAAAACAAAATATTATATTTTTTAAAATTAAGTTACCTAAATTAAACAAACAAAATACATTCTAACACAATAAAAAAATAAAGTACATATTTACACTGATATAATAACACTTATAAATGTATCAGTACTGCACAATGTATTTCATAATTAATTCAACAATTGTAAGTTAAGAACAAGTTTAATAAGTACAAGGGACCCCATAGGCTTGTCATATATAAAATTATATACAAAAATTAACACTTATCTTAATAATTTTTTCGGTTTATAATAAATCCCATTACTGTAGATTGAAAGTTACGCAAGTTACACCCCAATGGCACCGTTTCCCAAGTAGGCGCACGTATGAGATATATTGTGGAGGGGGGGGGAGAGAGAAAAGGAATAAATAAGTAAATCCTTTACAAGCACTGTCAATGTCTTTTAAATGCCTTCCAAAGCCTTTGAAATAGTTTTGTGGATAGCAGTGCACAGAGAAGGTAGTACTTCGGTAAGAAGTATATATACGTCCAGAACAATTAATACTTTGTCTGAGCGAGACGATTATGTACGCCGGTGGCACTTAACCCGCGGTCACTCGCGCCTGTTTTTGCTACCGTCGTTACTCGCGGGGTGTAGAAAACACCCCAAACTTTTTACACGTGTATTTAATTATGAAAATAAAATTAAGTCATTATGGTACATATTTATAAAGTATAAGATGTTTTTTGTATTATACAAATAAAATTATTAAATTTATTGTATACAAATGAGACTAACATTAATTTAAACTAAGCATACAAAATTTTCATTTTAAAACACATAATTATATATTTTTTCATAAACCAGTATATATAAAACGTGTATACCAGTAATAAATATACTTTATAATTAATGAGATAATGATAGTAGAAAGTAAAAAAATAATATTTTAATCATTTTCCAAACATTCAGAGCAGACTGTATACAAATGCTCAATTTCTCGTGGGAGTTCTCAGCCCTCCAGAAAAACTTTTGAAGGTCATTAAATTCCAATCGTTCGAAAAAGAGGGATTGCATCAGGCCTGAAGGTTCAGTGACCTAAAATGTGCAGCTACAGAAAAAATCGTGGTTCTGCGCATTCTTTTTAGAATCCTGGGAGGATTTTCTTGTTGCTGGGGTGTACAGAACACCCCACGCGAGGGATCGCGGGTTAAGTGGTCAAAGTCGTATTATAACCTTAGCGTAAAATTATAGTATTATTGAATTCAATACATTGTCATTGTATGGAAGTGGGGCGCGATGAAAATTCTGATTGCATATTGGGTCGCAAATATTGAAAGTTTGAGAAGCACTGAAATAATATGCTTGATCGAAAGTGTGGGAGTGTAAATTATATTTACGTTTCACTATAAATCGGCACGAGGGTTATTGGGGACGGATCTCGTAATTTTGAACAATGGTTAAATGATAAGGACGACACCTGAGCTGGCAACCCCCTCTCCTGACTTCCACAATACACCAAAGAAAGGACGTTTGAGTCTCGACATATTTAGTATGAATGAGCCCTCTCTGCAAGGTGGGTCTTCTGCAGTACTGGTTTGAACTCATGTCACGCCTGCAAAGAGTTCGATGCTTTGACCACTAGGCTACCACATGTTCTAGTAGAGTTTTTCATTGGGGTAATTTAATGCTTTATTTTAAGAGGGCACGTCTCTCAAATTTTTCAAGAGGCCTTTCAGATTTTATGAAAGAGGGAAATTTTAACATTTAAATGAGACCTTCTTGGACCTCATAGAAAGGTATTGTGGACCTTCCCAGAGGTCCGCGGATTATAGTTTACGAACCAGTGCTCTAGACTACTTTGCCGCTACTTTATTTACAACCCTCATATTTTATTCAGGTCATTAAGGCATAACAGATTCAATATTTCGAATACAGTAAATATTATGAGAGAGATGTTACCAATAAATATTTAGGAAAATGTGCAGAATCTTAATAAAGGGTATTTACCAAAATCTTGATTTAAAAAATATCCTAATAATATAGGAATGGTTTCCCTTTTAAGAATTTTTTTTCATTTATTCATAAATAACAATCAAGTTGATATCATCTTTTGTAGTGTTTTACTAAAATAATTTGCAATGTATATATAGTAAAACCAAAATTTTTAAACTTTGAAAGCTGAAAAGTTTATCTAATATGGATGCAATGCAATTGATGTTTCGTTATGTATTTAAGCCTTTTAATGTTATGCATTTTATTCATAGATTTTCTGAAGAAATATAATTTTTTTTTATAATAAACAAGTACTTTTACATTTTTAGTCTCATTCTTTGTAGCTGTTTAGATAGTTTTTAAAATTGTATTTACAGTATAAATTCCTTTTTATATAATATAAATAAGAAACACGGAATATTTTGTGCAATAACTGTAATTAAATTATATTCATTAATTTTGAATTAATGCAACTGACGCGTTATATCCATTACGCTCTATTCCATTTTAAAATACACTACAACGAGTTTATAAGCTTCCAAGAGTTCATTCATAATATAACAGAGCATTTCCGTAATACATATCATTCATCTCAAAAGCAATACACATCACTCTATTTTAATTTATTAAATACATATTTCTATTCAATTAATCTAGTTATATACCTTTCTCTCTTCGAAAATGCCTCAAAATAATCAATTTCATGACGCAGATGCTAGTGAGCAGGCATCAGATGTTGAATAACTCAACTCCAATTCTAATCGGTTAAGCTTCTATATTTACTGTCAATAAATTTTCTCTTAAGTGTACGTTAGAAAATGCAATTATTACTTCAGTTATATTATTCGAAAATAGAGTATGTTGTCTCTCCGGAATGTTGTTTTCCTACATTTTGTATCATTTTCCATTTCACATTCTAAGATCAACTGGTCTAGTTAGGCATTCCATTCTGCCGAATATTTCAGCAATTTAAATTAAATATCAATGGAATGTTAATTATCACTTTAAAAGTACTTCAGTTATTTCAATCTACTACCAAAAATTGCAACATTTTAAAGTTTCAGTGAAGCACTTAAAATTTGATTTATTATGCAATTATTTCATTATTCGAATAATATTTTTGTGGGTTAAAATTCTAGTAGAAATATAAAATAATACAGTTATAGTTACTATAAGTAGGAATAAATATTTACTATGTATGTGGATATTTTGTAAATGACAGAAATAAAAAAAATCGAAATACGTATCAGAGAAATTAAAAGAAATGTCCTTACACTTTGTGTAAATTGTATAATATAATGAGAGAGAGAGAGAGACTTTTATTCATTGGGTTTGTTGCAAAAAAAAGGAGACATGTGCGTAACGAAATATATTTCATTGTGATAGCTATCAAGTATATGGTAATTTTTTCTTTTTTGCGATCGCTATTTATTAGATGCTACTTGCCTAAAAAATCATCTCCCATACTACAGAACAAAAGCTAAATTTTTAAATTTCACATTTTGAGATTCCTTCTAAATGTACATTTTTTTTAAGGGAACTATTTTGTATTGACAAATAAAGTAAATCTTAAAACTTAAAAAGTAATTTTGATTATTAAGTTATAAGTACTTACACACACCTACACATATATATATACATATATATATATATATATATATATATATATATATATATATATATATATATATATATAATTCCTTTGTAATAGTAATATTCATATTTCTATTTCTAAAATTGTTATTCTTAATTATTTACCGTCTAAAATTTTTTAGTTAATAAAAATAGCTAAATAATTCAAAATTTTAGCACATTTATTAGTATGTCAAGACTGTCCCATTAATTTATTAATCTGTATATTTCTAATAAGTTTAAGACTTCTGAGGTATTATGAAACTTTCTTTAACACATTTCCTTTTCTTTTTTATTCATTTTTAGCATTTCAGTTATGCATGCTCCTTTTTTCTTTACTTCCCCTCGATGCCGTCATTAGTGATTTTATTTGATAATTTTTAAATACAGCAGCCCTCTTATTTTTTAAAGACTTGATTTTGTATATAAGATAAAATATCATTTCCTTTTTTTTTATTAAAACAAAGTTTATAAACATTTTGCACTGACTTTTTCTCCTAAGTTTAATAATTCAATAAGACGTTGATTCAAATTTTATATAATATTGATTTAATAATATACATAATTTTTTTTATAAATTGCTTTTTAAATTTTTTTTTAATTTTTGTTTAATTATCAATTTACTCAATATGATAGCAATTTCTTCGAATTAACGGCTATAGTCATCTCTACCTTTTCCCACTCGACAAATGTGGTATGAAAATGTCCTTTGTTTTTATTCAACATTTCAAAAAAATACATTTTCGCCAATTCATTTATAGGACTTTTTTGAAGAGGAATGAGAAATTTAGTGAGATATCGATAAACAACTTAAGCCATCCCAATTTTTTTTTCAGTCTTACACTTCATTCTCTTTTCCCCTTAAGGAGTTACGTGATTAGATGTAATCTTAGCTTGGATAACCAGGATTATTCGATTCCACCCTAATAATCCTCATTTAGTTTCCAATTCAACTTTAATTCAAAAACAAAAAGGAAGCAGCAACCTAACTTTTTCTTATGTTTGTATTTCATTTAATCTTATTCGCTTAAGCTTTCCTTTTAATGGTAATAAAAAGTAGTTTTTGTAAAAGATAAAAATGGAAATATATATATCAAAATTTCTAAGGTAATTTAAATAAGGAAGATGGGATTTTCACACACACACACATTAAATTTTATAATTAAGAAATGGTAAGAAGCGTACACGAAACTTCTTTCTTTTTTTAAAAAAAATTGACTGTCAGTTACAGAACTAATACAAACTAAGAAGAACATACTTTCGAGAAAACTGCTTTGTATTGCACAAATTGATTAAACTTTTTACCATTGTTTTAAAATTAAGCGCAATATTTGTTTGCGTATTTGATTCCAAATATTATTTTTTATAAATCAGTCTTGTTTACTGAAAATTTAATCATTCATTTTTTATATTAACATAGTATTTTTAAGAAAAGGGCGATATTTTAAACTGTGAAACAACTGTTTTGCTCGAATACCAGCTGAAAGAAATAATATTTAAAATTGGCATAATGACTTTTAAAATCAATTCAGATTCATTCATGTCAACTACATTGCTCAAGATGACATCAAGTAATTAAATAGTTTTAATTTTTATTTTAGATTTATAATAGAACTATCATTTGATTTCTGTAACTGAAATTTAAATTTTACAATAGTTATTTCAAATTAAAATTTAATTTATGTCAATCATTTAACTAATTGATCAAATATAATCAATTAATCGTAATTTCGGCCTATACAAACATATCCTTAAAACGTTATCTATAATCGGAAGAATAATTGATTGGTAAATTCGATTCTGAAGATTTTAGAAATGTATAATGTAAGAAACCAAGTACAATTATATGTTCTTGAGCAAGAAAGAGGAAAATTGGACTCTGTAAAGTGCCTCATGTTTCTATACATGATAAGATTAGTGTCTCTCATTAAATTGGAAACATGCACACTTTTATTAAATTAGGCATCTAATAAATTATAAGGGATTAATATTCAAAAAGCATATAACTATAGATATGTGGAATTTTTAAGCCAACAGCTCTTTTAAAATTAAATTCAAAAATCACAAATACTCATTAATTTGAAAATATATTCTTCACTTGCTGCAGCTGACTTATTTTATAGTTGGATTTAAAGTGGATAGAAAAACATTTTTTTAAAGCTAATTTCAAAAAATGCTCTTTTCTATTTTACCAGAATTTTTTTAAAGTATATTTTCAGACATGCTGTTGAAAAAAAGTCTTTTATTGAAAAAGAATCCGCCATTGAACAAAAAAAAAAAAATAACAAGCTATGTCTGCGATAAATAGAAGGCTCACGATATTTCATTTTCCACTTCGATAGTTAAATTCGAAAATCGTACTTTCCTTTTCTAAAGTTTATTTCTGTTTTTCTGCACATTCTTTCTTTTAATGGTGAATACGGAATTCTCTTTTCACAAAATGACGATATTCACAAGCGAGAAAATCTGGCAAAACCAAAAGTACTTGAATGAAACAGAGCATCCAAAGGTCTCGGATTTTGAGGAAAATGGTTTGAGGGAATGGTAGAGGAATTTTTTTGTCAATTGGTTTTGAAGTGCTGCTCCTTGTTGATTATGTACTCTTGTCATTTCATGCAATTTTAAACTGAGCCATACAGAATTATTTGCTGTCAACCATCTGTTAATATTTGATCCTCTTGAGCAAAGAAAGTGAATTTAAATGATCATTCTTTGGCATTCATTCCAACTTACATAAGCTCTTTGTGATTAAAACTGAAAACAATCAAATAGATATAGTAATAATTTAAAGATATAATGGCGTTGCACTATTGAAAATCAAATGCGGAAACAGTAATTAAAAAAATGCATTTTCCATTTCTGTTAACTATAAATAACAGGAAAAGAAAATTTATAATTCAAATATGAATTTTATCAAAAATTAAAAAAATTTATTTTTAAATTACGTGGAATGAAGAGAAAATACTTGCAAATTTTTTTGAATTGTCCCTAATACAAAATATTTTTTTAAAAATACAGTAAAATCCGGCGTATAACGAGCACTGTGAACACCAAAAATACGATTGAAATGTAAGAGTTATACGCCGGATTTATAAATGCTAACTTTAAAAATAAAAAAAATGGGACGAGGATAAAAAGTTAGACTTCTAGATATATCGAAATACTGTTTATTTAAAAGAAATGACGTACCTTATGAGCTTAAAGAGTTGTATATCTAGAAGTATGCTATTTTTCAAAAGCCTGAGATAATACCTCGAAAAAAAGCAGACAGAACAGAATCGTAACAGAATTACATAATTACATTTCAGGTTTTTTCGTAAAAAAGGGGGTGCGCGTTATACGACGGATTTTACGGGACCTATGTTTAGAAATTTGTTATTATTTAATTTGATGTGAACATATCCAAAATAAAAAAAATATATCTTACTTTCGTTTATTATATTTTTTGTCAAAAATATACAAATCAAATAACAAATGCTAAATGTTCTTAACAATATTGTCATCGTTTGAAATAAAAAATAAAATCTTTCTTTAATGTATTGTAAAAAAGAATTATTATTGACAATTATTTTATAATTAAAATTAATTTTCATTTCAATGTTTACAAATCATACCATGACTTTTTAAGCGCTTTGTATAATTTTTCTCAGTAACAAAAACAAAATAAAAGGAATTTAATATATGGCAGAAAATACAATATATTTCACAAAGTATTCAGGTATAGCGTGTATATATATGTATATATAAGGGTAGATGGAGGGCATAAATACATAACATACTTGCAGAATCCACCAAAATAATCAAATAGATTGTAGGTCAAAAATATCTTCTATTTTAGATTTTATTTTTAAAGCCAAGTATAGCATAATTAGTCTGCAATTTTCTATTTAGAAATGCTAAGTAAAGATAATTTATCAAGATTTCAGATACTTGTGGAATTTATATATTATTAATTTTTTTATTATTTTATTCTAAAATGATTATTCTATAGGGTTGCCTTAATTGTGATGAAAGTATTTATTAGAAATTCACTTTTCGTTAGATAAAAAGCCAACATTACAAAACTGATTTCTTTCTGATATGGCATAAGAGAAAGTGAAATCAGAGATTTATCTTAGTTCTAAGTATTTTAAATCTATTTAGAGTGTTTTTAAGTTTACAAATTAATATAAAGCGGCAATCGGAATGAAAAAGGAGATTTCAGGCAATGTCTTGATAAGAATTTAACACAAAGTCTTATTCTGTCATTCAGACTTCAGAGTCATTCTGTGTGACCTTTTAAATGAACTTTAGTTTGTAATTAGAAATCCATTTGATATTTTATCGTATAATACATGGTTTAATTCATCAACAAAAGAAACACTAATTAATGATGAATTATGTGATTAAATTTTATTAAATCTTGAATATTTATTCTTTCCTACTTTTCTTAGGTAAAGTATTTTAAAACGGAAGCGGTCGCGCGGGGCACAGATTCCCCCAAGCTCACTCAAATCGTTAATTCTGGAAAAACTGTTTATTTGTTACCAATGAATTTGAGAGCGTATCCTCCTATATGACAGTCTTCATTGGAACTATATATTTCTCATGTATCTCCCTTTTCTTTGGGAGTGACAAATAGGTTTTTTTTACAATCTGAAGGTACTTCTTTTAACTGAGTTCCCCATACGACTACTTTTGTTCGAAAATATTTTCGATAAAAAGGCTACATTTTTCCACTGTGAACCAATTGGTGGTTTTGACTGTTGTGTTGTACGACTTAATATGATTTATAAATGTAAATGAGCAGAATATAAAAAAAAAGAACTGGGCATCTGTGATCTCTATTGAAGGAAGATGAAACTGATCAAGCAAGAAAAAAAAATGCTGAAATATTGTATAGTGATCCTGATAGCGAAAGTAAATTTGAGAAAAGGAATGAACATGAAACGTTTGAATTGAAAGAAAATTTTCAAATGATACCTTAACGAACTTCTTCCAGAAAAATATGAAGCCATAAGTGTAGTGCAAGACACGCTTCGCCGTGTCAAAAAGACACAACCAAGAAAAAGTTCAACAGGCCTCTTGTTAATCATTTATTACCCTAATTCTTTAGGTAGATCTCTCTTAGTACAATGCAAAGCCCTCGTGTAGCTGAACAGTGCGATGTTAATATTCCCTCACTTACTCACGAACTCAGCCTGATACAATTTACGATGAAATAAACTAAAACCAAATTCTAAATAATTCTTCATTTTTTGATTTTATACCGAATTATAAATATGAATTAAGGTAAAAATGCAAACTATATTTTGCGTACTTGATTAAATAAAGTTTCAATAAAATATCAAAGACAGGAATATAATTAGAGATTTGGGAAAAACCCATATATATATATATATATGCTTGAAAAGTTTATGAGATTTAAGAGAGACGTTGACTGTCTACTACAAAAAAACTTCTCTAGCCCTTCAATAATCCTATACTGTAAAACTGGACCTGTAATATGGATGAAGAAATTTTCATTATATATTAATATCTTAATACTTCCAGTTTTACCCAATGAAAATTTCTGCATTACAACGAAAACTAATGGGATTAATTGAGCTACAAAATAAAAGATACGCTTTCAGAGTAATAACTCATTTCTGAGGAAATTGACTACTTTTTATGTACCCTCTCAAAAATTCAAAAACGAGTTTTATTATTCTAGACATAAGATTGGGATACTTAATAAGAATATATTTATTTTAATTAGCCATTGAAATGTATAAATTGATATTTATATATCCTGTCTCCTTTCAATCCGAACAAAATAATTTACACCAAATTCTTTTATGAAATGTCCCCAGAAAGACCTCAGTTCATTTAGACATCCATTACTTGTTTTTCGAAATTACTTCTTTTGAGTCTCTTATCATTCTTCCTAGCGTTATAAAAAGTGAATGAAATGGTCCGTTAAATATAATTTCCTTAATTACTTCCGAGACTTACAAAGCAGTTATAATTATTTTTCAATAAAGGACAAAACATGTGAACATCTGTCTTTCAGATTATGAAAAAAAGCAGTTTGTTTACTTAATAAAAGACTATTTGTCGTAAAGGAAAGTATTATTCTATAAAATTGAGAATGACGCATATAAGTTCCGAAAATGCCAAGTTAAAAAGATATTTTTAAAACCACATAGAAATAACTTTTCTTAAATTTGTTTTTCCAGTTTCCGCTGAAATCAATATTCTTTTTTAAGTGTCTTTTAAAATTTTATGATGAAAAATATTATTGTATATTGTTAAAATATATCAATGACATGTTAAAAACCTTTCAAAAGGATTTTATTTAATAAGAATTGAAATAAATATGTTAACTATTCACACACACTAGTGCATGCGTATATATAAATACAATGTGATAATTTCTTGCAGTGGTCGGGAGAGCTATGTCCTTTCATTCATTTTAGTCCAGAGCTTTTTGAGACACCGTGTGATACTTAATTCTTATTATTTACTCACTACACATGAATTCAATTTCAAGAATAATTTCAGTGTGTGTGTGTGTGTGTGTGTGAGAGAGAGAGAGAGAGATTTTAATACTTGAAATGTATGCACACCTGAAAGATTTTCTAAAATTATATCACTAAATAATGATTATTCAATATCAGAATATTAATATCTCATTTATAACCATTTTTTTCTAAGTGTTAAGAATTTTCTTTAAGAACTTTCTCTTTCTCTCTTTTCCTTTAAAATATATCTTACTTATCATAGAGTTTCCTTTCTTACTTCTAATAAAAACATTTTTCAACGATTATGTACTTCATTGGGAAAAAAAAAAGAAAATTGAATATTTTCAATGCTATATATTCTACGAAATTTTTGGGTAATTTAGGATACGTCCGATTTTAATTAACGTTCTTAAAGACTTACGTGAGAATTATATATTCGTGGAAAATTCGAAAGTGTGAGGTAATAGAGCTTTGGTCAATTGATAAGACTGTTGATTTTGTCCAGTAAGGTTAAGCTTACGTCTATAACCATATATAGGTCTTTATTAGGTTTTAATATATAGACGCATCTCCAATAATTACCTCAACTGTGTTACCTGATTTCTCTAATTCTATATTTTATTTATTTCAATATTTTATTTTTCATCAGCTTAGCTTTTTAATGAGAGTAAGGGGTAGAATAGCCGGAAGAGAAATGACAGAACATTGTTAGGCATTTTAAAATAATTAATTTTAAAGTAGATTATCTAAGATATGTTGACTTCGGCTCTTCTCAGCTTAAGACGAAGTAATTTGCTTAGCGTTTGGCCTCCTAATTGTTTGTCGTCGATGTGATGTCGGAAGTATTTGCATTTCAGATTCACCGCATCTTTTTTATTATTTTCTCTTTCAGCTGCTAGCATGGATTTATTTTAATGGTCAATTAGAATGTCACGAACAATAACGCTGTAGGCGCAATATAGGTAGCACAATAGCTATATTTAGTAATGCTTGCAATTATCAGTTTTGGTACACCAAGTACAAATGCGGTTCCCAATTTGATAAGCGAAAATAAATGGAAGTATTTTAACAGCTGAAATTTGATCCATGTCTCCAATTTGAATATGGTAGAACTAGAAGGGCAGGTGTCAAAACCTTTAAAATTTACAGGTTACCATGTTGTGGTTAAGGTGTGCTCATTTGGCATTGGCTCCAAAATAATAAAGCCATGTCAGACAATTATAACAATTACTCAAAAAATATATTTTATTACAAAGGCCATTTTATCACACGTAACTGATAATGGTATTGTGTTATTTCCAAGGGCCAGAGGGTTAATGGCGTATTAATGTCGCACCCAGAAGTTAAGCAAAGGGTACTGGCAACGGTGTAATTTTAGATTATAGTCAAGTGACAAGGAATGCAACAGGGAAATAGTGTCCCCGATATTTATACCCAGATTGATTATAGCCACGTTATACTCAAACACAGTTCACTTTAAAGTTAAGAGTATTATTCAATTCCCACCAGTAACTTACACTGGCTATATATTTATTTATTTGTTTGTTTATTTATTTATTTATCTTGGCGGAATTTCCAATCGTTAATAAAATCAATTGCGCTCAATTGAGCTGTAATTTTACATACATGATTATTTTGCTTGACAATAAAGTAATTTAATTATAATTAATAAAAATTAATTGATTAAAGCTAATTATTCAAAGAATTATAAATACAGCCACGTTGGCATCATTTTTGGCGACATGGGTCAAAACTTTAAAAGATTTTTTTTCTCACGTTTTAAAGCCTTCAGTTGAACAGAAATTTTATATACACGATTGTTTTGGGTGACAATACGATATTAATATTAATATTTATATTTATATTAATTGTAACTATTCAATAAAAAGTAGCTGAAATAAAAAAAAATTCTTTGTTGAACTAAGTAGGAATTGACTTAAAAAAAAACTTTTTTTTACATTACTTGTTTGTATAATAAAAATGCTCACAGGATTCTCCTCAAGATAAAAAGTTTTCTGCGATTATTTTGTTTACTCTTTCCTTGCTTCATATATGCATCCTCCTCATAAAATGAAAATTTAAAATATATATTAATGAAATAAATATTACGAAAGTAAGAGAAAACTCAAAGCAATAAATAATACCATAGTGAGAAATAAAAAATAAGTAGTCATAATAAATAAATAATAAAACGTTAGTATTATATAAAAGAATCAAAAAGGTTTATATTAAATATATCTATAAGAAACACTAGGAGTGTGAATTTACTGCGCTGCAATAAAGCTAATATAAATTAATTTGTTTAGTTATCTTAAATTATGTTCAAATTTTCTTTTTAATTTCCAGTAAAACATTATTTTTCATAAAAAAATTAAATTGAATGTTTAAGAATATATTTATTTAGGAACAATATATACCAGATTATAAAAACACGTGATTTTACGACAATAAATAATCACAAACATTTTACAAATAAACAGTTTAGAGCAGTACTTCTCAAACTTCCAGTATTTACGACCCAATTTTCAATCATAATTTTTATCACGCCCCTTCCATACAATAACAATGTATTGAATGTAATAATAACGTACTTTGACGCTAAAGCTACAATACAACCTTTTTTTTTTAATTATACACCGTACAAATTATCAAGATAAGTATTAAATTTTGTATATGTTACTGTTAAGTAAAAGATTTTTTGAATTACTTTTAATTAATAATTTAAAAAACAGAAATTTCGAATTTCATAGGGTTTTTTTTATGTTTTTGCTATAAAAAAAGTAGAAGTATTTTGAATTTTGGAATTATCGTAGCTCATTTGGTGCGTATATATGTTCTGAGTCTATCCTATGTGTTTGAAATCATTCGCTCAAACCGTTCTTGAGAAATGAGGGAGAAAAGTTTGAAAAGCATAATTTTGAACAATACTCGTTTAAAGTTTTAAGTCCGATTAAAACAAAAAATTTTTTTAACTAAGCACTACGGTCATCTGCTCTTCTAACACCTGCTTCTTTATAACGACTTCGAATTTTAAAAAAATTACTTTACCACTGTATTCTAGACATGTTAAGGAAGCAATTTACGGAAAAAAAGATTTTGATTTTTTGAAACCATCACATGGGTGAACTCCCTATAGTGCAGAGCATGCGTCTAAATGAACATCGTCCATAACTTGTCCAGAAGAATCGCACATAACGCAGAAAGTTGCGATCTTCAGATTAAAGCGAAATCTAAGCAAATTATACACTAATAATAAATCGAAAACAACTCACTATTTAATTCTGACGTATTTGAAGCAACGCTAGGACCATTGGCAATGGAGCAAGATTTTAAGGCATGATCAAAAACTAAAATTGGAATAAATTATTTAATACTTTCTGGTATAGTAACAAAATACTATATTCTGTCAAAATCACCATCATTTATTGTAATCTTTATCTAATTTGTGTCATTTCGGTTAGTCAAATTATTTAATTATATTTAATTATAAATCTGTTAAATATTTCACACAATACTTTTATAGCTATCCTTTGACTGAATGCATATGACTCTTCCAAAAAGAACTATTTTCTAAGTTCGTTTCTTGAGAATAGAAATGTAGCAGGTTACAGAAAAATCAACAAATTTTAATTAATGTTTTAAGTTTTAAATTAATGAGTACAGTTCACAAATTCAAATACAAAATTCTTTGGGTGGAAGTCTGTAATTAATCTTCTCAGTTATTCAACATAGAAAAAATTAATTTGACATTTTGCTTAGCAGCTCTTGGGAATTTCCACTAATTTACTAGTTCCATATTAGAAATCCGCATTTGTTTTCTAAACTCCATCTTGTACCGAAATTTAAATTATGACGATCAGGAAAATGATTAATTTTCTTTCATCTCCATCAATCAAAGTGTTCTGACGGAATTTTAATCAAAAACTTTTATAGATTTGAATTATACTTTAGTGGGATATTATTTAAGGAAAGTTTGTAAGAAATAAGTTTTGATAGTTTAAGTAACAAAAAAAATAAAATTCTGATTAATTTATAGATTTTACACATTATTCTTTAAATAAATGTTATCTTGCTCTAATTTTCTATTATATGCAGTTAGTAATATAGCCATAGGTATAATTTGTAAGCCTTTAAAAGTTAAAAACAGGTTACTTTATTCCAGTGTAGTGGATTCTAACAGAAAGATAATTTTTACTGAATATTTCTGTAAAAATATCTTTAATATTACTTTTATAAATATTCATATCAGTATATATCTTCGTATTTCCTGTTTGACATGCACTTAAGACCTTTTTAAGATATCTTGGTTCACTTCATTGACATGTTAACATATTGTAACATGTATGTGTAAGTAGCATGGTATGTCCTCTTACTATCAAAGTTCTTACACGTATAAAAAAGTTTTTCAAATTTCTTAAGATTTATTTGGGTATTAAATATAGGAGGAGAATTAAGGAAATGTCCGAGAAATCGACACAATCTAAAACAATTATCTATTTTTGTATAATGCAAAAAAAATTAATTCTTTGATTAACATTAAATGTTGTTATCCCTCGGTAAATGTAAATAGGAAATGTAAATTTGAAAAAAAATATATTAAAAGTGTTAACATAAATTTAAAATTTTTTATAATACAAAACATCAATTTATCAAGCATATAGGCAATGGATAAAACTTCACAATTATATAGATGTTTTGTATATGACAAAGAAACTCTTAATTTTTTTGGACAAAATAAAGAATTGCATTCATAGTACATAAGCATTCTTATAACTAAAAATTCAACTGAGCAAAATAGTAAGAAATTCTAAAATACACAATAATTTTCTGCTAAAAATATTACAGAGAGGTTTGATTTCAACCTCTGAAAAAAAGTTAGTGTTTGTGGTTGAACTACTACTGACATGTTATCTATTAGCTGTCATATTTACAATTACAAAAATTCTCAATCAAAAACTGAATAAATAATTTATTTATTTATTTATCCAACGCCCGTGCTTGGCTTCTTGCCCATTTAGCGTGGAGCCTCCCAGTACCGACTGACGGTGTCGTCAGCCGGGTATTCATCGGGTCCAGTGCATTGGAAAAGGTGGTCGGCATCCATTCTACCATGGCCGCAGTGAGCAGACCTCGTTAACAGCCACGCCAAGCCAATGTAGATATGCTCCCAAAAATTTATGTTCGGTAGTTACACAACGCGGCTCTCTTCAGGTGCCTCGGGATAGGACTCAAAGTGGTCAGGGTTTCCCATGGCTTTCCAAGGCTCTTCCTGGGTTATGGCAGTATGTTTGTCAATGTACTGAGAGATAATGCTCTTTGCTCTTCTGAGGGTCAAGGGGACTTCTGGTTGAGTCCACCGGCAACCTGCTTTGCTTTTTGGTTGGCTCTTTCACATTGCCGGGGATCCCAACCCGACTTGGAACCCAATGTAAGGCCGCAGTCTAGCCACTTGAGATGAGCTCCGCAATTTTAGTTCTGCACTGAATTGTGTCAAGGCAGTCAGTTGGTGTATTACTGCTTAATAAATAGTCGAATTGTGTGTTTTCTATTCTTATGATGTCTCCAAATTAAGTATAAATAAAAAAAGGTCCAAAACCAGTTAAAAATTTGTTTACATTCGGAACCCTGATTTTGCAAAAGCGCATAAATGGATAATTATCATGATATTAAGTGTCACTTAGATTAGAATGAATGTATAACATTGTTTTAAGAACATTTTGACAAAAAAAAAATTATTTAAATTCAATATTTTGGCAAAAAATTAACTTAGAATAATCTTTTTTCAAAATGTTCTCCTTTTGTGAAAAATGCTTCTATTATAATAATATTTTAACTGCATATGGCTCAGACCTCTGTACAGAGGCTCAACTAGAATGTTTGAAATATATAACTTTGAAGTGGGTTTATGCATATTTTACGACAACAGAGCGGAGCGATTTTAAGAAAAAAACGCCAATAATTATTTCAATTGGTGGTAACTCTGAAAATAATGTGAATTTTTCAAACATTCTAGTTGAGCCTCTGTACAGAGGTCTGAGCTATAAACAGGCAAAATATTATTATAATAGAAGCATTTTTCACAAAAGGAGAACATTTTGAAAAAAGATTTTTCAGAGTTAATTTTTTGCCAAAATATTGTATCTAAATAATTTTTTTTGTCAAAATGTCCTTAAAATAATTTTATGCATGTATTCTAATCTGAGTGACGCTAAATATCATGAAAATTATCCATTTATGCGCTTTTTTAAATTCACGCTTCCGAACGTAGTCGGATACCTTAATAAAATATAAAAGAAATTTTGTTGAAAATTTCATTAAAGTTCACATATTTTTAAAAAGTAATTAATTAATAAAATGGATACAGACTTTGTTTAATGTAATATGAAAAACACAGAGCATTTTCGATAGAGCTTAATATTTCTAAGTGAGTAAAATTTTTATAAATATGCGAAGCACACAATTTACTTGCAAATATTAATTCTTACTAACTTTTCCCCCTAAACAATTCATTGCAAGAAATGCGGGCTTATTCCTCATCTTAAACGCTACACGTTTCCAAAAGCAGGAAACGTAAATGCTCTTTTAATTCCGGAGAAAGCAACTATATCACATAAAATGGAAAAAAAGCAGGATAAAAGGAGACCATCTGATGGGAAGTAATTAATGAAATGCATAAATACAATGTACTTATAAGGTTAGTCACGTTTCTATTGAATAGATCTCATTGTGCTGTTGCCTTTGAAGATGTATCATGGAAAATAACTTTTAATGATATAAATGTTTCAGACGTAACTTTGAGGAGAATTATGCAAACAAATTATACCCGCAATAACCATTTTTTCAATTAATATTTGTATGAAGTGAAACTTACGTCCTCTCGAAATATTTCTTAATAAAATACACAATGTTGTTTTGAGTTATTCAAAAGCCCTAGTTAATATATTTAAATTATTATTATGAACCTCCCCCCTAAAATACATAGTTGCTTAGTTAGAAATTCGTGCACTTCTGAAGAGATTTAAAAAATAATACTGTTGGGACTGAAGCAATGTATTTAGAGCTGCAAATTCTGTTTTTATGGTAGAAATTTTCAGTACTTGCGTACTATCGCAGCGATGAAAACATTCAAGATAGCTCACCAGGTTGGTAAACCCGATTTCGCATTTTTTGTACGCAATGAATTGGTCTACCAAGTACTTCATTTTATATAATGCCACACTAAAGTGTCAAATTTTCTTATAACAATTAAAGTAGTTAGAGTCTGTTCGTTTTATAATTTAAATAAAGAACAGTTATGTTAAAACATTACCTCCAGCCATTTAAAACTTTAGGATATTTCTGTAAAAACTGTATTGACTTGAATTTTTGGGAAAAAAACTTTCTACAAATTTAAGCATCTGTATTATTCCTCTTTTTTTAATTCCATAAAATTATTTTTAAAAAGTAGATTCTTTTTAGAAAAATTTCAAAGATTTAATTAAACATATATCTCTAATTTTAATTTATCACTAACTTTTAGTGACATTGTCGAAAAAATTGAAAGTAGAATTCATTAAAAAAAATTTTTTTTCTTTTGCACATCCTACCCGTATTTTATTTTTACCACTCATACAAAGTTATACAATTTCCAACGAAGTGATGAAATTATTCTAAAGGATTTCGCTACAGACTTGTACATGTGTAACAGTTTTATCTCGAGGGAAAAAAAGGTATCAAAACTTCTCTTGCAACACAAGCTAAGCAACAAAGCTAAGAAGTCTTTGTTAGCAAAAAAAAAAACTTTTTTCTTTCTGAAAACCAATCTTCCTTCAATAGCAAACCTTCAAAAATGGAAAACTCGAAGTAAGACTCCAACAAAAAAACTTTTCTCCTTCCTACAACTGATGCATCTTTTTGAGATTGTGTGGGGGGAGGGTTCCTTAGATAATAACAAAAAAAAAGTGACTTACGTAGTATTCTGTATGATGTTTATACGTCTCTGGAAAACACTTGAAAATAGTTAAGCGAACAAAAGACCCATAGTAAGCTCGTGATAATATATTTTCTTAGTATGAGAAGCATGTGATATAACTGTTTCTAAAAGGTGAAAACTACTCTAAATTTTACTATAAAATAAACTGTATACAAAGTTAAAAGAAATTTAAACTGCAGTTTCGGAAACGATTGTACTATGTTATTTTATGTTAACTAAATTATTTTATACGTTCTATATACTTATACATTTCTGCTAATTGAAACATCTCAATAATTTATATATATATATATATATATATACATGAGAAAATAACATTGCTGTTTTATATTTTACGTTTATTGTAAGCTAACACGATCGATCATGTTGTAGTTTTTAAGGAAGAGTTTCTCATGTTTTTTTCTATAACTTTTCATAAAAATTGTTTTCATATTTATGTTTTTCAAAACATTTTAGTTAACGTAATATGCATGATTAATATACCATAAATAAATATAAGCATGCTATATTTAGCATGCTATTTAGCATTTGAAAGAGAAATTTTCAGAATTCAGTCAGAACAAATGTTGTGTTAATTTCTGATTTGTGAGAAAATTGATGTATTAGTCAACAATATAAAGTATAATCCTTATCTAAACACTTCTTAAACATTTTTTTGTAAAGCAGTTGGGATAGTTGCTGATAAATTTGCCTTACTTTTATCTACCAAAAATAAAACAACATACATGAAAAATAGTTCATGCAAACCTGTTAAGTAAAAAAGGCTATTCGCGCTGACACATTTATAAAATTAAAATACGTATTACATAAATGATAAATTCTTAAATACAGATAAAGCTCTGTTGAAACATTTACATATTTATAATACTAAAGTTTTGTGCAAATGATCAATATTTAAATTCAAACAAATTTCTCAGAAGAGATGTTTAATTTTTTTTTTGTTTCAAAAAATAAAAATGCAGGATCAAACTAAAGTTAATTGAAATTCCTGATTATAAAGAAAGAAAATGAAGGAGCTTTATTGATCAATATCCATAGAATATTTCGAAATTTCTTAAACACTCATCCACAAAAAATGAAAGAGGATTAAATTATAATGAATAAAGCCCGAGAGAAACTAACTATTTTTTTTATATCTGAGATAAAAACTTGCATCATTACATTTTTTTAAAAAAAATATATTAAAGTATTTTCTCTTTTAAAAATGATCTTCATATTATCTTTTGACATATGTTAATCCCTTTATAACCTTCTTGCATAATTTATCATTTTATCGCAATATCGCAAAATAGGAATATGTAGTGATTGTAAATTATCCGGTCTCACATAAAATTAATGGACATGCAACTTTCTACCAGTTTTTTCATGTATAGGTATATAGGCAGTTAAAGTGTTTTTATTTATTTTTTTGTAAAATAGCACAGATGATATATTGTTTATTTTTCATGCTCATTAATTTAATGTATGCACGCATATTTAAAAAAAATACCCTGATATTATAAAGATATCTCTTTTAAAAATAACCATTAGCCAAAGATTTTTGAAGAAATCATTAATTATGTTAGAGAAGTTACGATAGAAAAATCCTGAAGTGATAAACCTCTATCTTTGCATTTTATCATAAAGAGTAATATTCTATACACAAACACACACATATCGCGCATATTATACTAAATTACTATAGTGTTAAAATCCCTTTTTACTGTTCATTAAAGTAAAATAAAACTTTTTTTTGAGAACCTCTTAATTCAAAGAGTTCTTCACATACGGTATCCGACTACATTCTAAACCATGACTTTGGAAAAGCAATAAGGAGCCTCAAAGGTGTTAAATTCCTCAAGAGGTCTGAAAATGTAAACAATTTTCAAACAGATATAATTCTTTTATATTTAAATTAAATGATTCGAATCTTTTACACATTATTTATAAAAGAATGAGACTTCAGAAAAGTATACAATGTTTAAAATACACTGGTGTGTAAAACTTAAGCAACAATGTAAAAATTTAGCGGATAGCCATGAAATTGCAGAAAAGGAGGTCTGGAGATCAGTAGAGGGAACACGTAAGTCAGTAAAAACGTCATGCGTATGCAAATATCAGGAACAAAACGTCAGAAGCGATGTGAGCGTACGCAAAACGCGTGATGTCGGCGCGTGCTGCTCAACAGTAGAATGAAATGAAGGACAGAGACGCAATTCACCATATTCTCTGCAAGTGCCAGTGAGTCAGTTCGTGAAATATGGCTAGAAGAAATCATCTGGATGACTTCACACGTGGAAGAATGATCGGAAAGCTGGAGGAGGGGCGTACTGTCAC
>BMAV01005395.1:385825-402610 GCA_019973955.1 Trichonephila inaurata madagascariensis
CCATTCTTGAACTTCATGCATCCAAACAACGATACAATTTTTATCATTGACAATTCTAAATACGTAAGTTTCAAAACAAAAATATAGCTATATATGACTCTAGTAAGACCAATTGTTTTATTGGCAGCGAATTCATGACAAAATTGACAAAAAAGGCGAAGAGAAACTGGTGACTTTCGAGAGAAAAATCTTACGAAAAAAATTTGGTACAGTTAGAGAAAACGGAATTTGTAGAATACGATACAGCCTTGAACTTCAATCGAAAAACAGGGAATCCAGCATAGTCAATGTGATCAAGATTTCCCAAATATGGTGGCTGGAACATGTATTTTGATACAGCAAAGAAAATCCTATGAAGAAAATAACTTTCTAAACTCCAGAGGGAAAAGAGGACAATGTTGTACAGTGGACATAAAGTACAAAGGACATAAAGTAGAACAGTGGTTGAAGGACTTGAGAGATAACCGATGGAAGAGCTTAGCCTTGGTCGGTAACCGGTTGTGTGGTGTTTGCAAAGAAGAAGGATCGAGAGGTAAGTTGAAGAACAAAATCCTTCACAGGCAACACTTTCACAATTATGGATGTCTCAATATTTCTGCGAAGGACATATGGAAACTTATGAGTCCATGCCATGTCGAGTTGCTACACTTCGGTGGACAAAAGAAGGTCCTATGCAATATTAGGCAGTATTTGATGACTTTTATCACCTCAGTGTGTGTGTATATATCATTTGTTTATATTGGTTGGCAATATTCTAAGACATACTCCCTGATTCAGCCCCACAACGTACCAGATATTTTATGTCACCATGATTTAACAGAAATGACCAAAAAATATAAAGAAGCCAACAATATAACTACGCTGTTTCTAAATGATGTAAAAGAATATATAGAACTTAAAAAAGCAACTCAATAGCAGATGAACAACAGTATAAAAATTTATTTTATGAAAACAGTAGCCTAAGGCATGAAAACAATGTATTTTAGCTGATGATAGAGAAAAAGAATGCTCTTTACTTTCTTCATATATTTAATTGCTATAGTCTGTATAATGTAAGATAAGCTATGCAAACTAAATCATTAATGAGTTCAGCGTCAATATAGGTTAGAAAACTCGTAAATCAAATTACTCTTCCAAAGGCAGCAGTCTTTTAATTATATAAAGTGGTAAAACCTTTAAATTATTTACTTACATTATCTTAACGCTGTTTTTTTAAAAAAAAGGGATTTTTTCTTACTTTTTTTTCTTTACTTCCTGTGTCAAAGCGAATTTAGTATTACATGAAAATTAATCTGAATTAATTGAACCTAATCCTAAAAGAAAAAAGGGAATTTATTTAATCATGAGTAAAAGTAAATGCAGTTTTACAGTTTAAGGAAAACAAAAGCTTTAATTAATTATATTTCACAGTAAGCATTCGCTAGATTAACGCACTAATTATAATATACTTTGAATGTATTTGCACTAATAAGGAAGTTACAACTCAAATTATTGAAAAGTTATAATAATAATGTCAAAATGACAAATTGACCAATTACATTAATATTGCAACTATTAGTATTATTTTAGATAACTGTTTTTTATTATCAATATATCTTGATTAATTTAAAGTATTTTTGTAAGTATTAAAAACTAAATCATATTACAAAAAAGTTAACAGGAATCCTCATTTATTACATCAAATGTATTCAAAGAAGGATTTATTCGTTTTGTGTTTTTTCACTAGTTACCCCTTTCAATTAAATTTTAGCTAATCAAAGTAGGGGGAAAATTAGTGTGAAACGGTTTACTCGCAATTATGAATGTTGTTTTCAAACTAAGTACCAAAATTTACTTTTAAATTAAGTGTGATCCAAAGCAGTTATTAAAAGGCTTATTTTCCACAATTACTTAAACTTTTGCTTAATTTAAATTTTACAAAAACAAATTATCCTTAGTAAATGATAAATCAATAATGCTAATAGTGTCTAATAATAATTTTTAATCTGCATTATCATGCATAATAATGAAACGTATTTTTAAGATTATTAAAATTTTTATGATAGAAAACATACAAAATCCTATTCAAAAATAATAAATGGAAAGTAAAGTGTTCTTAAAGCTGATTTACAAAACATTTACTTGTTACTCAAGAATCAGAACTCACATTGCTGTGTATGGAAAAAAAAATTCTTTGCATGGAATTTATAAAATGAAGTAGAATACATTCAAAAAAAATAAAACTGGATTGAAAAAGAAACATTATATTATTCTAAAAACGGTTTAATATTTTTTCCAGATTTTTGTTAAATGTAATTGAGTGATGGTTTTTTTTTTTGTGATATCTATTCTTGTACAAACGCAGTACTCTTTATTGCCCTGTTATTTGTATATGTCGAAAGTTCGATTCGTATTTATTATTTTTTAATTTGCTTACCAAAACTGTTTGCTACATTTTTACTGTGTATTTTATTGCGATGTAATAACAAAGATCCAAAGTACCTATCAGAAATGCAATACGAAAGTCGTGGTTATCGTGGAATTTAAGGTTTCGATATAAATTTTCTACATATTTATCAAACCTTAACTTGAAATATGTAACCAAATGCTAATTGTTTCTCTGCATAATTTATCAAGTTTTTATTTCTTTTTTTATATTGTTAACCAACACTGCTAGCTTACTGTATCCGGCTAAGTTTGGAGACCAATTTTTCAAAAATTGATTTTCAGAATAATTTTATTGTTTTAAAGAGCATAAATAGGCTTAAAAAGTCATAATTATTAAATAAATAGCATGTATTCCCCTTTGTTTTTGAAAAAAAATATTATTTTTATGAACTTTAACAAAAAAATTTCGATGTTAAGGAAAACGCCATAAATAAAAATAAGTTGCACATAATTCAATTTTAATTTCATTCATATACTTCTTGATCCATCTGAAGTGTCACAGATCGCAGGACAAAAAATATTTTAAAAAATAAATATGTTATATGCATTTAGACTTGACGTTAATGATTTTTCATCAAAACTACTGTATGTTCTAAGCTAAAAACAGCTGTAAATTGTGATTAAATGTAACTGTCTTAAAACCTGCGGTTTGTTACATTCTGAAGGGCTCATAACATATATTTTATAAATTTCATTGAATTTTATTCGACTGTTTTGGAGATATCCCGTTTTTTATGCACAAATTATTGTAAAAATGTTATACTTCAAAACACGCATTAAAAAATATTCTTATTAATCAAATAAAGTAAATTCTGCAAATACATTTTATAAAACTCTCTAGTTTTATAAATTAATCATTCTTCCTGAATAATTATATTTCTTTTTCCTAATGGCCCAAACAACACCAAACTTCTAACACCTAAACACCAAAAAAGTACTTTTTCAACCTAGTCGGATACCTTAAGTGAAATACAAAAGAAGTATCTCTTTTTATGCTGTATTTAAAAAAAATTAAACAGGCTTTCTTGGGTGGTTCGTTTAATTAAAGGTCACTAGTATTAGGTAAAGGTTACAGGTGACAGAATTCATATCAAAACCCGTCTGAACTGGTGCATATTCCATTGATCTTTTACGTCATACAACATTAATACTGAGATCTAGATAGATTTAATGTACAGCAATCTTTATCATTATACATCATACACGATGGGCTTAATGAGAACTCAAACACCTAATTCAACTTGAATGTCTCTGGCTTTATGTGAGACATTTGGATTTAGGCATTGAATTACTGTAATTAAAATTAATGATTATCAAGAAAAGCAGGATATATTATTGTGTAAAGTTCTTAATGGTAGATGCATTATTACAAAGATTATTCTAGTCGGATCATACAAGAATTATTGGCATTGTTCGTACTAAATATTTATCTGGAAAAAAAAGATTCTTTTTTCTTGTTCCACGAATACACTCTTATTTTTATGTAGAATATTTCATTGAAAACTTATACATTTTACATAGGCCATTGTTGAAATGTTCTCAAAATGCAAGATTTTTATGCAGTGTATCAATATATATTTTTATTGCATTATTTTTCAAATAAATTGACAAATCTTCAATTATGCATGATACATTTTTATTTTTAAATATCTCCATAAAAATGTATTGTTTTGCTACTTTAGGGCAAAACAAAAAAATATTTCAACCACACACAAATAAAGGAAAAATAAACAATCATGAATAAAATAATCTGTTATTACTTTTCGTTTTTTTTCCCTCCTTGTATTTTTTTAGCTAATTTTAAAAAATGATGCTTCTTGTTTGAACTATAAGTTTCTTGAAATAAAATAACAATTTAAACATTATTGAAATTAAAAAATAATTATAAAATTATTTTTTACAAAACTTTTACTGGGTTATTCTTTAAAAAGGGGGGAAGTGTCATGTGGTACATCATAATATCGCTTAGGACCCATTTTTCTCAAGATGATGCGTAGCTGATCAAGATGTCATTCACTCAACAAGTCATAGGAAATTTCTTGAAAAAATATTTAGTCATGCCTTTTACAGACGTTTGTAATGTGCAATTTTGATTATGTCTCGTGTATTGTGATGTCAAGAATATCTCAGGCACAATAAAAATGGTATGCATGATGTATCACTCGTTTATTAAATCACGATCACAACAATTGACGACAAAATCAGGCTAAAATTATTAGAGATTTTATAATATTAATATACGTTTGATTTGTTGACACAGTCAGAGAATACAAACATTGTTCACATGATGGCATCTTTCACACCTGCCCATGGCTGATTCAAAATCTTTACATGTTATCTAGCTGACGGAACTAACCCCTTCCTCTCCGTACAACGTGGAATACTCCCCTATGCTACTCACGCAGGTTCCATGCTTCGGATCAACCCGTTATTATCTAAGGTTATGAGATACGGTCTAGAGTTCGTTACAATATGTTAGCTGTAATTTTAATCTGAAAATCTAGAGAGCCCTACCAATAAATCAAATTGCCCACACTATATTTCTTAAGCTTATAACAAATTATTTTGGCCAAATGACATAGTTGTTATCCTAGAAAATCTTTTCATTCTTTATGTACAAGAGGTCCATGAATAACGGTGGATAATACCCAAAAAGTTAAATATATATATAACCATTTCCAGTCCAGGTTAATTCATTTTGACCACATAATTTAGTCTTTTCCACGTAAATAAAGACTAACCTATTATGAAGCTACCATCATCTTGCACAGTTCCTTGTTGATAACTTATGCCCATAAACTTGTGGAATCAGCCCCGCATTCAAACCCTACCATCAATTTTTACTGATTCTATCCTATGTTTGTCTTATCCTATGTGCTGCCTCTCATTGTTTGATGCTGTTCATTGACTAGCAACAATGATTACAATAAGCAGTATTCTATAGAGGCGCATAATAGTCTCAAATCACATATTATCTAGATGCCTTAAATCACTGCGTTGTCTATGGTGGGAAGCAATGTTTGACATTATTTACTCTTAGCACTGTGAATCGAGTAATTTTGAGTTCCGTAAAAATTTCCAAGGTTCGTAGCAAGGAAGTTTAGAGAATGGAATGCCAGTCCGAATACTGTCCTTGTCACTGGACTGGGATTCAAAATTATGAAGGCCGTCGTCTATAGTTTTTACATTGCTTCACAGTACAATGTTACTAAGCAACAGAACAATCAATTTGAAATTGAATTTCTCACGCAACAGAAGTAATCAGCGCATTTTTTACATAAATCACTTGAGTACAAATGAATTACAAAAAAAATTCACTAGCATTGTTATAATTCTTATTAAGCTACAGAAAGCACTACTAACAGTGGTACTTCATTACCAATACAGGCATGGGAAAGACAAACTACATGACTTGTAAATTATTTGATAAATTATACAAGTAAATTTTATCAAATAAAATCCGTAGTCCTTTATGCAGTACTGTTTATGTTTCAGATGCTGCTGCGGTGCTTTGATGTGCAATCACCCAGCGAGTGCGACCCAGGGGCTATACCGGGCCCACAGTGTTCACAGTCAAGCTTCCTCGCAGGCGTCCGCAGATGAACATTGGAGTCCATTACGACACACGGCAAGTAATCCCACGGACGCATTTGGAACCATCGAATTCCAAGGGAGTGCACATCCCCTCAAGGCACAGGTACGTCATAAGGGCATATATTCCAATGGTGGGTTGTATCGAAGTTCAAAAGAATGTCAAAAAGACTTAATGTGTACATGCGTGTGATTTTTTTTAAAAAATGTGGCATATAATTTTCAGATGCTTTATGTAAATTTTTGTTTAGTTAGCCAATTTTTTAGCCAAGAGGATTGTCAAAAGTTCAAAATGTATTCATTAAAAACAAAAAAAAAAAACTTAAAAATCCTTTATATTTAAGAATAAAATTTTGCTAGGATTTTTGTGATTAGTATTCCTTCTAAATAGTATTCCTTTTTGCTTTCATTCATTTTTTGAATATAGGGGTGTTTTTTTTTAATTATTACGCACGATATCGGCATTTATTATTATCTCATATTATTTATTCTTTTTTGATATTTTTCTTAATTTTATGTTTTTTCTTATATATTTGTGTTTTATTGTTTATATATATATACTGCATTCAAGAGATCTACTCTTTAAATCATTGATAATAGCCCTTTGAAATTTTCACTTCTTTTTTTAACTATCGTATTTAAAACATTATTTCTATAACATCATTTCTATTATTCGAACCTTCATTTTGTTAACTTTTTATTGATTTATTCTGAGGTTTTATTAATTGTACACTCTTGTTTTCGAACACTTCCATAATAGCCTACCGATTCGTACAGATGGAAGGTTTATACAATAAAAGTGGTTTATATAGTAGCTTATTTGGTCTTGACGTCTAAAAAGAAGAGCTTTTTGTGGTTGTTTTGACCTCTAGAAGTACAGGAGAAATTAAAAAAGAAACTTGGTACATATATATTTTGATAAAATACAAAAATACATCAAGAATAATATAAACATGCATGATTATAAGCACGAGTTAGCAGTGCGAGAAATTTGAAAGAACGGTTATAAGATGGAGCAAAAAAATGGGTTATAATAAATGTTACAATTAGAATTACTGTAGTAAGGAAAAAAAGAATTTTCAGCTTTGATGAAACATTATAATAAAAAATTATTGATTAATTATAAAAGAAAGAGAGAAAATCAACATATTAAAATAACAGAACAATCCATAACCAATCTAACGATAGTAAAAAGTTTAGTATAAGTGCAAAATAATAAATGAGGCATTAAGAGGGGGGACCTCACAAAGTAATCAGGGGTGATGACGTCATTCGACAAGAAGTTAAACACTGGCATAGAGCTAGTTCTAAATGGGCCCTGCATCAAAATTCTTCGGGGCTATGTTTCAGATATGAAAGCCCTGTTAATGGGACAGTAGTTACACATGTTGTGGCCCCTGTAAGTTGGGAGCCCCGAATCATTGACACGGCTGATATGGCCCTGCGTTCAAATATTTATCTAGAACGGAAAAAAATAGCATGTTAGATGCACTCTGATTGGCTAAATATATTTTAATATCGGAAAACAAAATACATTTTTCCCGTGCTACTCACGCGTGTTTGCTTACATTTTTAATTTAAATGAACTTGTGATAAAGCAAAATAAGCGTTTTCAATAATAGGGAATATGATCAACAACTTTATATACAATATTGATATAATTCAATTTATTTTTAAGAAATTTTATTGAGACCATTTTTCTGAATGTTTCTGATGTACAACAGTTTATTATAAATATACAAGTACATCAACTATTTTAAATAAACATCTAAATTAGCACAGCATAGGGAGCCAGTAAGCCTTTCAAATCCTTTGTTGAAGTCATATCGGTTCAATCATTTTGTTTTGACAACACACAAAAATGGAACCTTTAAAAACCTTAATTCAAACACACACACCCAAAAACAGAAAGATTTATAATTTTTATATTGCACAGCAAAAGCATTTCATGTTATAGAAATGTCTGCAGTGTTACTGCTTAATGATGATGATTTCTCAATATGCTTCAATTCTCTTAAATTTCGAAACGTACTAATAATTCCTGGTAAATAAATCCATTACATATTGTCTCGGAAAACTAGAGGAAACTACAGACCAATCAGTATTTATAAAAAAATTAGCAGTCGAAAAACATGATCTCAGCTTTAGTTTCATTGAAATATATCAATTTCAAATACTGTAATTGTATGCATTCTGAAAACGAAACTTGTGATGCTTTATTGACGCTTACGTGGCAAACGGAGGCATTGGGAAGTTAATCATGTTAACTTTTAATCGGCAGTTAAGGGATTAATTATAAACCGTATAAAAATTATCAAGATAAGTGTTAATTTTTGTTTTTAATTATATATATATATGGCAATCACTGGTAATTAATATTTTTTTACTTAACTTAGTATTATTAAATTAATTATAAAATACATTGTGTAGCACTAATACATTTATAAGTGTAATATATCAGTGTAAATGTGTATTTTACTTTTTCTTACGTCAGAGTGTATTTTGTTTGTTTACTTTCAGTAACTTAATAATTTTTTAAGTAATGGTTTGTTTTCGACTTTTCAATATGCTCGCGCCCCACTTGTAGAGTTATCACGCCCCCCCCCAAGGGGCGCGCCCCACAATTTGAGAAACACTGTATTACACACTTTTTTTACATGAGCACTTTTCAAATCCTTGTCCAGTACCACAACTTTGAGCTGTTGCAACAGATCGAAGCGTTGTGTCAATAATTAATTCAACAAATTAATTCAGGCTGACGTATAATGAACTGATATCTAGAGTACAAAATTGTTTTATTCCGCCTAATCGAAAAATTTTTTCCCAAAGCAGCTGGAACCGGTTCAGATAAATTTCGAGTGTCGTATTTCATGCGTTAACGATCGAGTAATAGTTATTCTATAGAATACCTAGCTAAATTGTAGAATTTAATAATTTTATGTACTGCATCTGACTGATTCATTTACTTCATGAAATACATAGTAACAGAATCTATGAAATAATAAATTTCGTACTTTAACGGTAAAATATACAATTGAACCTGTTTTTGTGCGGTGGATAGGGACCGCATAAGAAAATCGCACAAAAAAATATTCAAAAATTTCATAAATTCATACATATAACAAACTAATTCGTGGAAATACTACAAAAAACTTTTTTTATGCGGTGGATAGGGACCGCAGAAAAAAAAGTTGCATTTATAAAATATGCCAAGTATTTACAAAATTTATGTCAGAGTACTTCCATAACAAAATAAATAATTAAATATTACTCATGAAAACATTTTAAAGACGTATAGTTTCTCATTGTATATACAGATAAGTCTTTAAAATGCACATACATAATTCATCGCTACTCATCGTAATTCTAAGTCCTGTAATGAATAAGTTCAAAATCGCTTTCGTCACTTGAAGGTACAATTTTAATTGATTTATTTTTAGGCAACATAAAGTAAGAGATAAGTTTTTGTAACGAAGGATGGGTGGTCACACACACAAACACACACACACAGTTGCTTGTAAATGTCATGATAACCAGATATACATGATTGAAGCCCTTTTTGGAATTTCATACTCCTTTCCTAACTGATATCTATTTTAAGAAAATGCTTTTCCAATTTGTTGAAAAGCTGGATCCCTGCATATTTTTATCCGCTCTCAAAGAATCTGGCTTCTTGTTTGTTTCATAATTTATCAAATTATTGATAATGTCACTGTCATTGAAAGTTTCGTCTTCAACCAAGCGCGGGCTGATGGAGCGTAGAGAGAAAGCAGCTGAATGCGCATTGTCGGGAGACTGTTTATACCAACTGAACAGAGTGTCTTGAATTGTCTACATTTCAGTAGCGTAACGTACACCCCCGCCGCAAGGGGAGGGGGGCAGGACAGTAGGCGTCCATGGCCTGACTTACGCTAAATACGTATTTATCCAATTTATAAAACATTAAACGCGAAACCTGACTTTCAGGGGGGATCCTAATATTCTCCTTTACGCCACTAGTAAATAGGTAGAAAACATTGCAGTGGCGCCAAAGCCATTGAATTTCATACACCGCATAAAAAAATATATCGCACATAAAAAGTCGCACAGAAAATAAAATCGCACAAAAACAGGTTCGACTGTATACAAAATATTATTTTCCTTTTTCATAAAAGGAGAATATTTTTAAATTATATTAATCTTAATTTTTTTTGTTGTTATAATAATACTCTAAAACAATTTTATATTTGTATTCTAATTTAACTGATACTAAATATTTAAAAACATATCTTTTATAGGCTCTATCAAAATCACGGTTCCGAACTTAGTCAGTCACTTGAACTGCTAACTCGATCCATTTTTTTTTTTTTTTTAAGAAAACGTAATTTTGATAATTACTCACATCTTGGTCTTCATCAAAAGCTCTTTGATTCCCGCATCCAAATTACAAAATTTGAAACAGCATTATGCATCAAAAATAAGAGAGAAATGCAGATTATTTAATTATGACTTTATATTTACACTAATTACTCTTCCTGTTATTCAAGCACTAAAATAATGAGAACCTAAATTCGTTAAATTGTCGCAATTAATCGCAAAGACAAATTAACTGTACAAAGGATCCCTTTTTGAATTAAGGCTTTTGAAGGAAGCTTAATTATATAAAGGCCCGAACATGTGGGTAGTTTAAGTGAATCTTCTTTGACAAATGGGTTAATTAACTATATTATAATTCTATAGCGTGGAATTTCATTACACGTGTTAAATATTTTAATTAATCATACTGGATTCCATTACATTTGCTATGTCATTCTTTTTAAGTTTATAATCACTCGTACATGGTGGTAAAAAATTAATTTTCGATATTAATGCATTCTTTAGGGAGTTTTATTTTATTTACCTTTTTTTGAGAAAACTAGAGTTAATTAACGGTGATGGACATAAGATCTAAAAAAACATGTGATGTTGAGGACAATACTCGTACTTGAGCTATTATCATTCTAAATCCCACATCCCAACGTGAATGAATGTTTATGTATGTCGTAGGGAAATGATTAAATTTAGGGATTTCATCATAATCCCTAAGGGAGATGATCAATTCCCGCAATACATTAAAATAAGAACTCTGTAAGGTGATTACCCTAAGGAAAATAAGTGATTTGATCACATCAATTACCTGTTTCAGTGAAATGATGAAATAGTATTGTCAAGAGTTTAAAAGTGTTCATTTATGAAATAGGGTTCATTATTAAATCTAGAGTAATTAATACAACAATAATCATTGAATTACAAATTATTATTTGAAATTAATAAACAAAATAATTAGATAATAAAGCTGGTAATTTTTTTTTTAGAAAAGGATATTTGTAGTAGAATTTCAAACATTTTTTTTAATTATACACTAATGTAGTACTTAAGAAATATCCTGCTTTATTTGTAACACCTTTCTTCAGTTATTATTTTCCCCTTAGTTATTATTTCAGTTATTATTTTTTTATCTATAAAGAGGGCATGGTCAAATTCCTAGTTTGTTTGCTTACGTTTTTCAATTTAACTTTTATCCAGTTTCTAATTTTTAGGCATACAAAAGTGATATATTAATCGAAAGATAATAATGCAAAGAATATAACTGAATAAAACTAAAAAATGCTTTTAAGTCATTTTGTTTTGGGGCGTCACGTCAAAAGCTCGGTGCTTCCCGGCACGGACGAGGAGAGGGGAAAGGTAAAAGGAAGTGGTAACAAGTGAAAATAGAGCTCTAAAAATGCTGACTCTTTCATTTCATCATTTCACTAAAACAGTTCAGGGATTTGATCAAATCGCTTTCTTACATCAGGGAAATGACCTGAAAGACACGTTATTTTAACATTTCGCGTGAATTGATCCTCTCCCTTAGGGATTTGATAAAATCCCTAATTTCCTCATTTTCCTGCGACTTATACGTTTCACTCTTAAGAAACACGAGGGCTGATGGCGATGAACCTCGTAATTTGAATTCTCGGTCATCATGTGGCAATTACGATAGAGCTACCATCACACCAACTGGAGGACTTTGGGCCTTAACAGTTTTTACTTGTATTGGGCGGGTCTTGAGTGGTATTAGGGCTTGAACTAATGACACAACAGTCATGGGTCCGTTATCATGCCCACTAGGCTACCGAAACCACAAAAGCTCAAAATGAACAGTATTAAATAATTGATTGTTCACTTAGTTCACGCTAGGAAGCAATAGGAGCTACTGGAGATGAATATAATTTTAAATCAAACTTAAATAATGAGGATGACACTCCACACCACGTTAAAGTGAGAAAAGAAAAAAGTTTTTGTTTATTTTATCGTGATTTATTAATAAAGCTCTCCTAACTTGGTTACAATTAATAGTTTCATTTTATTAGCTAGGTACATTTTATGTGTTATTAGATCACAGTTTTTTTAATAAATATATTTAACATATAAAAAGTCCTATTAGTGGTCTGTGGGATTTAAATTATGAACTTACTGGTCCATGAGGTCAAAAGGTTCGGTGACCGCTGCTCTATACAATTAATCTCTCAAAGCATGAAGTCTGTAACAGAAGAGAATTCATAAAAACAATGACGTTTCACCAAAGTGAAAAGTGAGAGTGCCTGAGTAAGTGTTAATTAACATTGCAATATAAAACCTCACGAAGACTATTGTGGATTAATCTCACAATTTTGCGCCATGGCTAAGGGATGAGGACAACCGACACTTGAGGTGGAACACCCCTCTCCGAACTTTTACAATTCTTAAACGGGAGGACTTTGAGCCATGACAGATTTAACATGCTTCGGCCTTTCTACATGGTGGGTCTTCAGTTTCACAAGACTCGAACTAATGGCACAAATCCATTACCATATCAACTAGGCTTTCACAGCCACTCCACTTTACGCTACATGAAACTTTAAAACACAGTAGTAGTTTACATTCTGTGGTTCTTTTCCTATTCAATATTCCTTTTTTATTTTTCAAACCCACAAAAAATTTCTATCAAAGTTTGCTCTAAGCAGTAATTTTATCTTTCTCTTGTTAATATTAATTCAAACTGAATCTTAATCATTTGAATGCATTTTTTTTACTTACATACTAGTTAAGGTATCTGACTCCCCTAAAATCGTGAATTTTTTCAAAGATTGACACAATTTTTTATAATTTATTTTATAGACCGTCTTATTAGCTTTGTAAAAATACCAAGTTTTTTATTTTCCATTCTCTAGAACAAAAACTACAAGTGTTTTAGTGAAAACAGATGCCATAACTTTAAACAAAATGCAAAACTTTAAAATGCGTTTTACTCGAAATGAGTTTTTTTCAAAAAATTCAAAGGGGAAAGATGTTGCTCAAAAATATTTAAGAGACAGAAATTAACTGAGAATTTTTGTGCATGTTCTGTGTAATAGTAGAAGTGTTTTAACCTTCACATTTATCAATCAATGTTTTATTACAAAATTTAGTCTTTTATGTGAATTTAATCACTGTTTCTTAAAGCAATTTCATATATTAAATATGATAAAGTGCTCTAGTTTTTGTAAAATTTAAAATATTTCTTATCCTGAAGGTCATTTCAAAAATGAATAGCAAGGTAACATCAAAATTGAAAAATAGAAAGTTTGTTTTTAAACCTTTTGTACAGAATGGGCCACGTTTATGTACTTTTTTGTAAATTTTTACCCATTTTTCGCATTTTAGTAATAATAATTTCTTTTCCTCTTCTTAATTGTAGCATTTTTTTCTTAAAATGAATTAAATAAATGTAATAACCTCAAAAAAATTTCCATATCTCCATTTTTTAAACAAAAGGTTTTCGCAAGTATTCGAATTCCTTTTAAAATCAATTTTCTTTATTTAATAAATGCTACATGCATTTGAAACATTTCTATAATAATAATTTTAACCAATCAATTTAGTTTAGTTCGAAGTTCGATCATCCGTAAATTAAAAAACAAGTTTTTGCAAATATGGCTTCAAGGCTTCATTTTCTGCAAGGCATATTGAATATTTATTGGTGTACTGATTTAAGTTTTGCTTTGAAATAACTTTTCAGCATTAGCATTCATAACGTTTGGTTTAATATTAGAGAAAAATATTATTCATTTCATATGCATATGTTTTTATTTCAAAACATCGAATGGAAAATTAAATCATGAAAAATTCATATGAATTGAAGCAAAAGCGACATAAAGTGTTACTGATAAAAACACTCGATAAAAAAGAAATGTTCTTTTTTCGTATTCAGAAATTTGAATATCTCAAAAAATTCGATATTATAAAGTTTGTTTCAAATTCATCTTTTATTTATTTCTTGTATTGGTAGATGAAATAATGCATGGAATAGCAAAAGATTTACGCCTCAGAGAACTAATATTTATTTTTATGTATCTTAAGTGCAAATTAAAGCGAATGATACAAGCTTGTTATAGAGTTATTTTTTAGAAAATAATTTCAAATGGTAGTTGAATATGAAGTATTTCCACAATAATATTAAAATAGGTTAATACATTTAATGTATTTATTTATTTGAATCACAATAGATAATATTCAGGTAAGAAAATGTTCAAAATTATAAAAATGTAAAATTTATAATAGGCTTCGGTAAAGATTAGACGTTATCAAATTTTTTGTTTCAGTTTATTTAAATATTTAAATGAATCTGAATGATAGTATGAGTTGGTATAACCAAAGGTACTATATAAGATTGTTCTTTCAAAAAAATTCCTTTATACTCTTTCAGATTAAATACAAAATGATAAATAAAAACTAATTATTTCCTTTACAATTGTTTAATCTTAAGCATATTATTTTTAGGCATCAAAGTTAATCTGAATATTTAAACTTAAATTGTTTTATTCATTGATTACTTAGATAAACTGATAGATATATTAGCGTCACATTTCGAACAACGCTAGGCTATTACCGTGGAACCATGATAAAATATCGGAAATAATACCTGAGTTTGAGCAACTAAGCCTTTACAAACACGGCAAGTTCCCCAAATGTGACAGCCATTTCATGGTAGCACCCTCTAGTGGTGGCACTTTGTACCAAATTTGGACACTTGAATTAGTTTTAATTCAAGCCCTCATCAACCTGAGTTTTGGAATACCACTCTTCAACCTTTCACACATTACCAAAGTCAGTATTTTAATCCGAACCTGATTTAATGGACTCCTCTGATGGATCTTAAAGATCTTTAAAGACCTTTCTAACCCACAATCACTCATGTGGGGTGTTCTGTACACCCCAGAGCAATAAGAAAAGTCTCTTAGGGTTCCAAAAAGAATTCGCTGAAACCCGATTTGTTCTGTAGCTGCACATTTTAGGTCATTGAAACTTCAGGCCCGATGCAATCACTCTCACTCGGACAATTGGAACGTAACGACCTTCAAAAGTTTATATGTTGTGCTGAGAACTCCTAGAGAGCAGTTGAGCATATGTATGCAATCTGCTCTGAATGTCTGGAAAATGATTAAACTATTATTTTTCTGCTTTCTACTATCATTATCATTAATTATAAAGTATGTTTATTACTGGTATATACGTTTTAATTGTGATTTATTAAAAAATATAAAACTGTATTTTAAAATGAAAGTTTTTTATGTTTAGTTTAAATTAATGTTAGTCTCATTTGTATTCAATAAATTTAATAATTTTCTTTGTATAATACAAAAACATCTTGTATTTCATAAATATGTATCATAATTGACTTAAAATATTTTTCATATTTAAATACAAGTGTTAAACGTTTAGGGCGTTCTCTACACCCTGCAAGCAACCACCGTAGCAAAAACAGGTGCGAGTGACCCCGGGCTAATGGTCTTTAGAGCACCAAGAAAGATTTATCCGAATTGGAAGAAGTTGCTTATGCAGATACCTTAGGATAGAATATTCAAAAGATTAATATTTGACGACCAGTGGCTAACTAGCTGAAAATTCCAAATGGTGCATATAATAGAGAACATTTCAATTTTAAGACATAACTTCCATGCGAATGCGGCTCCATAGACCCACAAGTGCCTCACAGATGTGTTATTGCACATCATGAACAGATGTCATCATTTGAAATAGATGGAGGCAGTTTGACGTATCCAAATCTTTTCTTATTAGCTAATACTTGTATTTAATATACTATATTGTTTTCCAAACGTCGAAAGTGAATAAGAAAACACAAATAATGAATTACATTTGTCTTACAATTTGTACTTATTATATCTTCTCATGATCACTCAACACTAGAAAGACTGAAATTCAGTATATACCTATACTGCCCAAAAGCAGTCATTTTGACTGCATTGTGAAAGAATGATTAATGTGTAAAGAAACTTGTTTAAAATTAACTTTTAATATTTTTTTTATCTTATTTACAATCATATAACAAATTATTAGTAAATCTTAACATTAAAAATTTACTTCACTTGAAAAAAAAAATATATTCTAAAAAATTCTAAGAAATTGTGCATTATATAAGTCATTGTTTTCCTAATTGAATTTAAAAAGCAGTCAAAATGACTTCCTTGGTCAATCTAGTGTTAGGCAAGATATGTATTATTATTTACATGTTCAAAGGATAGTAAAGTTCCAAAGGTTCAACATATATCAATCAATGCAATTGTACTTATTTACTAATTTCATTAATAAACATTCAGACTTTTTTTAAACTATTTTAATATCAATATTTACTCAGTGGACTTTAGAATATAAATATCACTACACATAAAATATAGTAATTAAAATATATAGTTCTAAATAGTTAAAATTGAAACATTTAAATAT
>BMAV01005395.1:404712-415381 GCA_019973955.1 Trichonephila inaurata madagascariensis
AGAACATAGGAGTTATGTTAATCAGAAAGACGCGAGAGACGTCACAAAGTGTCTTTCTGACAAGCGAGAAGGGGGAGGGGTCTTAGCAGAAAAACATCCTCTTTTTTTGAATAATTCCACCGAGTGGTACTTTTCAATTATTCGAAACCATAAAGAGCACATGTGAAATAATTCAGGAAAGACCAATTGCACAGTGTAAATGTTCACAGTGCCCAAGCTACACTAGGAGTGAGATAGGATGGTACGTTTGGCTTGCCCGAACTCAGCTCAGAATAAGCGGGAAAGAGGATACAGGATTGACCAATATTTTTTTTCTTTACGTTTTCTTTTCTTTTTTTTTTCTTTTTTTTGTTTCATGTTATATTGTAATTTACTTTATCCACAAAAATAATTTTTGTCGTAAATTTCTGTATGGAAATTTACATGCCAAATGAATGATAATTTCATAAGAAATGGTAGCTCACATCTTCACAATTATTCTTCCAAGTTAAGCTTTGGAATTGTTTGAAAAAGAATAATATCGCTTTTCTTTCTAATAAGTTAAAGAAATTTAAATTCATTACATAGAACATTTTTATATATTTAAATGCACTTTACACTATTATCATTATACAGAGATTTACACTTGATCTATCTGAGAATTTTCAAATATTAACGACCCCGAAGAGTTCTATTCAATACGAATACAAAATGAGTGAAACATAAATAAAAATATGTATTGAATTCCCTGGTGTAATAGTTTCTATATTCGTGGTTCTTCAACTAATCCTTTTGGGGAAACTATTCTTTAACTATAATTTTAGTTTAAAAGCCACGTTCCGTAGAGATGGCTTGGTTTCACTCATACGTAAATGCTATTTAAACCCTGACGTTGGGGTGTGTGAAGGTTAATTGTGAAATCTAGGAATAATAGTAAGTGAATTTCGGTTGGAAAATCACGCAGCCTGAAATTAGTATTCATCTTAGAATCCCCCTAATGTTCTGAAAGGAAATTGCAGTGGAGATTTACCGAGCTATCGTGGTTCGAGAAGGATTGGTATAAGGAGTTCCGACTTCAGTTAAGTCATATTGAATAGTCTTATAAATTAGATCAAGGATTAGGATTTAAGATTTCACCCAAGGTTAAGCAATAAAGTTGAATATCATTCCTAAAGTGTTAGATATATTAAGATCATGTCTGCTTCTTCTCCAATCCCCCTCCCCTACACGTGAGACCTCTGTGTCGCGACAATATCAAAATTTAATAAAATCATCATTACAAAGTTACCTACACACTTTATTTTTCAAAAAAAAAAAATGAATTACCAAGAACAAAATTAAGCACGTATTAAATCCATATACAGATAATAAAGTTATTGTGAATTCAAAACTATTGGGCTCCTCAAAGACTAGCTTTTGCACATGGAAAGTTTAAATCAGCAACTACTGTAAAATTATTCCGCCGATACACATTCGCATGTGTCAATGTAAGGAAGGATAAAAAAATGTTTAATCTCATCTTTGTATACTTTTTACAAATTATTCGGCAACAGCTTTCTCCAGAGATGTGACAATCTGAAGAGACTTAATCTGGTGATCTATATACGATGGTAATTTGTCCAATTGGTGAAGGGTGTAATATTGGCTTTGTCAGGCAAATAAAATATCAAAAGCAGCGAAGTGTACCGACATGTATGTGGGGACTTACAGTCTACTATAAGAGTAAGCCCGTTGCAATGAAGTGCCGCAAGACAGTAAAATGTACAGTATGGATTATACCAACCACTATAAGAGCATTATAACACATTGGTTAGCTGACAATGATGTCACTGGGCAGTTCGGGTTTCTTACACATTCATTCCATTTTGATATGCTTTCTTGCTTCTCAGCTTCCATTCCGCCGATGAATTCCTTTCAGCAAACTTTACTGTCAACCCTTTTGCACAGCTGGTCCATGTACTGCAAGTTGTGACATATTGCTTGGTACGGCCATCCAGTTTTACAATATTGAACTTTACTGCCATGTTCTAAGTCATGTAATTGGCTATAAAGCCTTCGCCAACGTCATATCAGCATTACTGTTTGCGTCCCTAAGGTACTGTAACACCGATAAGAGCAAACGATAAAGCTTCAGCAATTCTTGCCAATTTTATACAATAATGGACTTTGAAATTGTCTATTGGTCTCGAAAATTTGTTTATTTGCATTATCGGGGTAAAGACATCTTTAAGAGAAATTTCAATATAAACTAGCTGTTTTTAGGGGTGCTTCGTTTTTTACTTAAAAGTAGCTTTCAATGTATATTTAAACACTCAATAAAAACAAAACTTTAACTAAACCAACATCCTTATAATGTATTTACTCGCTGTAATGAAATCGATAATGAACTGTTACTTAATTTGTCTTTTCTCAAACAAAGATTGTGAACTTTTTATCTTCTTAAATGAAGCGTGGGGAAGAAGTACCTACATTCAGATTTAATTCACTTCATTGATACTGTCGTCTGAAGAATCAAAGATAAATAAGGGAATCCAAGTTTATCTTACTCAAGCCTCTTTTAAGATATTTTCAGCAAAAATAAACAATACAAATTCGTTAAAAGATTTGGAATTCTTTTTAAACATTTTTATTCTATAATGCAAGCCTTCACATATCTTGTAATTAAGAAAACTTATATTTTATATTATGTCTCTTAAGGTATCCGACTACGTTCGGAACCGTGATTTTGCAAGAGCTTATAAATGGATAATATTTATGATATTTAGTGTCACTTAGATTAGAAAATGTATATAAAATTGTTTTAAGAATATTATTACAACAAAAAATTATTTAAGTACAATATTTTGACAAAAAATGAACATTGAATGACCCATTTTCAAAATATTTTCCTTTTGTGAAAAATGCTTCTATTATAATAATACTTTGCCTGTATATAGCTCAGACCTCAGTACAGAGGCTCAACTAGAATTTTTGAAGTATATAACTTATCCATGTTTTATCCATGGTTTATCTATGTTTTACGACAGCAGAGGGGGAAAATTTTAAGAAAAAAATTCCGATAATTATTTCAATGGGTAGTAACTCTGAAAATAAAGTGAATTATTCAAAAGTCATAGTTGAGCCTCTGTACAGAGGTCTGAGCTATATACAGTCAAAATACTATTATAATAGATGCACTTTTCACAAAAGGAGAACATTTTGAAAAAAGGTTATTCTAAGTTAATTTTTTGCCGAAATATTGTATTTAAATAAATTTTTTTTTATCAAAATATCCTTAAAACAATTTTATACATGTATTCTAATCCAAGTCACACTAAATATCATGAAAATTATCCATTTATGCGCCTTTTTAAAATCACGGTTCTGAACGTTGTCGGATACCTTAAAGGTAACAATAATTATTTTAAAACTGGAACTACAAAATTGTTCTAAAAAAGTAGAATTTGTTTATTTTTGTATAAGCAAAAGCTTTATACGAAATGTTGTTATGTTTTTAGATTCCCTTCCATGCTCGCTAAGATACATCAAGCAACTGAAGGTGTATTTTTTATTCCTCGTAAAAGTTACATTGGCGCTTATTTTCGATAATTTTCTTGTATAACTTCATCATTATTTAAAATTTTGTAAATGTATTTTTAACATATTGTTTGTATTGTTTTCATCTCTTCTTACATTTGTTTCGTTGGTAAGCTTTTTAACCCTGATTAACTCCAAAATTTTTAATATAAACTTCACCAAATAGTATCGAATAGTATGTACATATAATATATTGAAATTAAATTGTAAATGACTTTCTTTTATGCCTTAATTTTAGAATTTTCACCAATTTTTACAAATTCAATGTTAAATTTTCCAATATTTTTAGGCTAAACATAAAGATACCAAGGAAATCTTTTCAACATTGGGAATTTTCGTTGCATTTTCTTGTGACAGATTATAAGATCGTTTTAGGTTTCTAAAAAAATAAGTTGCTGGTTTGATTTAACTTTTTTCTAACTTTGCAGTAAAGCAACGTGAGAGCAATTAGGGACAGACCTCGTTATTTTAAATCTCAGTCAGGTTTAATGGAAGTTGTTGAGCTTTCACAACACTAGGGCCTTATTATATTTAGAAGTGATTTATCTACCCGAACATGCGCATCAATCTTCGAACTTTCTGCATCGCATAGAGTTTTCTCTCGATGCCCTGTCTCATTAATAGACCTTATTACAACACACCATTGGAATTGGGGGGAGGAGTATTTGAAATTTTCTCCATTTATATACTACACTACTCTACTCAGCTGATATTAAAAAGAAATGCACATAATCATTTAAAAGACGATGTTTAATTGTTGTTGTTTTTAAATTAATTCTTCCTTACATGTATTCATATGAAAAATATAATGACTAATCTTAGCTAGATAAATTTATTTGATGAGGTAAAATGCTTTTGTAACTCATATTTCCTTTTAAATCTTTATCTTATGAACAAATTTTGCAATTTTTAATTTTTTTTTTAGTATTTTTATTTATGCAGTTGAATTAAACATTATAAGTTATTAAAAATAAATGTCAATAACTCAAATGTGAACGTTACTTCTAAAATTATTTATCAAAATCTTAGATATTTTCTATAAATATGACGGAATCTTGTTTTAATTTAGTTGAGTTTGTTGATCATTACCTTACAGAAATTATTTATCGATACAAATAAAAATAATATTAATCAATTTCAAGCAGTTTGTTATAATCTTAACAGAA
Source organism: Trichonephila inaurata madagascariensis (assembly GCA_019973955.1). Classification (NCBI taxonomy): domain Eukaryota; kingdom Metazoa; phylum Arthropoda; class Arachnida; order Araneae; family Nephilidae; genus Trichonephila; species Trichonephila inaurata. The sequence goes on from BMAV01005395.1 coordinate 409,434, forward strand.
TACTTTATTTTGACTCAGCGAAAAACTAAGGTTTTTTTTTCATACAGTCAAAAATTAAAAGAAATGAATACATTTATATGTAAATTTCTATGCTATTTTATGCAATCATTATTAGGATTTATTTCAGAAAATTAAGACATGACCTAAGCATATGTCATTGTTTTTACTGAATACACTGATTACCAGTATGTAAATATCCTTTGAAAATGCATTAAAGATATAATATTTTAATTACATTTGCTCAACACTTTGACAGCTCTTTTTGCATCACTTGTAAATGCCCCTAACAATATATTAAGCTAACATTTAAAATTAAAATCTCTCGATCAGAATACAGAAAAATATCATTATTAAGAGGATTGACAAAAATCGATCAAAAAATCACACCTCATTTTTGTAGCCTAATTATATTTTATAAACTTTACTATAAATTCACAAAATTTAAAAGCTGTAGGTTTAAAAAACGCAGAGTTGAGATAACTTTTACATTTGTTTTTATTAACATCCCAATGCGAAATCAAAACTTAAAACTGACTTATCGTAGGAAGATAAAATAACTAGTTTGCCTTCCTTTTAAATGCTAAGACTTTTTTTGTATTGCGCCTAATACTTGGAAATTTTTTCCACTTGTTTCTAATAGTGCATGGAACAAAAGTTGGTATGAATTTTTCGAACGAAGCTATACTTATTTTTTAAAAGGTAATTAAATTTAGAATTTACACATTTTTTAAGGAATTTTCTATAAGCATTCATAAAAAGAAGTATTGTACGAAAAGCAATTATTTTATCGCAAAACCCATACCAACTTTTGTTATAGTGTTTGACGTACTTGTAAATCAGATTTCACATATGCACATCAATGCTTGTAGGAGAAGTAGCATTTTAATATCACTTCATAACTTTCAAGTTTTTCTCTTGAAAAATTAAATGGTTAGCTTTTTATAAGATTTTGAGCACAAAATCTGTTTTATATCATACATACACATAGGAGGCAACCAAAAATATGAAAATCATTAAATTAAAACATTTAGTGTAAATAAACCATGTCCCCTTAAGAAATGTTAACAAATGTTAAGAAATAGTTTGCATACCTCGAAAATACCCCTGAAATACATGTCAAGCTAACTATTTAGAACTGAAATTCACATCAGAATACAGAAAATAACATTATTAAGAGGTGTTAACATAGGAGGTAAAAATTACTCTTATGGGAAACTGAATTTATATTTCAAATCGTTCTTATAAGTGTAGTAAGTGTAAATCAGAGGTTCCCCAACTTTTTTTGTCTCATAGACCCCTTGCCATGTTTTTCGGCTTAAGGTAGACCCCTACTTACCTAATGATGAATTTTTGCAAATTTATCAACTTAAATGCCTTTTTGAAAACTGCTATATAGAGCTATGCTTACTTTAAAATATTTTAAATTTTTAACTGCAATGAAGTATAGTATTTAAAACTTAAGACGCACATGTTAATTAATTAAATTAAAATTTAATTAATACATAAATTAACTGTTACATAAAGTAACTGAGCAACAAACAAATGTTTTTAATGTGAAGGATGAATCTGATGCTTCATTTATTCTGATGCTTCCAATATTGCTGTGTGTGTGTGCGATATACGTTTCTAAATTCTAATTTAAGATCTCAGTGCCTATTCTGATCAAATCCTCTTGTAATATGACATTTTTTTTTCATTCAATGTGACCATATTAATTCATTGCCTACTGTGGCATTACTATATTCAAAGCATTCTCAAGCCTAGTTTCAAATTATGAATAAAGGAAATTTAAATGTTGAACGTAGGTTAAAACGTCCTTTTCCTGGCAGATTGTGTGTGACAAATTGAAAAACTAGGAAATTTCGGAACGTCCAGTATTATACAGCTTAGCTTAATTCTGACAAGAAATGTCAAAATGATGGCCCTGGTAACTGTAAATTAACTTCATTAAATTTAATAAATATGTAAATAGGCAAATCTGGTTTGTACTTAATTAAATTTTCTTTTAAATTTAAAATCATGACAGGGTTTAATGAGAGTCACTATTGCGTAGACCCCCATTTACACCTCATGGACCCTCAAATTATTTTTTCGCTGACGTGGACCCCTTGCAGGTTGTCATAGATCCCTGGGAGAGTCTATATAGACCACTTTGGGAACCACTGGTGTAAATGAAAATGAATTTAGCAAACAAATCACAAACTTGGTTATTAGTTTAATTCAAAAAGGTGCAACAATATTTATTTTAAATTTTGATGCAACTATGTTGCCTGTGAATCAACATTTCGCTTGGTAAGAATCAAGTCGTATCACTTTCCATTTTGACACGTGAGTAGATATAAATTTTAGTAAATTATATCTTGTTATTTATTTCAGTTTGAAATACCAACCGGGAAAGGGATGTTTTCTAAGTGAAACCTTCATGAAATCAATCCTAAGTAACTTAAGAAACATGAAGTATTCAATCTATCGGCCATATTGAATTCAGGAAAACAATACTATTACTGTGATATTTCTACATTTCTTTTCAAACTAGAAAAATTTATTTACTTGAGTTCAATAAATTTCTTCTGAAAGAAAAAGTAATGAAGGTTAATGTAGAATTCAATTTTCACAAACTTTTAAAAATATGAATTTTAGTTTTCTGAAATCAGAAAAAAAATATATGATTCTACAAAAAATTTCAATAGCTTTTGTTCCTTCACATGCCATTTGTCTTACTTAAATTATTAAAATGGCTTATATTTGAGAAGGAAGTTAGAAATTCCATACATTTACAATATGCCGACGAATTCAAAATGGCTTGTATTAAGACATATTAAACATTATGCGATCAGAAACAAAAATGATAGCTAGCAGTTTTATAAAAAATGCTTCTTTAATTTCCCGACTCCATTAAAAAAATTTTTGGAAACTTATGAACAACATTTATCTGCAGTTTTGTGATAATCTAGAAATCTGATTTCTGTCTCTAGGGAAATTACTTTTCTCGATTTCGAATTAAGTTTCTTGCTTGAGAACTGGATAAGTGAGTTTTCTTAATCATTTGCTGAATATCAGCACTTCTTTTTCAACTTAATGCATCTCAGCGTAATTCAATTTCAACAGAGAAATATTCTATTTTTTTTTAGATAAAGTCAGAAATTGACTGAAGTATGTGAAGGTGTATTTATTAAACAGTTACAATCCTTTTTAAATATTTCATTTATTTTTCTCTAAATAATATATAACAAACGATCAGTGAAATAATAACTTTGATTAGATCTAAGAGTTTATTTGTTTTCAAATACAAAAATATAATTTTTAAAATATTCATTAATAATGAAAATATAAATAAAACGGAGATTTATCAGTTGAAAACAAAAATTTTGTTTTGTTCGCATTAATAGCAAATCCCAAAAGGTGCATATTATATGAATAAAAACAAATTCATTGGTTATTTAAAGGAAAGTTTAATAAATATTAAAAAGTTTATAATTCATTCATTTATAAGCTAAACAATTTTTCAAACAAATCAAAGAATAAATATTTATTTTTAAAGGTATGTTAAATATTTATTATTAATACCGAATGTAGAAATCTCATTTAACCCTTTATCTACCGCATTATGATTTACTGCAGTTTTTTTCATGTAATATTTTTTTGAATCACTACATTGAAAATTAAAGGATATACAGGAAATTTAATCCGTTAGAGCTAATTAATTAATTAAAGATATTCAACTGCAAAATTAATTATACACACTGTTTACTTAAAATAAATAGTCAAATCGTTTTCTAATGTCTTCATTAACACACACAACAAAAAATAAGACACTTACCTTTTGACATTAACTATTTTTGGAACAAAAATTACAACCTTCGCAATCCGCTGAAAACGCCGTCAGCTGGAAACGCAATTTCTGCTATAAAACAATTTGCCTTCCACGCTAAAATACTCATCATAGAATCCGTACTGCCATATATCTTGGAAAAGTGGATTTCAAAGAATATTCCTGCTAAGTATTGTCTGAATATTCGTCAAAATGGTTATTCTATATAATTTTAAAGTGAGTGGTACTTATAAGTACCATCGGTAGTAAAGGGTTAAAACAATTTATAATAAATGTGAAATAAAATATTTTTGATACGGTTATAATTTAGTGAAAGAGTAAATCATCCTACTTGTTATTGACAAAAGGATACCAGAAAAACTTAATAATGCATAGATGAAATATTTACTTACAAAGATTGTAAAAGACTTTTTTTCCCCGCATTTTGTAGTTTTTAAATATAGCTTTTGGATCCATCATTGGTGTTCTAATTTTATTTTAATCTAAAACTGATAGGGGTAAATATATTTCCAATAAATTTCATCCTATATTTCTAAGTTGTATTATGATTAGTTTATAAATACTGAAGGACAAGCTAGGTAAATCACTAACAAGTGAACTAGCGTTTCAATATTAAACTTGAAAATGCGCGAGTTCTCAGACACGCTTGTAAATACACATGGGGAGAATATTCAAAAAACACTTTACAATGGTGACAAATCAATATAAAGCGAAAATCTATGCAATCAAAAATTGTCGCATGAAATACGAGCTCCTGTATCCCAATGGTTAAGGATTAAGTTTCAATACCTGGGTCTTCCAAAATACTTCAAGTTCTGATCACATCAAAACCTATTATTTACGAAATTAAGTGGACAAGTAAATGGAACTGACTCCGTAAGTACTCTTGGGCTTTAAATAGGAGAATGAAATGCAAATTCAGATAGCCGCTTCACTTAACGGTAGTTGAAATTTATTAATTGGGCCAGAGTGTTGAAAGAGTAAAGTGTCACACACAAACACAGTTGATATGTTTCCTTTTTGGCATTTGATTCCAAATCAAAGTCACGATGTTCTGGATAAAGAAGTTTTCATATTATAATAAGCTAAACCTAACACTAATTTTTATCCTTAATACCTTAATTTAATTCAGAAAAATAGCAACAACTATTAAGCAAATGTTCTTGATATAGAAATGCAATCAAAAGTTAAAGTTATAACTACTAGACTATATGACAAAAGAGATTAATTTAAATTTAAAATTATAAAAGTACATCATTTGGAAAGTAATATGCATGTATCAATAATCAGAAATATTATTAATTTTATACAACGTAACAAATTTCTTGCTTCAAAAAAAGGGAGAAATAAAAAATTTAAGAAGGTTTTTTATTAAATACTCTTTAATTTTAAAATATCCAATTAAACTTAAAATTACTGGTTATTTGTATAAAGAAATTCTGAATAGTAAGGATTAAGTTATTTATAAAAAATTAATAGTTTATTATTATACATTTTATCATGAATACTCATTTTTTCTAGTTAAATATACTTGCATATATTTATACCTACATATTCACATTACAGTTAAAATTACTTATTCTTTTAGTTTTATTTTATCCTTATAGTAATATTTTATAGACAAATACAAATATATATCTTGAGTTTCTCAGGTAACTATAATATTCATCTTTATATACATTTTATATAATTATTTTAGTACTAAAATTTTTATAATTATTCCTAAATGTGCAATTCAGCCAATAATGATATGCTTTTAATTTGTATTTGAGTTCAAAATCTGGCAATAACTTGTTTATTATACACAGATTCAGCGCAAGCTATGCATTTTTGAAAGCCATTTTAGGTAAGCTACCTTTTTCTCTAAATGGATTTAGAAATTCTATCCATTATTTTCAATTGTATTTCGTTCGGCATTATAAACAGAAAGGAAGATGTGTGGTTGGCTCTTCTCTGAAAACTTGTTAAACTCCACTTTTATATAAGTTATATTATATATAAGAGAGCTATCTTAAGTTAGCAATGTTTATAACACTGCAACATACTTATTATTTAAAATTCCAAAATCTGATTTTTAAGTTTGATTTATCTTTAGTGTTCAGTCGATTTCCATCGC
>BMAV01005395.1:415481-446284 GCA_019973955.1 Trichonephila inaurata madagascariensis
TGTGTGTGTGTGTGTGTGTTTTGCTTCTTTGCTTCATCTTGTACACGTCATTTAACGCGCGATTTCCAACTAAGATGCTTCGTCTTTTAAAACCTTAATGATTAGCATATTTATATGTAAGTTTTTATCCTGCATGTTGTTAAAAATTTTCTTCTTAATATTCATCTCTATATGAGAAACATTTCTATTCTCCCTATTCATACGTTCATTTTCTTTTAGTGTATTGCGCTATTTCCACGTGTAGGCATATATAGGACTAAATTTCGATATAGTACTGTTTTTTTCTATTATTACGAAAATTTCTGCTGTACGGGGAAAGTGGATCCATAAAGTATTGCTTAACGCTAATTCATGGGCCTATTTCAGTGACAGCTCTATAAATTATAATAGGTCTCCATTTTAGACTTAAGATTTCGGTATTTTCAATTTTAATAGCTATACACTTATGATTCTTGTAATTTCTGTTTTTGTCAAATTGTGGTACGATATTCTTTTGCACCATTTATTTTACTCATATTTTGGTGGGTTTTGATATATTTCTTAGAATGCGATTTCATTCCTTCTTGGCTTCGTAGGAATTACAATTTGCCTCTTGTTATTATAATTTATTTATATATATATATAATATTTAATATGAAAAAGAGTTTACAAGTAAATTTATTTTATTCATTATAGGTATACGTGTTTCATTTCCAAAAAGCTACTACTAGTTTTTAAAGCAGCCCATGTAAATAATCCCCAAAATTCTGGAAAAGAAGTGAATGGAAATACAGATAGTTATTATATAAGATAAATCATTTATTAAGTAAAGAACATGTACGCTTGTGATAATTTATGGAATATTTGAGCAAAATTATTGACAAACTAAAAAAAAGCTAGTCTTTCGTAAACATAACAGAATGGTTTTTATGAAAATGGGCTATTAGTGAATGATTTATGAAAGAAAATTTTCTATGCTTGCGATCCCACAAAGAATGAAAGCAGAGAAAATTCAGTAGATACTTGAAATTCATGTTAGAACGTGCAGAAATGTGGATGCTTTTATTTTTCTTTTATAATTCAATATTTTTTTCATGAACGTTTTGCTTTATAAATAAATTTTGTTGTTTATGCGCATATATTGATCAATTTTCAGCAGGAAATTTATTTTTTCTTAATGATGGTGACTTAAATGTATTTCTTCATGCGCACACACATGAACAAATAAATTTAACAAGACATAATTATAGTTTCTGAGAAAGTTAATAAATTAACTAACTGTAAATAAACAGAATTTACCACGTACAATATTGCAAAAACTATTTTATTTTGTGTGTGTGTGTTAATAATTTTATTTCTTAACTACATAATTATATGTTTTAACCCTACTTTGAAATAAAGGCAAGACTTTATAATAAATCCTTGTTTAAAAATTAATTTTTAAGTCACATTTATCATAAAATCTAAAATCTGGAGCGAAAAATTGCTTTTTTCTCTGTTTGATATCAAATGTAGCACAAAAAAAATATCTTCAATATATTTCTGAGTATTTTCAGAACAAAATAGTGTTACCTCTCTGTTAAAACCTATCAAAATTTCAGTTAATCTTAAGTAATATCCGTTTCTCTCTATATTGAAATACGTTAAATCTTGTCGAAATTAGAAAATTATTGTGTTTGGTATTTTACTATCGTATATAAAGCCCTTGTCACTTCATTCACATAAATAATCTCCAACAGTTTTGAGTTTTTTATGCTAAAGTTAGAGCTGTCAATAAACTCTTAATATACATACAATTAAGGAACTTAATATTAAATATATGAAAATATAAATAGATATCACAATGAGACGGTGTAAACTTCATAGAGAAAGAAAATAATGTTTTTGTTGTTGTTGAGTGAAAGTTGATAATTTTATAAAAACAAAATAAAGTACTTATAATTTTGCCTCAATTAATTAATTTTGCTGAAACTCTGATAACATTGTTATAAGTTTTAGAATATAAGATTTTTGAACTTGTTTCTTCTTGATGTCATCTAACAAATGACAATATACTAAGAATGAGAGTATCATTATTGAAAACTACAAGGTAAATGCAGACTTCATCGTATTAGATGAAACAGTGCTTACGTATTATTTTGTCAATCAATTTCTTTAAATCAAAACACGTCGCTAAATGTCACGATATGTTGCCAATTATGGAAAACCTTTTCCATGCATGTTTGAACAAAATAATAATAACACGATGACAGTATTTGGCAACATTTTTTGAATTGGCGACGTTTTTTATGTGGTGAAATTAGTAAATATAATTCGTAAATAAGAGTGAATGTTTGTCATATTTTTGCTAAGCATTTAAATAAAATACTTTGTTTTAAAAAGTATAAGTAATATTTAATTTCTAATATATATATATTTTCTTTTTAATCCCGTCAATATAAAATATGAAGCTCTAAATAATTTACCTGATAAAACTTCATTCCTGCTAAGAAAAACGATATTTCGTAAGATAATTAATGAGAATTAAATGCAAAAATATCATTTTATGATTCTTTTCACATTCTAAAAAATAAAAAAATTTGTCTTTTATGTAAGGGAATCATTTAAAGACTTCAAAACAAATTCTTTATGGCAATTTCTTCACATGATCAAAAGCAATGTCGACACTAAAACTACAAAGCAAACTTAAAATGAATTTGTCTCATGTATAGATTTAATGTCGAATGCCGTTTCTATTTTATAACAAGAAAGTTTCAGAAAACTTTCTTGGGGGAAAGAGGAAGCGGTCATTAAGAAAACGATGTTGCAGTGAACCATTCTTAACAAAGCGTTGACCCAGAAAGTTATTTCAAGTGCAGATTGTATTGGAGTGGAAAGATCTGATGCTAGAAGGAAAAAAAATATCCTCTAGAAGAAACTATGTGGTATAATTCGGCCTATAGAGGTTTTTTCCCCATGTTTTCATTCCTAGCGGTGTATTTTCTTCAATTATAACCAAAAGAAAAGAAATGTCTTGCTAATAGCAACAAAGAAGATTGCATTATAGATTAATGGTTTGTGTGAAGTTTTGAAAAGTATCAGTTATTTGGATATTTCGGCACTCTCTATTTGTAAGATCTAAAAAAACCTTTTACAGGATTATTATTATTCGTTAACTGTCTCAGGGGTGTTAATTTTGTCTCGAGGTTGTGAAAATATAAACAATTTTCAAACAGGTATAATTCTTTCAAATTTAAATTAAATAATTTGAATGTTTTGCACATTGTTTACAAAGGATTGCCTTAAAAAAGTACAAAATGTTCGAAATATATTCATAATTTTAAAAATTATAAGCATGTGGAAATAAGAAATAATTATGTAATAAATATTAAGTAATTTTTACATTGAGCATGCTATTTTCTAAAATAGTATCCTGTGATGTAGAAAACTTTTTAGAATAATAAAATGTATCATACTCTTTAAACCCTACATCATTTAAGAATAATACATCTTTTGTGTACCTCAAAATATTTGAAAAATATTAAAAGTTAAAAAAAAAAAATTTAATTTTTTTTTATTTTTTAAAAAATATAATTTATTATTCTATTTATACAAAAATAATGCAGTGTAATAAGGATACATTTAACATTATAAATCAACTTATAACTAGTAATTAAAGCTACTATTTTAGAAAATAGAAAGTGTAACGTAAAACTTAATTAATATTTCTTTTAAAAATGTTTCTTATTTTCGTATTATTATAATTTTTAAAATTATGATTATAGTTTAAACTTTTTATGCTTTTTCTGAAGCCCCATTCCTTTATAAATAATATATAAAAGATTCGATTTATTTTATTTATTTTCAAAAATTTATATATATTTGAATATTGTTTATATTTTCAGCCCTCTAGAGAAAGTTAACGCCCCTGATGCCTCTTAAACTAGAATATAAATGAATGTATTTTTTTGAAATCGCAAATTTGTAGTTTTTCAAGTCAGTTAGATAGTTATGTGGTTTGACACATACATTTACATACAATAATAAGCTCCTAAAAATATTTAGAAATATTTAATTAATAAGCTAATTTTATTTATACCAGGTGGCCTAAAAGTCCGTAAACATTTGAAAATTCATGGTTTAATATAGGTAGGGAGGTAAAACTTGATACACATGCTTGAAATGACGTGGAGCTTTATTTAAAAAAAAAAAGTGTAAAAAAATAGCCAACAGATAATGCCATTTTTTGTGACATCGAAAACAAAGTAAAGCGTCAGTGACACCACATGAAAATTGTGTACAAAATAAGCTGTATTAAGAGAGGAACAGATTCATCAGTAATTGGGGCATGTTGCCTTTACCTCCACAGACAATGTCTTTACTAGAAAAGGCATTGTTAGTGCAATAAAAATTGAAATCCTTTACGATCCTAATTCCATACGAAGGACTAGAAAGATGTCTTGGGCACATCGTTGGTGAGAATCGCCTGCTGAGCAACCACTTTCATAATTCTTGGCCTCCCAGGGCTTCAGACCTCTATCCGTATGATTATTGATTGTGAAGTTACCTGTCGCAAGTTTACCATGGTAGTCCAAAATCATTAAGAATGCTAAAAGACGACATCCGATGGCAATTTCTTACCATACCTACAGATATGCTGTACAGTGCTGTTCTAAACATTGTCCCTCAACTGGAGGTATTGTTGATGAATAACTTCTAACATGTTAAACAACTGTCATAAAGAACATCGAATATTGCTAAAAATCAATCGTTAGGCTAATTATTACTTTTGTTATATAAAGCGCCATCTGTTAGCCATTTTTGTTTTTTTTTTTTGTTACAAAAAAACCTCATGTCATTTCAAGAATTGTCAATTTTTACCTCTCTCCCTACGTTATTCCATAAATTATTAAATTTTCAAATGATAACAGACTTTTGAGTTACCTGTTAGTTCAAAACTATCTTAATCTTATACTCAAACACTTAAAAAGAAGAAAAATATTGAAAGTTTGATATGCATAAAAAGATCTATTGATATTCGGTTAAAAATAAATATTAATTGAAATATACTACATTTCCCATCCTTACGAAGTCTAAATATGATATTAATATTGAAATATATTCTTACCGGAAAGTTATTTTGTGTGATTTTTATCCTACAAGAATCAGTCAGAAGCAAGTAAAATATCTGACTATCTATAAACTAACATTAAACAGAATTATCAATCATTGAATAATAAATAAAAAAAATTCAAAATATATCTGAAGAGCATATCAAAAGCATGATCAGTGACAGTTTTGCGCTTTATTGTACGTTTCTCGCGTATTGAATTAATATAAAAAATAGAAAGTCAAACTCATTCGAGTATTATAATAACCATCTACATTCAACAAATTTCTGAAGAAAAGGGAAGAGTGTTCATTAAACAATAGTAAACTTTTTTTAACAAAACACTTGCCAGAGAATTTAAGAAAATGCGTTTGAATAAAATAAACAGGTGTCAGGAAAATAACCTCCATTCTAAGAAATTGTAGAATAGTTCAGCATTTTACTCTATCTATCATTCTTTTTTTCCGATTGTGTACTTTCTTTAGTTTACCACGACGAGAAATACAGCCTGGTCTGTAAACCATAAAGAAATATTGCATTATTGATTAGTGGGCTTCATGAGGGCTGGGGGAAGATGAGATATGATTCGTTTTGTCGGATATTTTGACACCATTTGTAAAACCTACAAAAGGAACATGCAATAAAATTGCATTGCGTGAAATAAGGAAGATTTATTAGATGATGTTTCAAAAAACTAGAAAATTCATATTGGATATAAATTGGATTTTATTACAATAAAACACTATTTTCCATTTTTAAAATACGTATATGACTATTTTGGAGCAAAATTAAAAAAGCACACACAAAGAACTAAAATAACTTACTTATTAAATTTAAAACATTTTCCGCTTAAAATTAATTTGATAAGGCTTGAAACTTATAAATATAACACGCAAGGTATTACAAAGATAAGATAAAACCCTAATCTTAAAATTACTAATATTTTAGGCATCGAAGAAAGCTTTCTTTAAAATTTTAAAAATCTTCGATTTGAAAATAATAATGATTTCAATACTGAAACCATTTAAGTCTCATTCTTGGTTCTTACATAATATTAAAAAATGTTATTATGCTAAAACTTTTTCGCACAGTAAAATATGATAACTTCCGAATATTAATAATTATTCGTTGTCAGTTAATATTCTGATTTCCGTTACATAGAGTTATTTTAATACTGTCTTCAATTTATATTTGAAGTATGATATGTTTTCCATACGTATTTAATTAAATGAAATATTCATGAGGCGTGTCCGGAAACTAAGTACAGTTTCGTTCTACCGCAACCGCAGTGGTAGTTTGCTGTATAAATCCTTGTGTACCTGTCCATGGTTAATTGCCATCCCAGTGAAGTTATTATAGCCGGACTGTGTTGTTTTTACACGTGTTAGTGAGTGATCAAAATGTTTAAGACGATAGCAGATCCAGCTGACTGTGAAGTGCCTTCTACTATCGGTTTTATGGAAATAAGACAGGAGAAATTAATCATCAACCTGTAGAGGTTTATAGTGAAAATATAATAAATGATGATATTGTGAGAAAGTGGGTCCAGCAATTCAATGAGGGAACAACCAATATTCATGATGGAACATGGAGAGGGCGGCCTTTTGTTGTCATTGATGGTTTTATTGGAAACGTGAATAAGAAAATTCGTGAAAACACAGTTAGTTTACAATAAGATCGCTTTGTAGTTAGATTTCACAAATTTCAAAAATTGTTTTCTAGTGGTACCTTTCATTCAAATGGATAAAGGCAAGTTGGTTTCTCAGTATGAAAAAAAACCTAATAAATGGAGGTAACTAGGTAGAAAAATAATTCACGACATGCTCTTTGATGTAAAAATGTATTTTGGTTGGAAAAAAGATTTTTTGCTAGAGTTTTTCCAAAAAGGTACTTAGTTCCCGGAAACACCTCTCAAATACCAACAATCCCCTCCTTTTTGTCTTTTAACTCTAAATTGCCCAAGGAAGTTATTTTGACTGTTTCTTAATTTAAATTAGAAAACAATTACATATGTAAAGGACAATTTCTTAGAATTTTTTAGAATATATTTTTTTACAAGTGAAGTAATTTTTTTTATTGCTAATATTTACTAATAACTCATTATATGACTGTAAGTAATATAAAAAATATTGAAAGTTTATTTTAAACAAATTTATGTACATGTAAATCATTCTTTCACAATGCAGTCACTTTAACTGCTTTTCGGCAATATAGGTATATACTAAGTTTAAGTCTTTCTAGTGTTAAAAATATTTTTCATATGGCTAAAAGTTTAATACTTTTAACGTTAACATACTAATCGATACAATATACGTTACATTTGTTCTTTTAAAATGGTAATAAAGTGATAAATTTTGTTAACAACTTTAAGATTTCTTATTTGATTAAGGTATCCGACTACATTCGGAAACGTGATTTTAAAAAGGCACATAAATGGATAATTTTCATAATATTTAGTGTCACTTAGATTAGAATACACGTATAAAATTGTTTTAAGGACATTTTAATAAAAAAAATTATTTAAATACATGATTTTGGCTAAAAATTAAATTAGAATAACCTTTATTCAAAATGTTCCCCTTTTGTGAAAAATGCATCTATTATAATAATATTTTGCCTGTATATAGCTCAGACCTCTGTACAGAGGCTCAACTATGATTTTTGAAAAATTCACATTATGTTCAGAGTTACAACCATTTGAAATAATTATCGGCGTTTTTTTTCTTAAAATTTCTCCCCTCTGTTGTCGTAAAACATGGATAAAGCCACTTCTAAGTTATATATTTCAAAAATTCTAGTTGAGCCTTTGTACAGTGGTCTGAGCTATACACAGGCAAAATATTATTATAATAGAAGCATTTTTCACAAAAGGAGAATATTTTGAAAATGGGTCGTTCTGTGTTCATTTCTTTTCAAAATAGTGTACTTAAATAATTTTTTATTGTAATACTATTCTTAAAACAATTTTATATACATTTTCTAATCTAAGCGACACTAAATATCATAAACATTATCCAATTATACGCTTTTGCAAAATCATGGTTCCGAACGTAGTCGGATACCTTAACAAAATTTTATCAATATCAGAAAGGTGTAACATAATTAAATAACATGAAATGAAAAAAAATCTACAAAATAAAATAGTTTTATCACATAAATGAATTTAAGGAATTTATTATCCAATTCTCTCAGGATTTTACATCTGCTTCCTTCTTTAATATTTTATTGAAATGTGAACAATAGAATAAGAACAAAATGTTTAATTCTTTTCATCGCGTATTGTTCAGATAATTGAAAATCCTAACGGTATTATTTCACATCAAAGGATTGTTTTTTGAATAAGTTAAAATGTTTTACGAATTCAAAATGTTATTTTTGATATTTTAAGTTACATTTATGCAACACTATTACTGACACTTTTTGAAATATATCACCTTCTAGGAAGTATTTTTAAGAATAAGAATAATGTATAAAAGAGGAAACAGAGTTTATAAAATTCAAAATCATATTATAAAAGAGAAATGTCACGTAAAAATAAATTAATTATATAAAATGTAACACAATTTATCCAAATGAAAAAGAGTAAGAAACATAGAATAATTTTTAAAATATTTATAAAAAGCATAGAAAAGTTTAAAACAGAAATAAACTAAAAACTAGATTTGGATTTTTCCTTAACCATATTAGATTATTATTCTAAATTATTCACAGAGGATGGTTCACATTGAATCTACTGAGGTTCGAGTTCCTCATGTTTGCTCGCTGAAGAAATTTGGAGAGTGAGCTGTCAGCTCAAGCATCCTCATCACTTGACCATGTTTTAAAATTACGATGTGCTTCTTATTATTTCATCATGTAGCGCAGCGCTTCTCAAACTGTGATGCGCGCCCCACTAGGGAGGGGGGCACGAGCATATTGAAAAGTCGAAAAAACAAAAGATTATTCAAAAAAAAATTATTAATTTATTGAAAGTAATCAAAATACATTCTAACATAAAAAATAAGCAAATAACATTTGCACTGATGTAATAGACTTATAAATGTATAAGTACTGCACTATGCATAACAATAACTAAGCATATGCATAACAATAACGGCCAAGATACACTAAACCTACAACCCTGGAGTCATGGTCTTTGGAGGAATTTCCTATTACAGCAAGAGTACTCTCTTGAGGTTATCCCGAACACACTAACTGAAAATATGTCTGATAATTAAACTTATAATATTGTCATTCATGAACATCATTCATGGAGAAGTTTTCCAACAAGATAACGCACAGCCTCACGCCACTGTTGTAAAGCAACGTGCACTACAGAGTTTTGACATGTTACCTTGCCCTGCGAGATTACAAGATTTGTCTCCTATTGAGCGCAAATGCGACAAATCTAGCATAGTCCACAGCACTGACTGTCCCAGTAGTGACACAATAAGTACAACTAGCATAGAACTCCAAACTACGAATTTAGCACTTGTATGACACAATGCATGCACGCCTACATTCAAAATTCTGGAGGTTACACCGGCTATTAATGTAACAGCATTTCACATTTGAAATGCATTTTCTTTAGCTTAAATTAACTTGTTATCTTCACAATTTAATTAGTTAAATATATTAATTAGACAATTGCATTGTCCAAATTTCATTACTCTGCAATAATTTTTCTTGTTGTTGGGATTTTTTTTCCCGTCAGTGTATATTAGCTTAGTTTGAATGAAGTGTTTGAAAATTACATCACACTTGAATCAAATAAATAACAATTTGTTAAGGAATTTTTAAGAGTAGCTGTAAAAAAAAAGTTAAAAAAAAAGAAATCATTTTTTGTTTCAAGTTTATCCACGACTTTAATGCACTCTTAGCAATTTAATAATGATTTGAATGACTGTTTTACTTTTCTTTCGGAGTTGCCTCCAAAGTACGCATCAAAATATTTTGTATAATTGAAATATCATCAAAATAGCACTCTAATAGCTTCATTTTTTGTTTTGGGAACAAAGAAATGTCAAGGAATACTAAATAAAGAAAATGTAGTTCATAATTCAATTCCCAGACAACGTTTTATGCCAAAACTCTACAAATAATAAATCAGTCGTCAGCGGGTGCATTGAGCAACAAACATTGCTGAAATGATGTCTGTTATGTATACTTATCATTGATTTTTGTGTCATTAATTAATGTGTGTAGAAAAAATTTAGCAGAATCTTTTGTTGTGTGCTTAAATTTTCACCCAAGATAACTCGAACTGTTCTTTTATTTATGTTTAATGACTCTTACAACATTCACAAAGACTAACATTGATTTTCTTAAGAAAACACGCATTTTTCATGTATCTCAGATACTAGATGAATTTAATCTTTGGATATGCTTATCATTTTTTTTTATATCTTTCTTGTCTAAAATATGTTTTTGCCACAGAAAATACTTGATCTTCTTAAACATAATTTGCCGTAGATCTATTTCATAAATTGTTATAATTCCAAGGAACTTTTATTCAATATTTAATTGCATTTAATTCCAGCTGCTTATTTCATCTTGATAACTCAATATAAAAAATTGTGCCTCTCGAAAGAATGGTGATATAATTAAAGTAAGTTACAAATGGGCAGAATTTATGACAATGCGCCAACAGATGGTCAAAGTTTGTCAAGCATTCACTAATACTCAGATGGTGCCATGCCATTGTAATCTGAATAGCTCCAGAGCTGTACAGAAAAATTCTGTGTCACTCTTTATAAAAACTAAAAAGAGTTTCTGAGGGAAGGGTGTCATTTATAGATAACTTGTCATTTTAGGATGAAAAATATCTTGTAGCTGAATCTGAGGTTATCTCTCTCTCTCTCTCTCATAAGTTATACAGTTAATCTTTATATTAATATATATCAAAAATTCTGCAAGAAATTATTCAAGTGTATTTCATCTATTCTTTTTGATTTTAATTACTCCATTAATTTAATAATAGAATTGAGAGTTTAATAGTTAGAGATGTTATTTAAAATACTATCCATATTTAATTGCACTGAAAGTATTTATATTCAAAGCTACATATAACATATATCATCGAATTTTTTAAATATTTTTACTTTAAATGATTGTCTTCACAAGTTAATCTAAAATAGTAATAAATATTTATTCTCAAAGTATATTTTGTTCCTCACAAAACTTCTTTCAAATAGTCACTCAATACTTGTGTACACGATACGAATATACACTTATGTATTACTTATTTACATGCATGTAATCTGCGCATTTAGAACGTAAGTATATAATCAGTATATTTAGCAGACATGTGTATGAAAAGGTACATTCATTGACATTTTAAGTTTTTTTTGTCACTTGTTTGTATTTTAAAATGTATGATGATGCATACAGATAGTTTAAGAAAAATAGGTCCATGTAAAATGAGTAAGTTTATAAACATAATTATTGGAGCTTTATTCCACTTAATACAACTAAAGAAAATAAATGGGAAGATTATCTTAAAAAGTTTTGAAAGATGTCTAGACTGTATTTATATAGAGAGAGAAAGAAAATTACAAACTAAAAATTTTCTTTTTCAATAATTTCAAATTAAAATCCAGTATCACTCTATAAAACTTTTGTTTTTTTGTTATGAGTTATTTAAGCTTATAAATTATTTGTCTATTTTCATTAAATAAATTTAATTAACACTAGAATTCTATACGCACAAAAAATTGTTGATTAACTTAATGCTTTCTATTATAGTACCTTAGAAATGTTTAATAATGAAGGATCTGCAGAACAAACATAATTTTGAAGGATGAAAGTGAAATAAATGAAAAGTTTGAGCCCTTTAAGCATTTTTCCTGATAGACCTCAACGAATCCAATGCATTTTTTTTTTACTTGCGATAAATGTTGGATGATCAATCAACTCAAAGTAAAGCGTCTTCTTTAGTGACAGCTAATAGTTATAAGCCCTGTAATCAATTCTAGACATGACAATATCTAAATCGTTAAGGACACGATCTCCTAAAGTTAATAACACATTTTAATAATAAAATAATATAGAACTAGAGCACTTAAGATGTGTCATATGTTGAGGATAAAAATACCAACTTTTCACAAATTAAGAATCATGTATCATCAAAAATATCATTAAAAGAATTATTAAATTTTATTTTACTGTCCTTCGGATAAAAAATATTGAAAACATAGTGTATGTTTCTAAGACTGCTTTGGCTATATAAGAATTTTTATTTATTTAATATTAAATAAATATTTTCAAAGACTTTATGTTATTAAAAAATTTCTCAAGCCATGATGATTTTAGTAGGGACAGTTGAGAAATATGCCTATTTAGATCACCTTCTCTACATCTTACTCTAGGCCGTGGATAGCCTAGTGGTTAGAGCACCGGACTCCGGACCGGAAGGCCTGGGTTCGATGCCCGTACCGCCAAATACCCTCCGAGTACAGGCGGAGCACGTGCTCGTTAAATCAGTGGGTCCGAAAGTCTTGTGGGCTGAATCACGAGTGCAGGAAACAGGAGAAAATTCCCCTCCAATTCAGTTTCATGTCTAATTTGTGGGGTGGAGATAGGTGATTTCGCCATCTTTCGTTCCTTCGGGAATTTCTCCGAGCTAAATCGTACTGTCACCTGTATGGTGCTAAAAGCCGACGACAGGCGTACTTCTAGCCCATTGCCACGATGAATTTCGTGGGCCTCGATCTGACTATGTCACACAGGTGGCATGAGCAACACAACATCTTATTCTTTTAAAATTGCTCAAAAATAATATCTTAAAATATTTTACTCTAAAAAATATTATTAAATATAATACATCACAGACAAAACTTTAAAATAAGAAATATTAGATATTTATACATTCTAATAAAAATAATACAAAAATGGCAATGTTATCAAAAAAAGTTAATTAAATTCGAGAGCAGTCAATTGAACATAAGCAGTGTAAGAGATTTTTGCATTTCATGTGCTCTGATGGGCAGTTAGAAACAGTTTTTCTCGCTGTAAATCTACAAATTGTATTTTGATTAATATAAATAAAATTTCTGATCTGTGAAAAAATTTCGACTAGTTTTCAGTATACTTTTCTCTTATCTGACTGAATTAAGCAAATGTGCAATTGAAAAAAAAGTTTTGAGAAAACTTTTATATGTGGAAAGAAGCCTTATCCACTACCCACATAGAACAGAAAAATAACCTTGAAGTTTTCTCTCTTCCTCCATTCGAGAGAAAGCGCTTAGAATCACTTGAGAATGTTGGGGGTGGGAGATATAAACACACTTTGTTTACAATTTGTGGTACGAGATTCTTGGTTTCAAAAATCTTTCATTATAGCTTCTCTGTGCGTACCACTGTGCCTTCAAGCAAATGGTCCTACTGGTTTTAAAAAGTTTCACAGTAAATAACTCATCAAATTTGTGAAATAACTAATTTAAATCCTCAAATTATTACTTTACTTCTTACTTTTTATACTAAAATTTAAAAATATGTGGATATATACCAATTTTAATGTATATTTTAGTAAGTATTCTATAAGGTATAATTATTCTATTATTATTTTATTACAATTGTGTACTTCGTATTTAATTGTTATTGAAATAGTTATTACATAAATGTTAATTTTTCATAAAAAGTTTATTGTAATATGATTCATTACTTCTGTCCAAAAAAGTAAGTTAAATGTCCTAAATGCGCAGTGACGTCTAACCACTACCCAGGAAAAAAAACCACTATTAGAATTTTTTTTTTGACAAAATAATGTTTATAGAGGATGCGAACATTACATTTATCAAGTACTTTATCACAGAAAAGTGTATTTTAGCTTTGTGCCCGCGAAAGGGTTAAGGAAATACTGATAATTCAGACGCTATTTATTCAAGAACATACAGTTTCTCAAATTTTTATGTGAAACTTTAAAAGTAATGCTTATATTTGTAAAATTAGTAAATTTAAATACGATAAAGCTTTTATTAGCTTCGATTTTAAAAACAAGTATGTTCTCAGAGAAATTTTTATTGAATCATAATTTCTTTTAATATCTTTGTGATACACTGAAACTTCATTCTGAATAATACAAAGTAAAAAATAATTGTTATTAAAATACAATATAATTTCACAAAAAATTCGAAAAATGGAAGATCTTTATTTAGTCTCCTTGTAAAAAGTTATCTACTAAAAATTCGTTAAAACATGATTCTTGTGAGAGAGAAAAAGTACCCCATACATTCTATTACCGTTTTGATCCATTCACTTTGGAATAAAAGGTAGAAAATTGTCTTCTATACCAGGTTATTGCACATTCCAACCTTTTATTCATACATAATCTTAACTCGAGGTGGATTGAGGCAGAGATGTGTAATGGAAATACCAAAACTATTCAGAAGTAATTTGAAGAAAACAAATACAGGTGATAAAATATGGATATAAATCCATTTGTCAAAAGCCTCGTAAAATTAAAAATACTTTCAGTGAATATTTTGTGAAATTTCTTGTTGTACTTCTAGATTCCATCTCTTTCAGATTTAAGTAAATCATTCTTTTTCTTTTGTCATGAAAATAAATGCAAATTAACTTCAGATAAAAGCAAAATAAAAATATCAATAAATACAGCCTCAATTTATAAGTCCTGCTTTTTACTGTTACTATTTACTTTATAATGTGTTGCTTCATATTACGTGTGTTAAGAAGTTTTTAAATTGGCAAAATCTTAAAATATTTCTAACATCATGTTCATTCCTAATATTTCTTGTCCCATTTTTTTCTCCTTCGCAAGTCAGTCGCGATGTAATTCAGTCTTCTTTAAATGTAATGGAACTACAAATGTTATCTAAATGATATTTTTTATCGATATTTTTCTCTTTTCTTTAGCTTTATCTTGTATTATTGCATGTTTCTTTACTTAAAAATGAGTTTTATAGTTAGCAATCTAAATTTTGCATTCGTTTTTCATCGTAATTTAGTTCTTTTTTAAACTTGAATTAATTATTTTAAATTACAGTTCTTATTTTTGATGAGAAGCCGTCTAGTATTATAACGCCTTTAGCTTTTACCATTTAAAACAAATCATGCATGTTCAAAATTTTTATCACTTGTCATTTGGATAACTAAGAAAAATTTCACATTTCAAAACAGTTCATTTTTATATTCCCAAATCCATTTTGATTTATCTCTTTTATTGTTACACTTTAAAAGAAATTAATATTGCATATGGCATACATGCAAGAATTTTATATATATATAAAATATAATAAATACAATCAAAAGCAAGAATTAACTAATTTTGAAATTTTGAAAAGAGAACTGAAATACAAATATGAACTTCTGAATGACTAAGAGATGATATTTTAAAGTAATTCAGTAACTATTTCAGATAAAGATTATTATTTAAAAGGAAAACTATCGAATAAATATTCTAACAATGATATTTCTCTTTTAATTAAAAGACTTGTTTCCTTTTCAACTACTAGTTTTTAATAGCTTTAAAAACTGAAATGAAAGCTACCTTAAAAATTTTGACGATGATATTTCTTTCGTAACTCTCATAGCTAGTTATTTTCTTCTTAACTTTTCTAAAATGCTAAAGATGAATCAATGGATAAGGTAAACAAAAGGTAGTAAACTTAGAATAAAACTGCATTATTTTATAATGGTTGGCTTACAATATTTATTTCAGCTAAAATTTCCTAATTGTTGTTAATACTTTAAAAATATAATATTTTATAAGATTACTAACTCTTCGTTTGAGTAAAAAATAAGTCATTTCAATACAATAAATGTACAATGTGCTAGATTTTCTTATAAAAAACCAATATTTATTTCTGCACAAAAATATTCATATTGTTCATTTTTATCTTCTAAAATGATAAATTGCATGTGCAAAATATTTTTGTTCTTTTCATCCTCCTGCATGAGCGCATAAAGTAATGGAAATATAATTTTCAATTATATTTACTAACAAAAACAAATTCATCTTATTTAAATTTAAACGCAGTATTCATGTAGCCGGCACAGCAGGCTGCTATGTTCGTGTCTTCGCAATTATCCTTCTGAGAAGTCTTTCTTTTTAATTAATTTATCATTCCAATGCGTTTTAAATTAAACTTTAAACCGTCTCGAAATTAAACTTAGAATTTAATTAATATTAAGTCCTTTTTTGTGACTCGAATTTTATGCTTTTATATATATTTAAACTCTTTGAAATTATATCATTAAATCATAAAATTGCTGATAAAAATCTTGATTGTTGTCAGGGGGTTTATGATTTATCTATCATCAATTTATGATTCATCAAAAGCAAATAACTGGATGTCAAGAAATGTATGTCACAAATTTATCAAGGAAGAGATTAAAATGCCACTAATCAGAGATTAAATACAGGCATTACAATTAAAAGTTAGTAATTAGTTTTAAATAGAGTGTGGTATATATATTGATTTCTTCCTTTTTTATACTCAGTGGCTCAAGCATCATCTAAAGTTAGACTTCAAGGACAGTGAAAATTTGATGCACAAACATTGGTAGAGACATAAACATTTCTTTGTAGAAACTTAAACAGTTTTATATGATTAAGCCAATAATCTCTGTTAAAAATTAGAGGGTGATAAATCTTGAACTTTCAATTAATTATTTTTAAAAGGTATTTTAACGCGGATGACTGATTAATGTTATTCAAATTCATGCAACCCACATACTTCTGATATGATATACTTTGCAACTTAAAAAAGTCTCATAGTGCCCAAAGCCATGAATTACCAATGAGAGACTCATTTGTTCTTGGTAAAAAGCAGCAGCTTGATATGGTTTTCTTTCAAAAAGTAATCGAAAAATCCAGTGAAAAATACTGTCATGCTACTTCTACAGTGCTTCTATTGTAAAAGTATTATTAGTGCAGGACTTTGGGCACCGACTAACCTCTTGATCTTGCCGATGGAATTTAAGATTAATTATTAAGCGGCCAAAACATCCGCTGGAATTACTTTAAATGATCCTCAAACCTATTTTGAATGATTTCTGCTCGGTGACATGGTGCAGTCATTTTAAATAATCCAATCGTTGTCTGGGTTCATAAAGTCCATATATGACTTCAAAAGAAACTCCAATTAACTTAGAATAACCCTTTCCAGTACATTATTGGTTCAGTTTTCAAGTTCGTGCCTTGTAAATGCAGAACTCTTTATTATG
The DNA here is from genome assembly GCA_019973955.1 of Trichonephila inaurata madagascariensis. Lineage (NCBI taxonomy): Eukaryota > Metazoa > Arthropoda > Arachnida > Araneae > Nephilidae > Trichonephila > Trichonephila inaurata. The sequence goes on from BMAV01005395.1 coordinate 432,715, forward strand.
AAGACATCCCTAACTTGCAGAGTACCTTGGAGACTATGACACATTCTCATCTCCGTCATACTCAGACCCTTCTGTCAGCTTTAATTATCTAATAAAGAAATGTTTTGTAAGTTATCTAAGGTCGAACTTGTAAGTTCAAGAGACCAAGAGAGGCACTGCAACAGAGGACATATTAGTAAAAGCCCTCAAGTCAGTATTTTGCTGTCATATCACATCAAAACAAAATTTCGCTTCCTTGTTCTAGCAGACCAGTCCGTCTGATTTCCCACTTTCATTGTTGCTGCTATTTGATGAAAGGTTACTTGCCTGTTAATAATAACTAATCTACGCAGAAATCGCTGGTAACGTTTATTCAGTAGGCTCTTAGGGCACTGTTGTTGCTGAGGCAGGATAATGCTTGAAGTTATATGCTCTTGGTACACTTTTGACACTGTAAATCGAGGATTATTGAGTTCTCCAACAATATATCCGGAATGAAATGCCACAAGCGTCTAGTTTCAGCTAGCATTCAGGGTTCAAAATCTCCTAATTCACACTGCGTGTCCATAATTACGTCAAAAAGTTGCCACGTGAGTCTCTTGAGTGCAAATGAAATCCAGATAATGCACTTTTCATTTATGCATTTCTTACTGTAAGTACTAACTGGACATTTGCATATTGTTATTCCATGCTTTTGCATTTCAATGTATATCTATTTGAATACTATGGAAAACGGAGATAAAGTAGAATACTTGGAAAAGTGAGTTACATTAAAGAAGACACAAATTTGGCATTATTGATAATTTTATCAAAACCATACAAAAACACAGAATGATGAAATAATCAGTCCATAATTTTATCATTATCAAATAATAAAATTATAAATTGTTATTGTAAAAGAAGATAAGAAGATATACAAAGAAAATGCAAAAGGTTTTTTTCTTGGAAATTGGGAATTTCTATTATAAAAATTGTTTATATATGTGTTTTTTAGATGAAATGGGTTTCTCATATGGTGTTTTATATCTAAATATCTAAAGCAATGTATTTTTTTTATTCTTATAATAAATATTGTATTTTTTATGATACATCAATTGTGAAACATAAGATACGTCAAAATTTAATTCTTATTTGTAAAAAGCATTCACAATATTTTATGTCATTCCTGCAAAAAAAAAAAAAAAATTTTTTTGAAAAGCATGGCTTATATATTCAAAATCTGTTTTTGTATCCTTAATTTTTTTTGCATCATAGTACTTTATTTCGAAAAGGTTCATTATCCCACATCTTTATTATTAATTTAGTGCTTAATTAAGTTACATGTTCCTTAGTATTTTTTTTACCAAATACATTCGAATGCACAGAATATTTCTAAATGTATCTTATTTATATTCATTATTCTTCTAATTTTATTTTTCTAATAATATGGACAGAAAAATTTGGAACAGCTGCATATGTCTCTCAATCTTTGACATTTTCTTCGTGGTAAGTAATTCAGCTTCAGTACATAGATGCATAAGGATTAGAGTCGAACTTGTGACTATTTTTTATGAGAGCAGAAACCAGATGCTACTTACAGCAGAAATATTAGCAATTCAGGCATCTGATATTATAACAGAATTAAGATAATGAGAATACCTGACATAGTTTCTTGAATATTGATCAACCTTAACCAGCTTTATTGAAATTCTGTGCACTGTTATACTTTCCACAGAACTTTCCTTTGATTACCACTGTAACTTTATGTTTCCTTAGCCTGAATTAATTAATTAGATCCTGGTTTTATTTCATTATAAATAAAGATCAAGTGTAAGACAATGTATTGTTCATGCTATATTAGTTAAGGAGCCATAATTTTAATATTAGTGGTTATGAGTTGAGCTTATCTTGTTTGTCAAAAAATATATATGGAGATGAATTAAGCTCAAATAAATACAAAATCCTTCTAAACATAAAAAAATTTCAAAGAATCAAAGTTGAAAATATCTATCTTATATATATTTGGAATAAAATAAAATATTATAATACACATACGTGATTACATAAAAGAAAATCAATTAAATTTTCTCTTTTTTCGAATGCTTTTAAGCACGTTTTAATAATGTTCGTTAAAAATGTTTATCAGTATATTTATTTTGAATCACGATAAATTTGAACTTCGTATTTTATTTAGTTGTATAATATTTACCTTATTCAATTATTTTTGCTGAATTTCTCAATTAACTGAGACTTTATGCATTGTTTTTGAATTTCCATAAACGTCAACAAAAAAATTATTCATTACTTAAACATTATGTTTACATAAAGAAAACATTTTAAATCAAAGTAAACTTTTACAAAATTTCTGTTTCTTGCTGAAAGATATGTACCTTTAAAAAAGTACATATATTACCAATATAATCGGGAGAACTTTTATTAGTAATGTTTTTCCTTTGTGTTTCAATCTTGTATTGTACAAAAGTGAGCAAAAAAATTAATTGATGACACGGTGGAACAGAAAAGCAATATTTCTGTGTCTATCAACAACCAATATTCCATATTTCTATTTGTATACTGCCAAACTAATTAACATTTCTTTGTTTGGACTACATTTTCTGCTTTCAATCTGTTTTCAAAAAAATTATTTTACTTATATTATTTGCTTATTAAATATTATTTTGCTTTGCTTAAGATTATTTTGCATAGGTTTTTTTTAAACTTTTTCAATTGTTTATTCACTTAACTTTCTTTTCTTTTAATTTTCCATAGTGAAAATGTTTAAATTAAAATAAATTGTCCTCATATTGTTTATTTTTCTGTATTCCAATTACTATAAATTTGTTGTTACAGAACTTGAATCCACCATTATTTTCCTTTGTAGCATTTCCTGTGGGAAAATGCACGTTATTTGTTATGAAGTAAATTATGTTGATTCTCAAAATCCTCACAATTTTAAAACGCTTAATGCCAAAGGTTAATCATCCAAAAGATATTTAAAATCATTTGGTTCATTTTAAAAGTTTAAGCGAAAAGATAAATTACACGCTTAAAATCCATCAACATAACCCCGTCTCATTTTTCGAATGCAAAGTTTGAAATGCCAAACGACATCGCAATTAATAAGATAGATATATTACCCTTGTAAGGATAAAATAGAAGTAATACGTAAGCAATTCACAGTTTTAAATTGGAATTAAATAAGTTCAGAATGCTACCTTATGCTCTGACTCTGAATCAAAAATTGCAATACTTTCCATCATTCTCATTGTTATATTGAAAGAAAAACAATACTAAAAAATTACTAAAATTATATTAGAGTAAAAAGTATTTCACCACCTGGGTGGACCTGGTTTGTTTGTCGCTGGCCATTTGCACCCAAGGTTGAGGGTTTGACCCCGGCCCAAGTCGATGGATTTTTATGATGCAGAAAATCGACAGTGGCCATGTCGCATGATTATACGGAATGTAAAAGATCCCTAGAGTGTCTCTTTGGCTTGGGGGTTCTCGACAAAATTAAAACCTAGTAAAGATTCGCATCGTCAGAGCTCAGATGCTTCCCTCTAGGGGAGGCACCTGAGATCTGTGCTGAGAGTCTAAATTACCCGCGTTGATTTGTACCCACTTATACAGGGATGGCGAACCATTGGCACTCGTGCCATTCATGGCACGTGACGCAATATTTTTGGGCACGCCAGCGATCAAAATGGTTTGCATTTAATTTCAAAATAACAAAGTTCACTATGAAATATTACGAACAAATGCTAGTGATTGGTCATGGGGTGGTGGGGAGCACACTCGTTTGTTATTGTCTTGTCTTAGTTACGTCGAGGACTACAATTGCAAAGTTTGTCTATGCATAGCATAGTCGATTTCATTGACACAACTGTGTTTTTAAGTTTATTTGTATTGTATTTATGATTTTTAAATGTTATTTAACATGGCTAGTTCAGCAAAAAATAATAATAAAAGGGTAAGATAGTAAATGAAATGTAACAGAGAAAATTTCAAATTTGGTTAATCCAGAAATATGGTATTATTAGCCCGCGGTCACTCGCGCCTGTTTTTGCTACCTTCGTTACTCGCAGGGTGTAGAGAACACCCCAAACTTTTAACACGTGTATTTAATTATAAAAATAAAAATTAAGTCATTATGATACATATTTATAAAGTACAAGATGTGTTTTGTATTATACAAATAAAATTATTTAATTTATTGCACACAAATGAGACTAACATTAATTTAAACTAAACATACAAAATTTTCATTTTAAAACACATAATTTTATATTTTTTCATAAACCATTAAAACGTATATGCCAGTAATAAATATACTTTATAATTAATGAGATAATGATAGTAGAAAGTAGAAAAATAATATTTCAATCATTTTCCAAACTTTCAGAGCAGACTGTATACAAATGCTCAACTTCTCGCGGGAGTTCTCAGCCCTCCAGATAAACTTTTCAAGGTCATTACATTCCAATCGTTCCTTAAAGAGGGATTGCATCACGCCTGAAGGTTCAATGACCTAAAATGTGCAGCTACAGAAAAAATCGTGGTTCTGCACATTCTTTTTAGAAATCTGGGAGGATTTTCTTGTTGCTGGGGTGTACAGAACACCCCGCGCGAGTGATCGCGGGTTAGTAAAGGAGACAAACCAGTGTGTGTTTTACGTTCTGGAATAGTGGTATGCAGAACATCGTCTGTAAAACGGCATTTTGAAACAAATCGCAAATCCTCTTGTCAAAAGAAGTGAACCACAGCAAAAATAATTAATTGTTTAAAAACCGGTTGGCAGATGACTCCTATTGAGCATGTATTCTACTAAAAGTAATATCTTACAATCTTAATATGTTATTTGTCATCCACACACACATAATCTGCAACAACGGAACTCACACTAATGTTACTTTAATTTGAATTACACGTATAACTAAAGCATTTACAATTATAGAGTGCAAAAGGTATTTTTCCGTAGTAAATATAATGTAGTTTTGTGTTCTTAGGATTTATTTTTATTATTTTTCCAGTAATCACAAATCAAAATTATTTGGCGGCACGTCTTTACCTCATTAAACACTTCTTTGGAAAAAATGGCTCGTTGATCCATAAAGGTTCGCCACCCCTGGCCTATATGGTGCCGCACTAAAAAGAGAGACCAGATTACGGGAAATATACTAGGTCTGAAATGATAAAACACCAATCCGCAACCCATTAGAAATTTAAAAAATATATTTGTTTTGTTCACAGGTGACAGTACAACTGACATGTTCAAACACTATGACTTCCTAGAAGTATGAACCCATAATGAAATTCCCCAGGAATCCTCACCATCCCGTACCAAACGGAAAATTTAGCCGCTGATATGCATGGCATAAAAATTGGTGGAACCTGATAATCCCCAGTTATGTATGTTAACAACACCGACTAAATGAAAATGAATGTCGTCTAAGATATGTGATGGTCAATACGCATTCATTTACATAATTTCTAGAAAATGCAATGTTAAGTTCATTACGCGATAAGTTTTCTTATGATTTCAACTGTTTCATGTTGTGCATCTTGTAAAGATATTGCTTCAGAATTTTGCGCAAAATCATGCACATGGTTGACCATGGAATGGGTAATGTTCATTCTACTCAAAGGACTCGACTCTTGAATACAGTACATTTGAACAGCTTGCTTCAGCTGTTACAATTTCAACATCTTTCTGAGCCGCCTACTTATTTGCCTGTCATATCCTCTTTCAGTTGCAACATCTTGAGCAGTAGCTCTTAAGATGCGATCCGTGGACCCCCGGGGCTCCTCAGTGCCTTTCTAGGGGGGGTCCACGGTGGCCACTCATTTAATGTTAAGATTTCTCCCTTTTACTGACTCTGAAATGGCTCGCGGAAAAAATTGAAAAATGTGCTTTTTTATTCTAGATCACTAAAAAAAAAAATTGCTCCCTATAAAAACCTCTACTAAAACATGTATTTCTATTAAGAATATTAATGTAATTTTTTTTATTGTTTGTAACTACTTAGCCATCAGTACAAAGTAACTTTTTTAATTAGATACTTACTTTTCTTTTAAATTAAAATAAAAGTGTTAAGAAAGTCTGTATAAGTAACAGAAGCAGTCTTAGAATTATTAAAGAAAGTTTGAATCACTCAGCCAAGCGATGAGAGTCAGGAAGGGTGTTCAAAATTTTGGGGGGTCTGCGATATCCGACTGATTCATAAAGGATGGCAGGGCTAAGGAAATTTTAAGAACCACTGATCTACATAATTAGTTTCTTTAAGGTATCCGACTACGTTCGGAGAACCATGATTTTAAAAAAGCGCATAAATGTATAATTTTTATGATATTTAGTGTCACTTAGATTAGAATACATGTATAAAATTGTTTTAAGGACATTATGACAAAAAAAATTATTTAAATACAATATTTTGGCAAAAAATTAACTTAGAATAATCTTTTTTCAAAATGTTCTCCTTTTGTAAAAAATGCTTCTATTGTATTAATATTTTGCCTGTATATAGCTCTGTACAGAGGCTCAACTACGAATTTTGAAAGATTCACATTATTTTCAGAGTTACAACCCTTTGAAATAGTTATTGGCGTATTTTCTTAAAATTCCTCCCTTCTGTTGTCGTAAAACATGGATTAACCCACTTCTAAGTTATGTATTTCAAAAATTCTAGTTGAGCCTCTGTACAGAAGTCTGAGCTATACACAGGCAAAATATTATTATAATAGAAGCATTTTTCACAAAAGGAGAATATTTTGAAAATGGGTCATTCTATGTTCATTTTTTGTCAAAATATTGTACTTAAATAATTTTTTATTGTAATACTATTCTTAACCCAATTTTATATAATTTTCTAATCTAAGTGACTCTAAATATCATAAATATTATCCATTTACACGCTTTTGCAAAATCACGGTTCCGAACGTAGTCGGATACCTTAACTTATAGTTTCATTATTTATAACTTACAGTTTCATTCTTCTCGATCGTATATATGTACTAACGTTCTTTTGTGAAATCCCATATTATAAGTAATATAAGAAAATTAGAGAAAAATTATTATGTATTTGAAAACACTAAAAAGTAATTGTGAATCTATGTAATACTACTACATTTTCCTACTACAGCATTCATTCCTATAAATCATTGAATGGTGAATTTAAGGTCATAATTTCGAGCAATATTTAGATTAGAAATTCACTACAATTCATCGTTAGATTTATCATTTCAATATTTTTATCTAATCAATAATTAATTATATAATAGCAGGTTTAATGCTTAAAATACAATTTTGAGATTTAGACAACTCAATTAAGCTGATTTTAATACTGATTGAACGCTTTTAACTTTATTCGATAAACATAATAATGATTTTTTTGAAAATCAGGTTAATTTTAATTTTATTTTTACTAAAAACAACTTAAATCATACATACACATTAGTCCTCTACTTTTATTGAAAAGCATCAAACTCAAATTAGGAAAGTTCAATAATTTAATATTATTTATCAAAATATCGCATGATTTGTAAAATAATAATAATGATAATACTTTTCTAACTTAATAAAATAATATATATATATTTTTTATGCGATGTTTGTATTCGCTAAAAATAGTCAAGACAAATGTACTCTGAATAACTGATGAGCCACTGGATGTGCAAAGAAATATTCTCTCGATACACATAATAAAACTCTTTCTTTTGCTTTAACGGACATTGACATCAAATAAGATATAATAAAATAAAAACGAGAAAGCAAATAACCACATCTTGTAAGTATAGAGCTATAATAATCAATATATATTATAGGGATATCGTGCCTTTTCAGTATCCATTTGTTAGGCTATCTTCTATGTTGATGCAGACATAACGGGGTGATAGATTTATATTTATTGAGTCTTAGTACCACTATTTGCTACACCTATATTATGCATTATGCCAGTGGTTTTTCTTTAATATTTGCGGTTATAAATGTTACTTTAAACCCTCAGTTTTGTCTGATACATCATTTTGCGCTAATTACTGACCAAGTACGTGGAAGGAACAGAAATTTTAATATATGTAATAGGACCACAATAAACACATCGGATAAATCAGAAATTTTATTACCTAATACAATACAGGCGTTTCTGTATATAAACATAGATTGTTATGTAGAATAATGAAGCCTATTGCGCAGTTAAATAAGAATTTTGCTTTCTAGAGAAACAGGAGGAATTTTGAAGCTCATTCTTATAATGATGCAGTAGCGGTATCATCCACATAAGCCAGTAAAAGCCTCCGGGCTAAAGTGATCATTTTGGACCAGTGTTATGTTACGTGTTTACGTAACAGAAAGTCGTGGGTTCTGTCCTCCGGATTTGTGCCGCTTCATTGGTGACCCTGGCTGAATAAAAGAAAAGGCAACCTTCAGAACTGTCGTGGCACTATCTACTCTTCCAAAAAAGGAAAAGCAAACTCACCAGACTCACTTGGTGCAACAAAACACTCTCTAGACCCATTTAGCGCAGCAAAATAAACTCGTCAGACTTACTAGACGCAGCGAAGTCGCCAGACTCACTTAACGCAACTCCTCCAATTACAGCAACATATGCTTCCGCAACGCGCTCGCTATAACAATTATATCTTTCGTTCGTCAATCCACCGACTCACTGGTGGGGGAGTGTGCAGCAGTATCATCTATATAAGCCAGTAACCGCCTCCGGACTAAAGTGATCATTTTGGTCCAGTGGTATGTTACGTGCTTACGGAACCGAAGATCGCGGGTTTTGTCCTTCGGATTTGCGCCGTTTCAACTCTTTATAGAAATGTTCAATCAAACCTGTCGATTAATTCAAACATCTTACATTGAAATTTAGGTTTTATATAAAATGCAATGAGAGATTTCAAATGTAGGCACTTCTGAAATTGGACTTATGTATATATATATATATATATATCTTCACCTCCTTTACATTTTAAATCAAAACTTATATACTCTTTAGTCGATACACACCTAATTTCCCTCGAATTCTAGAAACTTCAAAGCGGACAAAATTAATTTTAAACCTTTTCAAAACCAGGTGTTGCCGCGCCGTTGAAAAATAATCTCAAACGTAGCAATACAATGACAAATTTCACAACATAGAAAACATTGTCAAATGCGAAGATATTAAATTAGTCAGGCAAGTTTATCTTAAATTTTATATCAAAACATGTGTTGTTATTTCTCTTCTTAGATGCTGTCGCTTGATTACAGGAATTCCATAAAACCAAAAATCCTTTAAAAAAACTAAAAAACACAAAGTAGAACTCCCTAAAATTTCATCAACAGTAAAATTTAAGCAATGAAGATTGACAGGGAGAAGCCTTGTCAGTGTTGTACCAATGACACTCAAGAAAGACTTCTCGGCCTGTGTTGAAAAGTAAAATACTTCATGTGGTTCTCAAAATTGCGATAGAGCCTTCTCCTGATCCCTAGGAATATTGAGTTGGCGATACCAACGAGATTCTTTTCCAAAGTACAAAGAATGAGCAGATGGTACTCTCCAAAGTGCATTTAATTCAATCCTTTTAGTAGAAGATATTTCACAGTAAAAGTTAGATAAGCGTTGCCCTCCAAAGTGTCAACAGTGGCAGACTTGGCCAAACTATCGACTATCTTGTTACCGTTCAATCCAATATTAAAGGAGACCTATTGAAAGTATATAAGAGTGTTTAGAAGAAAGACAAACCACGAGATTCAGAGTTTTCAGGTTTGTTTTATCCCCAGCAATCATCCAATGAGAAAAGTAAAGCATAGAAGCAAGTCTGTCCGTTAGAATCCAAATGTCTAAGAAGACAAGCTCAGAAACCGTGTCAATGAATTAGAGTCCTTTTTCGATTGCAAAATTTTTTGACCTAAAAACAGAACGATTTTAGAATATTGCAGATATATATCCAATTCAGCCATAAACTCTATTTTCACCACAATTTTTCTATATATCTGATACTTAACACTCTTAAGAATATTTTTTTAAGATATTTATATGGATTTCATATTATGTAATAGAAAATATTACAGTACTTTTTTTTTATTTTTAATAGTGAAATGATGAATATTTCAAATATGTTATTCGAACTTTAATAAAAAGCATTCATTTCCTTTCAGAATTTGTAAGCGTTCAGAGATAAAGAATTTGTATCTAGAGATAAAGAGTATGAGCTAGAAATTTAGGTTTTTATAATCTTTTGAATGGAGTTCTATGGAGTTGATGCATCAAAAAACTCTCAAAAATTATCAAAAAAAAAAAAATGTTTAATAAAAATAATGCAGATTTTAGTATTATAGTCTTTGACATTAGCTTTAAATTTAAATTAATGTCTTCACAGTATAAAAAAATTTGCTGGTATTTTCTTTTATATATTGTATGCATGAAATATTGTAAATAATGAAGACTATGATTATTTCTTTTAAAATTTAGCTGAAAGGGGAAAAAAACTCTAAAAGTACAAAATATGTTTACTACATGATCTATAGTATTTTTTTATGTTTGTTAAATCAAAAGAAACTTCTTTACTTTCGAGAACAAAAGATTTAAAAATTATAGTTTTTCCTTGTTTTTTATTTTTATTTTTGCAATTAGATTTTTATAACCATAGGTAAATGACTTTCTTTGTTTGTTCTCTGCTTATTAAAAAATTTAGATTTTTTTTTTTTTACTTCATTTGAATTTTTTTGTTTTTTGTAATTATTATTTTTAATTCAGTTATCAAGGATTTTGAATTTTGAATGTTCTTTTTTAAACTTCAAAAAAACTAGTACTCATTTCTTTTAAAAATGTAAAAAATTTTAATTTTCGGATTATGTTCAGGGTTTCATAACAAAAAAAAAAACATTACAAATTATGAGCAATGCCATAGAAACGGGGGGGAAATTTAGTCGTGTTTGGAAATATATTAAAAGAATAAAAACGTTGTATGATGTAAAAAATTATAAAAATAATTAGGACCTATAATTGTATTGTAAATCAGAAAACAAAGAGACACACACACACATTGACTTACCTTGTCTTTTAAATCCTCTAAATATTTAAATAAATAAAAATTCTATAGTACTTATTTCAACATATAGCCCTATAATTTTATGTTTTCTTTTAAAAGAAACTCAAAATTAATTCTACTTAGCAAGAATGTGAAAAAGTACTTAAGTTGAAATTACCGACGAAATTATCAATTACGACCTTTAAAGGAAATTGAAGGAAAATTAAACTAATCAGATTTTGAATGCGCATGAAGTAATACGTAAACTGAAAGTAAAATAATTATAAACAGAAAACTAAACGATAATAACTATTGGCTATATGTGGGAAATTATGTATTTTTACCATAAGGGATTGTAAGCATCAATTTTATTCGTACAATTGCTGTATAAAATTGAAAAAAAATTAGAAGTGAATTTGAATTTTTTAAGTACTTACATCAAATTTATGATGCAATGATTCATTTAATGATACCGTTTAATAAATTGATTATTTTTATACTAAATAATTCGCCCTTCCATCACTAATACGTGAAACATTTAAAATATTATATTGTTAATAACCTTAGATAGCAAATTAAAGCGTCTGCATCTTTTTTATTAATTTTTTTTAAACTAAATAATGTAAGAGCATTTGAAGCTTTTGATTTCTTCGTGATATCAGAAAATGAAGCTAAGGAATTATAATAGTTATTTTTAGCTGCCCTTCCGGTAAAGTGGTTAGTGACATTGACTGTCATGCCGTAGATTCTGGTTTCGAATCCCGTAGAAGGCCTGAATGTTTGTAAATGGAAAGTACCTGTGTGGCATGAAGGCACTCTAAATATTTGTCGAACTGCATGTCCTCTTGAGAGGTTGGTGGAAGAGGAAGAGAGGTGAGTTTTCCCTGACCATTCCCCAGGGTCAAAACGAAATTGGGGTGTAAATGATCCAAATCATACCACCCCTGTATGGTAGACAAATCTACGTTTAACAAAAGACGTGTAAAAACTAGCCCTTTGACATGATGAAATTTGTGTGCCTCGATCGACATCGTCTATTAAATGGCATTAGCAACAGCACAACAATTGTTATATTCAATTTGAAGTTCATGTGTAATAAATATAATTATAAAAAGGATAATAATTTCAGATGGTTCTATCCTAGGTATTTAAATTATATGATAAATAAGTATGTATAATCAAATTAAATTGTCCTTTTTCATTTCTTATGCAAAAACTTAAAAATGTCTAAGAACAAATAGTTCCCTTATTTCTGAATTTTGTAATATTTATCAGCAATATTCTCTTTTATGTCACAGAAACTTTTTAAATTTGTAAAATAAAAAATAAATAAAACTGAGTGATGCAGAGAAAAATCCATTAAGGCTTTCTTCAAGTGATATTAAAGAATAGGATTGAAAATCAGCATATTTTTTTGCGATAATAAAAATTGGAACATAAAAAGTTTATTCTGACTTCGTTATCTACTTGCTAAGTAGCAAATTTTATATTACAACACCTATTTGTACATGAATGAATGAATGTTTCTGTGACAAAATATCTATATTTCGTCTCGTATTTCCTATTTCTTTTGCTAAATAGATTTTAAACTTTATGTGCCCCGACGAATTTTAAAACATTTCCAAATTTGAAGAATTTATATAATAAAGGTATAGCAAATACCATATATATTGCTACCATTCATATGAGAATCAGAGCACTTTTTTAGCCCGGAAGCGTACTCTAAGTTTGAATTGGGCTTTTCAACAGCAGGTGAAATTAGTCTTAATCGATATAAAATGGGTGTAGAAATCTAGTCATTAATTTGAATACTAATGATATCTATTTATGATTTTATTTCTTTTTAAGTTTTATTTCATTGCAATAAAAATATGACTCTACGTATCATTTCTTTCGTTTCTGTGTGTAATCCTTATTCTTTCAACAAAAGTATCATTGCAAATTTTGACTAATAAACATATCCGGTGAAACTCTACACTATTTCATTTTGTCTACAGTCCCTTTCCAAAACCACAGTCAGCACACATTCCTCAGTTAGATATCCGATCCGAACTAAGAGCACGGCTAGTTCATCAATCGATTTATACCTATGCCATCCCACTGCGTCCAAAGGCCCCGACACAATCGCCGCTACCTGAAGATTCACCTGCGAACGGTTCACAATCGGTTCAGCGTAATGGACCTTCTCTAACTGCTCCAAGAGGGGAAGAGTCGATTTTTCATCTTTAAATTCTTCTTCTCTCCTTCCTTTTCTTATTTTTATACTAGTGGGGTTCTTTTTTATGTTTCCTTTCCTGAACCGTTTATTTTCTTGGTAGCAACGGAAATCATTGAAACTTATAGAAGTTTGCTCGTGTCTTGTTTTTGTTTAGCATTTTATTTTGTGTGTGTTTGTGTATGTGTGAAAAGAGAGACGTTGGAATATAGGATTAAAAATGCAGCTTCGTAGAAATGTGGGTATTTGTTCTGGCTGTGTTTGGTTTCAGAATTTTGTTTAGGTTTAAAATACATTTCGGAATGAAACGGCTGGCGTATTTGTGTTTCTAGAATAGTGGAACTGTTTATTTAAACTCTTGCCACAATTGTTGTGTGTAAAGCA
>BMAV01005395.1:468414-545185 GCA_019973955.1 Trichonephila inaurata madagascariensis
GACATCTTTACAGATCTATACTGATGGCAGCAGAGGTGATGGGGGAATTTCTGGTAGTGGAGTACAGATCCTTACTCCTACAGGAGTCATGGACATTAGATCAAAAATCAAAATTTTTGCTTAGTTTTTAGATTGGAGTGTATTGCAATCAGAAGGGTTTTGCAGTACGCGTCTGAAACCGTGGCTCAGTTTGAAGACGTTTCGATTCTGACTGACACAGCCGCACTTCCATACAGTATCTTTCCAGTTGGACATAAATAGGGGATCAAGCTATAGCCTTGATATTCTTAATCTTCTTGATCGGATTTCTTCTAATCATCGCAAACATTTTCAGTGGGTCCCAAGCCACGTGGGGATTGATGGTAATGAGAAATCTGATTTCTTAGCCAGGACTGCAGCTGAAGAGGAGGTGAGCCCTACTGGGTATCTTACATTCAGTGAATAATCTTCCTTTAAGAAGATTGAACTTCATCATCTTGGAAGAACTCCTTCTAGTCATCCTTGGTACTTCGGAAGAAATCCAGGAGGTTCATTCAAGCTTATGCCTAGGAAATACCAAACTGCCTTCTCGTGCTTTGTGAGAGGCCATATAAAAGCCCTCATTTTTCTCCAGAGTCAGAAGATATTTCCAAAGTGCCACTTGTGTTATTCCGAGCTCGTCCCTCCTGCCCGCATCTTGACTTGCTTGGATTTATAAAAGGGCGAGATCCTTCAGGACCCTCTTCTGTTTTTAGACTTTCTTGATTTTTTGAATTTATGGAGATTGTCTAGCATTGCTAGACAGTCTGAGATTAGAAACAACAACAAGATTATACAAAAGCGGAACTTAGGGATATGTATCTGGGGTCGAGCCTTACAACAGCAATATGCCAAAAAATAATTCCAAAAGCAAACTCTTAGTCATTTCATATTTGCCGAAGCAATTATCCGACATTTGTTCCTTCAATTGTACCACATGGAATCGTGAGTGAACAACGGCCAACGGAGATAGTGCAATTCTGGTAACGGACTCTTATAATTGTAATAAATGAGGTATCGCGAATGAAATCAGAATTTCTCTCAACACCATTTGTAGATTGATTGATTGATTGATTATTAACGTCGCACTCTTTAGCTACACGAGGGCTTTTGGCGACGGACCACGTAATTTTGAACCATGGTCAAGTGACGTGGACGACACCTGAGCTGGCACCCCCCTCTCCTAACTACCACACCACACCAACGTCACCATTTGTAGGAAATTGAATGATAATGACATGCATCCGTGTCAAACATTAATTTTCATCCGTGTCAAACATTGTGTTATTCACTGATAAGTACATGTACTTAATAATTATAGAAAATAATTTAGAGAAAATAAAATACTCCGAACAAAAAAAAAAAAAAAAATGTGAGAGTAGTTCCGAGTCTACATGCGATACGTACTCAAGCTACACAGAGATGTTTATGGAAAATATATGAGCTGGCACGTTAGACCGCTACCTGTTGCCTGTTTGTCTAACAAGAATCACTTAATACTACAACCGTTGGATTGCGTAAAAGTTACCACTTTTACACGAAGCTTCCTTTCATGAGGTATCAGAATGGAAGACCCCCCTCAGCCGTGTCTACGAACCATTAGAATGCAGCAATGGATTTAGTGGTGAATAGTCCACGCTGATCTAGTTAATTGACCTTCCCAATCACTGGTTCTATCATTCATTTACTACTTTTCTTGGAAGTATATGAAATTCATCAACCTAAGAATCTCCAGTTAATAAAATGTTGGATCTTAATGTGCACATTATAAGAAATGCCTATAAAGTCTGAGAAACATGGAATCTCTTCAAAAATTTCCAAGCGCCGCAATTGTAAGTCTGCTTTATAGCCAGAGGTCTTCAATTTGAGGTCTGAATTTGCCCTTTCATGTTACGTGTTATCTTTTTAACTACTTACTTTCTTTTTAAGTAAATAAGTAATGTTCACTCTTTGTTTTTATGCTTATGTACTTATAAAAAGCAACTTAATACCGTAATGATTAATCAAAAAATACCTTTCCAGAAAAAAATCGTTATCTCAAACTACCTCAAAAATTAGGCGTTCATCTTACATATACCATTAAACGTATTTAGAACATTAATAACGTTATAAATTCTTAATTTTTTTTCAAATGTACTTGAAATAATTTACGTTTTTATACATGACACATATTAATATTTTTTTATCATTTCTTTTTCTTAAGTCGAAGCAATTTCTAAAGTTATCCTAAGAAAAACTTCTTGGTGTAAAATAAGTTATCAAAACTTTTTTTACTGATTTCCGTTTGATAAAAAAAGCAAAAAAAAAAAAAAAAATGTTTGTGTGTTAATGAATGGGAAAGGTGAAAATAAAACATCCGTACTAATTACATGAAAAGAAATGTATTAATTACCTAAAGAAAAAATAGACACACATAAAAAGCAATTTAAAAGGTTTCATTTCGCGCTTCAAGAGCTTTAAAAGCAATTGAGCTGAAATAATTACTACTCATTCAGAAAGAAAAACATCTCTATTAATGGAATAGATAAATTTTCGAAGTATTGCAAAAATATTTTTTTTTCATGAAACAGATATTTTTTTTAAAAAAATCGAACATATTTCATGCTTAGTTCATTTTTGATGGTAGCAAACACAAAAGAAACTTTTTTAATGAGACCACTTAGCGTCAAAAAAATGCAAACCTTTTCAACTGTTAAATTAGTTATGGGGTATGCAATTAATAAAAATTTTAATTTAAATAATTGAACGTGAAAAATAACCCCATTTGTAGATACGAAAAAAATCTTAAGATTATCCAAAATACAGATCTAAAATTATTTTGCTGTCTAATTTGTTTGAAGATTACAAAAAAAAATTTCAAGGAAAAATAACAAGAATAACACTGCTCGTCATAACAATTGGCCCTAAATTTTTCAAATAAATTTTCATGTAAAATGATTTTCTTGCTCCAAATATGCCCCTCTTTTTCCCCCTCGTCCACAGTTCCTTGGGGCCACAGTTCCTCTCCCTATATTGTCACTTTTCGGTAATTTTGTGCTCATGAATTTGATTTGATGAAGGGGGATTATTTTAACTGTGAAATGTCTTCTGAAAGATTTTACAGAGAGATGGAAGTTCTAAAATATGAACATTTGTATCAAGAGAAAATGAATTTCTATTTTAAATTTAACACAAAAAAAACAATAAAAACGATCATTTTTTCTGTTCTTTCCGTAAATTTGGCGCGTATTTCCAACATATTCCAGTTTTCTTCTCTTTCATCTTTTCTTTACCTAAACACATCCAAGATCATAAGGATATGTTGCAACAATTTCGGCAAGAGGGGTTAAGTGAAAGTTGTCCTTCAACCTTCTCAAGGAAATTTAGAAAGTTCATTGTGCAGTGTTGTCACTAAATAATGCAAAAGCTTCAAAATAGCAATCATCTAAGTTATTTAAGTTTTATTATATATGATCCAATGCTTTTATTCGGGTTTTTAAAAGTGAATTATAGCCTATGAGTGTAAGTTATTATTAATACCGAGCGTTGTTTTACTGTTAAATTTTACTATGACACGTGAGTGCAAAAAAAATCATCCTGATATTCTCTGCTACGTTTGCAATGATCAAGTTCAGTATATATAGGTCCACAAAATCTAATCTAAATAATATTATAAATAAAATATCAGATAGCAGTCATGAAAAATGTCGATTCATTTTTGTGATCTTCAGACTAATTTGAATTATACTGATTGTAAACAAAATTATTTGAATAATTTTGTTATATAAACTTTACCCAAGGAACATGCGATATTCCAAAATAGAGAAGGGCTCTCAAAGCTGAGGGGTCATATTAGATTATTTATCATTAGTGTGGGGAAAAAATTTTGCTTTCAGTTCAAGAAAGTCAAAATTCATGGTAGTATACATTACCATATTCTTTATATTTGTTCACTGTCAAATATTTTTAGCAATAGTAAGTACAAATAAGGTATGAAATATTTCCTTTGAGAGTCTTCCTACAGTAATAAATGTATAAAAATAATATATGTTTAAAAATGTAAATCCAATACATAAAAAATGAAATAGTATTCATATCCTATACAAATAAAGACGTTCTTACAAAAACTGATGCCTTGATGATGATGATAATATTCAGTTTTATGCTTGTAGAACAATATTGTTTCTTTATCTTTTATGCATTTATCGTATTGCTTCAGATGCTGAGTAGATATTAATCATTTCATAGTATGTTATGCATTACCCATTCATGTAATTTGTTTACTCATGTCTGTATCATTCATTCCAGGGGTGATGCGTCATGTAGGTGAAGCACTGGTCAATGAACGGACTCCCCGTCTCAGGGGTCGAGTGTTGGCCATCGGTATCGCTCCCTGGGGGATCATAGATAATAGAACAGATCTCATTGGGAAAAACGTGAGTACAATTATTTTACTGGTTTTCATTCATTGAAAGCAGATGAAAAAAGCAGAAAATTAATTATTTTCAATTAATTAGGAGTTCCTTTTTAATATTCTAAAACTTATGTAATTTTTTTTTCTTTTTGAATAATCTGTTGCTTTTTTGAATGTTACGGGTTTTTAGAAAAGCAACGGAGACGAAAATATAAAGCTATCATCTTTTGTTCTTTTTTTTTGTACTTCAATAAAGAAAAATATTTTCATATAAAAAGTCCAAACAACTGTATATACCGTAATGAAAAAGCCACATTTAACGAAGTCAAGATTATTTTGTAACATTGACACTTTTTCTTGACAATTTATAACAAAAGACTTATTAAATTAAATTGAGTTCTTGGAACTATGACTTTCGAAGCAAAATGAAACAAATAAAATTGATTCACATATCTATCATAATATAAAGTCTGAAACAAATATTCGCGAGTAAATATTATACAAATTTCTTCACTTCAGTTTATTATAAGCATTTGTTTGCAATAATATTTTTTTAAGTTAAAGGTTTTTGGAAAACTGTGTTTAAATGAAATATTTTTTCATATTCTTGATTAAACTTTAAGACACGCTATGAACTGAATAAATATCATAATCTTTACTTGGGTAATTTTACTGTATATTGAACTTTTACAATTTTAAGAGAAGAAAACTTCTTTCAAGGATCAACTAATTTTGACCAATTTTACAAATATCCGTTATCATCAATAAGCAAATCAGTTTCTGAGAAACATTATAACAATGATAAATTTCTCTTATGTAATTCGTAATTGGATTAAAGTAAGAAAATTTTGAAAGAAGAAAACTTTCTCCAAGAAGCTACTATTTTAGACTTACTCTTTCAATTTTTTTTCCCAGTAATTACCTTAGTTTCGAAAAATATGTTTTAACTATGATAAATTTCTCTTTTATACTTTGTAATAAGATTAATTTAAAATTTTTTTGAAAAATTCAATAATTTTGTTAATCAACCCATGATGTATTATTGCAATTAATCCACAATCAGGAATTTTAGGAAGAATTCAAGTACAATCAAATTATTAAGAATTGTGCGACAGTTAGGCTGTCATGTTTATCTTAAGAACTGTTTATTAGTAATATGACTTCTGCAAAAACTTTCTTTTAGAATCAAACTATTTTTCAACGTCAACTTTTGCATATAAGGAAAAACTGTTTCATCCAATAATTCCACTATATGCATATGTGTAAAAGTTTATGGTTCTTTTTAAAAAGTGCTCATTTTTTTCTTAATATTTTGTTTTAAAATAACCATTAATTTTGTTTTTATAAAATTATAAACTTTTACAATACCTATTTAATGAGGAAAATAGTTTATAAATTAATATTTATAATCTAAAACTATAAAACAAAATGTCTCATATAACTTTCAACGCACGAAAACCTGTTTTATAAGACTCAAAGCAGGAAATTACCATATTCTGTTCATTTTCTTGACATTTTCACGATTTTAAGCTGAAATAAAAAATGTTTCTCATTTTTTTTTCTTTATTAAACTAACTCGAGATAAGAAAAATGTAATGAAGCAGGTTTTCTAAGGAACATCCTTGTCATCAACAAATGACCGTTCTTAAGTAAGAAGTTTTGCCTTCATTTCTTTTAAATGTAAACAGTTTTATCAAAGTTCAGAAACTTTTCTAAGACAGCAACGTGATGTTTTCCTAAAATATACAAGAGCAAAAGTAATTGGTTTCATATTCTTTTTAAAAAGAAGTTGACACAATTTATAACATAACTTAAGATAATCTTGCACTTCTTGAGGATTTTGCGATACAAGTTCAAAAAGAAATACATAACTATTTGAGATGATGTATAACAGGGTTGAATCGAAAAAAAGTTTTCAGAATTTCAAAACGTACCTTTACGAAAAAAATAAACTCAGGTACATAGATAAAAGAAAAAATGAAACAAAAAAATTATGTTAGGTAACTCTCTTGATTAAATTTTATAAAGTGTATATATTGTGTTACGTTTGTGATAACAGGTAGTATAAAAAAACATTATGTCAATTCCTAATTTGGTCAACAAAGAAAATTTTTGTTTTAATTACTTTCTATTAAATAACTATAATTAATATAAATATGTATATACATATGACAGAATCACAATATTAATTGGCAATTAATTTGTAATAATTATCAATTAAGTATCGTATTGTCATCCAAAATAATTGTGTATATAAAATTTCAGTTCAATTGAGTGCTTTAAAATGTATTTTATTAGCAATTAAAACTTTGAACAAGATATACATAGGGAGATTGTGAACTAATAGTAGAAATTGAAAACGTATAGAATTTCCATTAAAAGAAACAGTAAAAAAAACCTGTAAAATTTTGCATATCTTGTTTCCAGTGCAGTACCAAATTGCATCCATTTATTCCAGTATTTCTTCCTAAAGTATTACCTAAATTACTTCTTACCGCCATTAAAGACAAAATGTTAATGAGCTAGAGTAAGAAATTGTTCATCATTCCCAGCTATTTTATTCAAAATGAACATTTTTTTTAAAGTAAAGTAAATACATTTCCACTTGTAATAATAAATGCATCGAAAGACTTGGAAGAAATGTCTTAATGAAAAAAAAAGAATCTTTTTTCTGAGACAAAAACCGTTTGTATCAGATACATTCTTGGAACATATCCAATGTTTTTGTCTTCCATAAGAAAAACCAAGAGTTCTAATGGAGATCAAATGGTCCTGAAACCACCAAGTGTGTAATTGTACAACGTATTTTGATGGTCTTACTATTTTTTTTTCCTTATGAGTATAGCGATGAAGATATTATCAACTCCTTTTCACTTTTACATTAAGAATAAATAATACGAGAATTAGTGCTATAACATCAGAATAACTCACGACAGATTTTTATGTAAATATTTTTACATTCAAATTTTCTGAGTAATTTTCTGAGTAATTTGAGTTTAGTTTCTAAGTAGTAATGGACAAAACACTTTTTTTTATAAATTAATGCTTAAAAAATATTTAGAAAAATGTCAGACAATTTTTATGGCACAAAATATTTCCAACTATTCGAATTTAGAATTCGTCCCTATTTGCTTAGGAGAAAATAAAAAATATTTTTATATGTTTAAATAAACATGTTGCAAATTTTGTGTAAAGAATACATAAAATAGTGTAAATAATTTATATCTGGATGTGTAATACGTTTATATTACCTCCATTGTATTTATTTTATGTTAAAATTGTAGCATTCACAAGAAACGCTGTTCTTTCCATTATAATGGGGATTCATTGGTAACTTGCAATAGAGCCAAGTTGGCATCATTTTGGTTACTTTGGTGACCATTTTTTGCGAGTTCTCAACCATATAGATTCTTCTGTAAATTGGTCAAGAAATCTACTTATAACATGATCTATGACATCAAATAATTTTTCGAGAAAAAGCCGTGGGGCCAATGAAAAGGGAGTCACTCGCCGAAACTGAGTTAGTCTAGTTTTGACCTTTGAAGAGTATTATAGATTTGACCGTGAAGAATTGACCAGCGACTAGTTCTTTCTTCGGCTATTGAGTAGGACGAGCGAGAACTTATGTTTAATCCACAACATACTTGTATTTTAGACACTGGTAGTTGGTGTAAAGGCGTTCTGAGAGTTTTCTGTGAATATAGCTTCGGTATTTCAAGAATTTTTTTTCGACATTAAATTTCCATCGATCTTGAAGAACTATCTTGCTCTTTAATAGTGATTTGCAAAAATCCTCGAACCCGGATCAACGATATACTTTATTCTATCGTCGCCTATAGTTTTAGTTACACTCGCTACAATCGTTTGGATTTAAGTGGAAGAGTTTTCACGATTTTGAAATAAACGCGGTTGATTTAATCATACATGATTTAGGATTACTGATTGTTGCGTAAGCGAAAGACAAGGCAATTAATCAATTAACTGATTTCTTTAATTTCGAAACATTGAAATCAGTTTAATGTATATACAAATACTCATATGTAACACTTATACAATAGATTTTCATCACTTTCTAAGGTTTCCTAACTCAAGTCATTTCGCTAACATGGAATGAATGCCCTCATATAATTTTTGTCTTTTATGCACGACTTTTTGCGGAATCGTATCAACTATGTAACAAAAGAATACAAAGTAACAAAAAGGAAAAACGTAAGTGTATAACAAAAGTTAATACTATTAATAATTTTCTTTTAGGACAGTTATATATAACACACAAATGAAACTCATCCATAAATGAAATATACTTTTCGGTATTTATTTGTTTATCTGTGCTGTAGAGTATAAATGTAATCTCGACTTATTGATTTTGAGGTATTTTCAATAAAATGTAATAAATTCTCATACTTTTGTGTTATTAAAATATATTTGCCATTGTATGAGAGTACCATACCAAACAATGTACGAATTAAGCTTTGGATTTAAGTGTTGTTACAAACTTTAGATTTTTTTTCATCTAGTTTATGTTAGCTGAGTATGAAATAAAATTTATGTTCGCAGTAGCCTAGTGGTCAAGGTAACGGACGCGCACCCAGCGTGTTCTGAGTTCGAACCAAGAACTGCTAAAGACTTGCCCTGCAGAGGGAGACGATGCACGTTAAATCTGTCAATGCTCGATGTTCTCCCTTTGGTGTGGAAGTTAGGAGAGGGACGTGCAGCTCAGGTATCACATCCTCGTCACTTGACTATGGTTCAAAATTAC
The DNA here is from genome assembly GCA_019973955.1 of Trichonephila inaurata madagascariensis. Classification (NCBI taxonomy): domain Eukaryota; kingdom Metazoa; phylum Arthropoda; class Arachnida; order Araneae; family Nephilidae; genus Trichonephila; species Trichonephila inaurata. The sequence goes on from BMAV01005395.1 coordinate 477,585, forward strand.
CAGATCCATCACCAAAAGCATTTGAGTAGCTTAATAGCGTGGCGTTAATATCCTCCCAATAAAAATTAGGGCTTAAGTATCTTACAAATCTAAGTTAAAAATTTTGTGCATTAATTCCTCTTGTGAGATTCTTACATTCTTGCCTAGAGATGTGGGTGAAAGGGAAGGCTGCTAGCCATATCCAAAAATACTCAATTTATTTATTACTCTATCAACAACGCAAGCTCAAGCAATCTTAAATAAGAGATACGCCCAATCGAAACAATATGTGGATAAATAACGAGGTACACACACACGAAGTATGAGAAGACTTTAAATACCCCAATGCACTTACTTCAGGGGTTCGAATATCCTTTCTTAGCTATCTAAACTCTAGTTAATCTTTAGTGATCAATCCTCGCTTTAATAATTACAATTAGCAAATATCTGCGTAACTTTATCAAATCGATTAATATTTGATCCCCTATAATCTATCCTATCTCTCTCACTTCCTCTCTCTAAAGCTTGAAAGCCTAGACCAGTGATTCCCAAAGTGATCTATATAGAACCCCAGGGGTCTATGATGACCCACAAAAGGAATCCACGTCAGTAAACATATAATTTGGGGGTCTACGCGCTCGCTATCGTTGCTGTAATCAAACCAGATCATGACTTTAATTTTTAAAGAAAATTTAATCAAGTGGAAACCAGACTTATCTATTTAACAGATTTATTTATTAAATTGAATAGACGTCACAAACTTTCCCAGTTTCTCGATTATCACAGACAATCTACCAGGAAAAAGACGTTTCAACCAACGTTCAACATTTAAATGCGTTTTTTCTAGGTTTTGAAACTAGGTTTGAGAATTTTTGACTATCGGTATACCACAGTAGGCAATAAATTCATATGGTTAGATTGAAACAAAATTGTCATTACAAGAGGAATTGATCGGAATGGGCAGTATCGGGTACCTTAAAAGCAAAGCTTAGAAATGGATGTCAATAATTTTGGCTTTAAAAAGCTCTCTCTCTCTCTCTATACCTGTTATTTATTTCCTATTATGGAATATCTTGAGAAAGTTTTTAATTACTTTCTGATTGAGAAGGAGTTACATTGCACTAGCCAATCTCCAAAACAAAACAAAAAAAATGAATGAAAAAAAGACAAGACACTCTATTAACCGAGGAAATATTTAGAGTTAAACCTGATAAAATTGATGTCAAATGTTGAAAATTTATTATTTCATCCCCAGCATTTGCTTAGTTCTCAGTTATTTTATGTAATTAACATGTGTTTTCTTAAGTTTTAAACATTATACTTCACTCAAGTTAAAAATTTAAATCTTTTAAAGGAAGTAGCTTTATACCTGCGTCAAAAACACATTTAAGTTGATAAATTTGCAAAAGCTTAATATTAGGTAAGTAGGGGTCTACAGCAAACCGAAAAACCTGTCAAAGGGTCTATAAGGCAAAAAAGTTTAGGAACCTCTGGCCTAGACTATACATAGTGGACCTAATTTAAATAATCATGCTTTCTTCTTCAGAAGGTTCATTGAAAATAAAATAGTTTTCAAAGATCAAAGATTCCCAAAGACGACATATTAGTAGAAAGGACGCGGATAGAGCGGTATATCAATTACTGTTAATATAAAAAGGAGTTATACGAGATATAGAATTCAAAAATTCCCTGACTGAGTCTATAAACTTGAATATTACCAATTAAATTACTAAAACACGTCCTTCTTCGAAATTTGACCCTTGAGCAACAACACATGTTTGCCATCTCTCGTAAAGGTCCTCAAAACAATTTTGAAATACATTTTTAGTCATGTCCTACAAAATACGATGCCACAGCGAGCGACCGAACACATGATTTGAGACAAACCACTTTTAGAAAAGGGGCATACCTCAATAACACAAAAATGTTAGCGTAGTCCCTCTACTACAAATTTCTCACGTTATAGGTTCAGTCCGGGAACTTTTGAATCCTACCCTGCAGATTGCTTAATATTTACCTTACAGAATTCCATTCCAAATAAAACACAAAATTTCTTTCCAAATGTACAATTTTCAGTGAAAATTTATTTTGATTTTAAGTTAAACTGTAAAATATGTAAAACACATTAAGGTTCACAAAGAATACTTTTTTAAAATTTTAATTATTATATTTTTTCTCTTTATTTGTATTGTTATACTGTTCATCTCACGCATAGAGAAAAATACAAAATACTAATAAACATTACAAAAATATAAAATACGAAAAGTACTCTGAAACTATTACGGCAAATCCCATAATTTAACTAAACCATCTACAAATTATGGCAAGAACAAAAATTACACACACACTTGTATATACAGAAGGCCACAAAAGTGTTCGTACACTTACAATTTCCTATAAAATTTAATGTTTTGGACTAATAAAAATTAATATATTGCAATTGTAATTTTTTATGATATCTGCAACTTGCTCTCAATGGAATGACATAATTTATTTTTTAAAAATAGTGTAACTATTTTTTTAAAAAAATTATTAATCAAAACGCTATTAAAAAATTACGCCACAAAAGTCTTCGTACACTTAACAAAAATCTCAACTTAGCTTTAAATATTTTATTTCTTCCCTAATTTAGTACTTAGTAGGATATCTTTTAGTGTCCACAGCAACTTTTATACATCTTGGTATAGATTTAATCAGTTTTTTGTAATTTCTGTGCATCGATTTTCCTGCTTGTGGTTTTTACTTCGCAATATGCGTTTATTCGTCATGTTTTCTTTTTTTTACTTCAAAATCTCACCAAAATATTCTACTCGGCGAAATAAAGCGATTGAGGAGGTATTTTTCTAATTTGGGGACAGTTATAGAGACACCAGTGGCGTATGTTTAGAGCAGTGCGCTTGGCGTCATTATCCTGTTAAAAATGAAGTCATCTATAATATCCAAATTTTGGGCGGATAATTTAAAATTTCTCTTTAAAATATTCAAATAGAGCTCATAATTCACAATACCACCAAAAAATACCAAATTATCTAATTCTGAGGCCAATTTATACCTCAACGAAAGAACACGTCCACCTCTCTGGTTTAATCCGACTATAGATTATTGGGATTAAGTTTCGGAAAATTCAAAATTGACAGCAAATTGATTGGTATGACAGAGAATTCAACATTTTTGGTTCCGATTGGCATGTAATAGCTTGTAAGGGAAAAAATAAGTAGTTAAATCCCATGAATTTATGTGGAGCAAGAACTCCTCCGATTCCATACTTCAGCATGGAAGTGAAGGCGTTCTGGCTTGGGGGTGTAAATTGGCCTCAGAATTAGGTAATTTGGTATTTTTTTATGGTATAGTGAATCATGAACTCTATTTAAATATTTTAAAGAGAAATTTTAAATTATCCACCCGAAATTTGAATATTGCAGACAACTTAATTTTTTAACAGGGTAATGACGTCAAGCGCAATGCTCTCCATGTACGCCACTGGTGTCTCTATAACTGTCCCCAAAGAATGAAAACACCTCCTCAATCACTTTATTTAGCCCAGTAGAACAAATTTGGTGAGATTTTGATGTAAAAAAAAAAGAAAACATGACAAATAAACACAAAATGAGAAGCAAAAACAATAATCACAGAAGAATGGAGGAAAATCGATGCATAAATTACAAAAAACTGATTAAATCTATACCAAGACGTTTAAAAGTTGTGGACTTTAAAATATACCCTACTAAGTACTAAATTAAGAAAGATATACAATATTTAAAGCTAAGTTGAGATTTTTGTTAAGTGTACGAAGACTCTTTTGTGGAGTAATTTTTAGTAGCTTTTTGATTATTAATTTTTTTAAAAAATAGTTATACAATTTTCAAAAAATTAATTATGTCATTCCATTAAGAGCAAGTTGCAGACATCATAAAAAATTACAAGTACAATATATTAATTTTTATTAGTCGAAACCATTAAGTTTTATTAGAAATTGCAAGTGTACGAACACTTTTTTGGCCCACTGTATATATATATATATATATAGTAAATTATATATACGTTATATATATATATTTAATTAGTAGATATATATTACACCAACTCGGTAGTTATTGTTACAAGGCATGTAATGAATATACTACTATCCTCATATGTAGAGTAATTACATTTGTTATAACAAATGTTATGCGGAATTAAAAATATTAATTAATTCACAATAGAATATATTTTTCTTTTTTTTTATTTTGAATAATTACTTACTTAAATGCATTAACTTGCTCATATAAAACAAAGTTTATAAATTCCTACAGTTATAAGAAATTCAGTTAGAACAAATATGCATCCTGTATTCATTTTAATAAAACGTTTTTCTCATGTCCTTCTAAAACAAAAGCTAAATTTTAAAGTTACTGAACTAACTGGGAATATAAATTTTTCAGGAAAAAACTATTCATTTACTCATAGCCAATATAAAAAGCACAAAAATCTGAAAATTTTAACCCATTTAAATGTGAAATAGTTCTTTTATTTTCAAATTAATTTTTGCCTGCAGTTAATTCTTTAGCTAAAAAATATTTCCGTTTTGTTGTCTTTTATTTCTTCGAAGATTTAAAAAAAAACAGTTTTCATTTTACCAAACGATAAAATAAAAAAGAACTATGTTAAAAAAAGTATATCAAAAATTGTTTCGGAAAAGTTTTTTTAACCAATAAGATTTCTTATATTTTAAGAGAAATACGTTATCTTCTCATTCGAATTTTTTTTTATTTGCTTTTCCTATTGTGTGAGAAGCGTTTTTTTTTTCCCTTTTGTATCGTTTTTTTTTTATCCGATTCTTTCAACGGTTTTAAAAGACGAAAAAAAAATGTTCGTAGCTTTTTTTTTTCTTTCGAATCCAAATGCTAAGCTGATTTAAGTTTTATCTGTTTATTCTTTTACAAAATCTTTTTATTCCGAGATGAACGGATTTCATATTTAATTCTAAGTTAAAGATTTTTTTTTAGCAAAAACGCATTCATCATAAAGTCTGACGCAACCAACGCGATCAACTTATTTAGCCCACTTGTGCACATTTTTTTTTTAAAAGAAACGGACGCTTAAAAAATGTGTCGAGACATAGCATTAAATTTGTCACATGAATCTTGTTTAGGTATATTTGAATGTTTCTTAAGGGATAACTACTTTAAAGTATATTTTTCGCATGATTTTAAGAAATGTAACGGTCAAAATTTTAATGACAGATGAATGAAGTATTTATAATGTTAAAAAGTTCTCTGTTTCAATATTCTAAGTATTGTGTATAATTTAAATATAAAATAACATCGATATGTGTATATTAATAAATTAAATATATATAATGTATATTTTCTGATTTAAATGTAACATCTTAAAAAATTTTTAAAACAAAACTCAAACATTTGTACATATGCTTGAATAAGGTTTATATTGTATAGTTATATATAATATAAATACAATATATACGATTTGTCAAACTGAAATGTACAATATATGCATGAAATAGTCTTTTAAATTTATTCTAATTTCTTAAATGATAAAATAGTATATATATTTACACCTGTGTCTGAAAAATATCAGTGGTATTTTTAAAGCATTTTTTTTTGTATAGCTTTTATATATTGTTTACTTCCAATACAAACAGCACATTTTATTAAGTCATGAATAAAATATGAAACATCTTTATTGAATTAAAAAAATTCTGAAAGATTTTCTTGTCGTTTGCTGCTTTATTTTTTGTCGTTTTGAAAAAAAATAAATGCTCCAGTAAGAGCAAGCGTCAGTATTGTATAAACATGAAAATAAAAATAGTGCACTTGTACACCTAATATTAATTTTATCGCGTAAAAATCTTGTTAAATTTAATAAAAAAAGAACCTTTTTATATATATAATTATATTTATATAATAGACTATATACAAATGAAAAAAAAAACATTTATGATAAAAGGGATATTTTCCTTTTAGCATTATCATCCAATCTGAAACAGAAATATTCTTATTTCAATACGCTAGAATATAACGTTTAACTATTTTCAGCCAGCATTATTTTTTATAAAGGGTATAGTAAAACTAATAATTTTAAAAATATGCATTAAATACTGTTTATAACATCGATACTCCATGAAATTTCCCGAATCGTACATTGGTTATCAGTGTAATACTAACTTGTTTTAATTTGCCTTTTAAAATATTTTTATTTACACCTTACTTTATCACAAATAGCACAAATTTACTATCTAACACAGTAGTTAACTAACTTTGATAATTAATTGGTTTTATCTGGTCTGATTTAATTGTGGTCTGACTTAATTATTTAATTTTATAATTGGTAATATACACAATTAATCATAGAAATAAATTAATATTAGCTTAATATAAATTGAATTTAAATAAAAAAAAAATTCTTCGTTATAGAAGAATTTCAAGCTATTACACAGATTCAGTGTAATACGTTAATTTTTGAATTACCTTATTTTTCTTTCAAGGTCCTTTATCTAATCTGCATTTCTTTTAAAGCTTTATTTGTTTTAAAAGAAATGTCTTACGCCTCCACAATATTTTCTGTTTAGAGAAATTTGGTCGGTGAGCGCGCGCGATTAAATTTAATAATCCTCTTCTATGCATGTTACAGAATATGAGTTTAACGCTGATTACTAATGATATTAAGTGCATTTTACTTTAAAATGGCTTAGGATTTTTTTTAAACTGACGTAAAAAACAAAAAAAAGTAGTTTTAAAGAGATAACCTTTTTACATTTTTATCCTATTTTTCTATGATGGATAAAATATTTTGATCCTAACATTATTAGGATCGGAATATTTATCTATATGAAAGATAAGAGATTGAAGAAAATAGAAAGTATCGACATACTAATGTTAAAGTTACCTTGATTACAATTTGATTTTTATCCATAAAGTGTGAAATTATAAGATGATCTTGATTCAATTATTCTTAAGTAAATTTATGGTAACAAGGTTCTGTTTTATGAACAGTTTTGTGTTGTGAATATATATATAGTGACCTGTATCTTTATTTTGGTCGTCTCCTGGATATATTTTCTTGATTTTAACTATTCACCATGGTCATGGATAGCGTCAAGTCATGGTTAAGGTTCGTGTTTAGTAATTCTCAAATCGAGCTGTGATTTGGGTATATTTTGTCATATCATATCTTGATTGATGTGTGTATTAATAGAATTGTCAGTAGTTTTAATTAATTTGTGTCTCAAATGTTGGATTGGGGTGGAAGCACATAAAATAATAATATATAACAGTTTCGTTATTTGTTAAAAATTATGGTTATGATTGCCATTGGCATTCGAAAAACTCTAACGACACTGATTACTTATAAACCATCAACTAATCAACTTGTAAAATTCGTAACATTTATAAGTCCGTATGGTTATTAATTAAAAGAACGTGCAATTAGTTGAATCTTACCTTATTACTGGGGACGTTCAAACAATCAATCTTTTCAAAAAACTTTTGTGGCGAATAACTCAAATCCTTATTTTTTTTTAAAAAAAAATCAACCCTTTTTTAAAACAAATGATGCATTATAAAATTTTATTGTTTAATTATTCGAATTTAATGATTTCACTAAAAATATTTTGTCTGATTCGGTGTTCAACTGAATGATTTAATATTAGAAAGTTTTTAAAATTATAATTGCAAAATTATTTTTTTCTAACTGAAGATCGCAAATTGAAATTTGATTTATAACGTGTTGTAAAAACGATTTACATTAGAAATACACAGATTTACACATAAACAAGTTTTTTTATTAAGCTGCAATATCTATAATTAAGCTAAATGCTCTCTTATAATATAAAATGAGTCGTAGTAAAAATCTTTCAGTATATTATTTGTAAGACGAAGAATTTTATAACTAACTAACTATTAGCTTGTTTCATAGATTATTGGGGAAAGGATGAAATTCCTATACAATCTGATGCTGAATAATAAGTATATGTTCTTATATTAAATCAAAGCATTTATTCTAGATTTTATAAAAATTTGTGAAAAGAAACTTAAGCAGATATGTAAGAATTGCCGTGCATATATAACCTAGACTTTATTGTAATACTTTATGTAAATTTGATATCATACGTATTTATTTGAATAACGAACTATACAGATAGCTTGTGTGTGAGTAGTTTTTACCTTACAGATATAATATAGAACTATATATATGAATAATTATGAAGCGTGTCGTTATACGATTATAATTTGGTAAATGTCTGTGTTCTGTCGTCTTAAAATATAATTAAATAGAGCATTTAATCCATAATTTAACCCAAAATATTTATTATTTTTCAATATCAAATTTTTCGGCTTTCTTCACTCATCATTCCACCTTTGAAATCTCAATATTTTTTAATGAATGTGTTAACTATGTCTAGTTCATTTTATGATAGGGGATCCGGTATAGTGCTTAGCGACCTGATTGCTGTGCCGTAGGGCCTGGGTTTGAATCCCGGAGAAGTCATGGATGTTTGTAAATGTATAGTGCCTTTACAGCATGGGGGTACTCTAAAAAGCCGTTGAGCCGCAAGTCCTCTCATGAGGTTTGTGGAAAGGGAAGAAACGTGGAAGGTCCCTGAACATCCCCCTAAGGCAGTGGTCTCCAACCCCCTGTCCGTGGATCAAATACTACTGGTCCGCACAAGAAACATTAAATTATTTTCATTTTATTTACTACGGTATATTTTTGATGGGTTTGGGTTACTTATTATGAAAATCACTTTATATACCTTGTTAAATCACTTTATATTCACTTTTTGGTCTAGCTATATTTTATTCTGAAGTCCCGATTAAATACAATTAAATTAAAATTATTAAATCAAAGCAGTCTAAAATGTAAACAATCAACGTCCTCCCCCTCAACGGGCAGCGGTAAAATTATCCAACGCTGACCGGTCTGCGGCGATAAAAAAGTTGGGGAACACTGCCCTAAGGTGTTCTCCCTCTAAATTGGGGTGGAACCGAGATAAATCGTATTGTCACCTGTATGGTGCTCAAGGCTACGGCCAATGACAAACGTACATCTAGACTTTTGCCATGATGCATTTCGTGGGCGTGGATCTAACGCAGTCGATATCAGATGGCATAAGAATCAAAAAATTTTAAAGATAGATAGAAATGTCGTGATGTTGATGTATGCAATATTAGTCATTAAACGTAGCTTATAGCTTTGTTAATTTAAACTGGAGCTCCCTTTTTGATAATAATTCTCCTGGTCTATTTCATCATTTTTCCACTCGCCATCTTTTTCATTCCTTCCATGAAATATTGATGAAAGGTTAAAAGGTAACAAAAGTAATCTTTTTCCAATTCTCAAAATTTTGATATTGGATGTCGTAAACGGTGCATTGTAGTATTAGAGAACAATTCCAAAAGACATCTAAATTGAAACCCTTTTTCATTCAAACTATATGTATTTATTCTGTCAAGTTTCAAAAATGCGATAAAGTCGAAGTTTTCTGATGCGACACATTTACACTGGCTTATCTGAAGAATGACTGCAGGTGTTGTCTGCCTAAAGCGAAAACGCAAGATTTACAAGTAAAATTTCACCGTGACTTTGTTCATGGTGAAACTTTCTTTCTCTACGAATTTATACGAGTAAGTTGGAAGCAGTAAACACACGAACTGTGCTTTCAAGAAGTTCATAGTTCAACATTTAACTCTTTTAGAAAAATTGAAAAACTTTTTTCCCTTTTGACAACTGTTCACATATGAACCCAGCATTTTATAATATTTTGTTTTTGAAAATATGCAGTTCAGTGACTGGGCTGGTTTTATTAAAATAACGCAACAGGTTATAAAGAATAACATATATCTTGCATTATGAAGTTTATATTTTTTTTCTCTTGTCAGCAGTGCCGTCATGTACAATTCCATACTTTTTATGCATTGGGGATGTGAAAAAAGTCATTGCCTTCTCTTATCAGCTGAAAATTCAATATTCTCTTACATAAATGTATTCATTTTATCATTTTCTAACAATTATATTGATATTTCAATCTAAAGTAAACCAACTATACTTAGTTTCAGTTAGAAATATTTTATTGCTCGTGATTCAAAACCGATTAAAAAAAAGCAAAAATGGATAAAAGAATTCAATAGCCTTAATTGATGTATACAGTATAGTTGATTTATACTCTATAATCTTGGGCATAACGCAAACTTTTAACACAAAAAAATAAGATCTAATTTTACGGTTGTGTGTTATACGCCGGGTATAAGAATGATAGCTGTAAAAATTTCAAAGCCATAACACTTACACATACATGTACACACTATGATAGCTTTGAAAATAAAAGAAAGGGAGGAACATAAAAAAAAATTAGACCACATATTGAAACACTGCTAATTTAAATAAAATGACATACCTTATGGAATTTCATTATTGGATAACCTAAAAAATTCTGCATATATTCACCTTTCATTATATCTACAGATCTATCATTGAGTTCTGTTTCATCTTCCCCTTCACTGTTACAGAACTAATTCCTAAGTAAATAATCATGTTTTGTTCTATCTACAGGATGGTCATAATTAAACTGCAAGTGTTCAAGAGGTGCTGGAGAGAAAACTACCCGGAATATTTCAGTGTAATTTGGCATCTCAACGTTTCAAAACATACAAAAGCCAAACATGCAAAAAAAAATGCAATTTTTACATGATAGATGGTGCTGTACCGTATTAGATTTAGAGTGTTTCAGCCCCTCTACACGGCCTTTTAGCTCGAACCCGCGGCTCGACAATGCGGGTTATGAGTTCGGGACCATGATTACTCGACTAAAGCGGCGCAATAAATATTAAACTTAAGTTCCTCTTTCACCTATTCTAGAAAATAATTACTATTTGCAATTTAAATTGTTATTCCCTGATTCTAATTAACTTTTTATGATACGTTAACTAAGCAATTTTAATAAAATAAACATTGGTAGACACGATGATGATTATTTTTTAAAAGTTAAAATAATTAGTAGCAGCTTTGTAATTGAATTAATTAGCATTTGTAAAATGTGACATTTTTCAAAGAATCGTATAATTAGGATTAATATCAGTTATTTCCAACATTATGACTTTCAAGAACAACTATTAACTATTTAACGCAAAATTTTTAAGTCAGAAGACAAAAAAGCTCCTTCGTACTCAACATATTCATTAAATTAAAAGAAAGTGTTTAATTGACATAAAAGCACTTCCAAGGGTTTTTTACCCCTATTTTAATGCATTTTTAAGTAAAGATATTTTAATCCCTATAATTTGATTTTACTTGCCATAAATAATTCTAATCTTAATCTGAATCACTTATTTAAACGGAATAAACATTAAAACAGTGTGGGTTAAAAATTATTCGTAATTTTTCAGACGTAAACCCTTATAATAATACTTAACTAAGTATCTTTAAAGCTTAAAGTGGTGAAGCTTAATTTAAAGAGAAATTTTTTTTCTAACAACTTTCACTTAAAGACTTTCTACATTTAAATTACTGAATTAAGGTTTCATATGCATGAGTTTAGCACACGCACCACCTGCTTCCTAAGAATAACATTAATATTCACTGTCAACTAATGAGATTTAATTTCCTTCCCATAACTTCATTTAAAAATTAATGAAGTTTTTAAGGTAGACATATTAATGTCTGAGGATTTTATTAAATAGCTGTAGGAAAACAATTACATTTATTTTATGTGATTTTAAAGAATCATTATAATAATTATATCAAAAATTATGAAATTAAAAAAATATTTTATAGATGATTTCTTATGCAATACTTAAAAGCGTTTTTTTTTAATATTATTAATGAATTTATGAATGTGTGTGGGTATGAATAATTTTCTCTCAAAATATACTTATTATAAGCAGAATGATAAATTGTATAATTCTGTCAGGATTATTTAACATCTTAAAAAATTTAAATGGTACTTTTAATTAAACTTTTTTTTAAAAAAATTTATTGGCTATGAAAATAAATCATTTTTTATTTTTAGCTTCCTTCATAGCTGGCAATATTTTAAGAAATAATAACAATTTATAAATTATATTTAAGTAATTAAAGATTTTTAAGTATACTAAGAATTTTAAATAGCAGAATCTTTCGAAATAATATTCAAAAATAAAAATAAATTATTATAACTTAAATAATTAACTGTTTTGAATTGAGAAAGTGTTTTACTTTTTTATTATTACGTATTTATATATGTGGTTTTACATAGAAATTTCTTATTAGCAACTTAAATAAGTATATTATAAGCAATTTGAAATGAAACTCTACATTTTTAAGTGAGACAATCTGCTTATGTGTTGCAAAATTTCATTTAATTCCATATGGAATAAATTTTACAACTATAAAACTCAAACCTTTTATGAGCAAAAACAATAAATACTTACTAGACATACATTAAACAAAATGCACTAGAGTTGTAAAAACTTATTAAAGAAATTTTTTTTTACCTAGAGATATTCATTCTTATTGTTACTTTAAAAATTCTTATCAAAATGATTATTGTACTGGCACTGCTAATGATTTGTTCCATGTTTTCTGCCTGTGTTATGGGATTTATTTTCCTATGGCACTTGTGTAAAAACTAAATATGGACAGTGTAATTTATTCTGTTCCTTCATGAGTTATTGTTCTTCAAAACAATACATTGTATAAAAAAGTTTAAAATTTCATTCATATGTTAAATGCTTTATGTATGATACAATATTTATTAAAATTAATTCTTATTTTCAATTTTAATATCTATTAAAAATGTAACTATTATACTTTTTATTTAAGGTATCCGACTACGTTCGGAACCGCGATTTTGCAAAAGCGTATTAAATGGATAATATTTATGATATTTAGTGTCACTTAGATTAGAAAATTTTATAAAACTGTTTTAAAAATAGTATTACAAGAAAAAATAAGTGCAATATTTTGACAAAAAAGGAACCTAGAATGACCCATTTTCACAATATTTTCCTTTTGTTTAAAATGCTTCTATTATAATAATATTTTGCCTGTCTATAGTACAGACCTCTGTACAGAGGCTCAACTAGAATTTTTGAAATATATAACTTAGAAGTGGGTTTATCCATGTTTTACGACAACAGAGGGGAAAAATTTTAAGAAAAAAACGCCAATAATTATTTCAATAGGTTGTAACTCTGAAAATAATGTGAATTTTTCAAAACTCATAGTTGAGCCTCTGTACAGACGTTTGAGCTATATACAGGCAAAATATTGTTAGAATAGAAGCATTTTTCACAAAAGGAGAACATTTTGAAAAAAGGTTATTCTAAGTTAATTTTGTGCCGAAGTATTGTATTTAAATAATTGTTTTTTGTCAAAATGTCCTGAAAACAATTTTATACATGTGTTCTGATCTAAGTGATACTAAATATCATGAAAATTATCCATTTATGCACTTTTTTGAAATCACGGTTCCGAACGTAGTCGGATATCTCAAATAATACTTAAAATGCTTTTTGTAGTTCTTTGTTTAGTTATTTTGTTATTCTTTTTAATTCTGAGGGCCAGCGCGCGTGAAAACATGTAAAGGTAACTTATTAATTTCCTGTTTGTTTATAAAAGAGAAATAAGGGAGGAATATTTAAAGAAAACTAAAGGAAAATTGTCAGTTGTTGAATATTTACAGTCGTTTAGTAAAATATTAAAGTAATAATCATTACTTTATGCATATATATCTCAGAGTTGAAAATGAACGACCTTGGTATGAGTCGCCATGGTCATCAGCTGGTGACCGGTGGGGCGTGAAATAGAGTCCTGGTACCACTAAAGACTAGCGCACATAAGGGTTGATGCCCCCTCAATTAGTCTAAGCTCAAATTGCTCGCGTTGGTAGGTGTCTGGAGAAGTGTGGCAATTCGAAGAAGGGACTGGCGAGCATTACTTGACCGAAGTTCAAATTTACAAGGTCCGTCACCAATATCATTTGTGTTGCTTTAGAGTGAGACTTTAATCAAACATCAAATCAGTAAAATATAAAATAACTAATGCTTTTTTATTAAGGAATATTAACGTTAGTATTTAGTACAATAATAAAACATAAATAGTGCTATATTTGAAGCGCTAATTCCATTTTAGCACCAAAACCCAAAGAGCACGCACACACAAAAATTTTTCAAAAAGGGGTTCAGAGGGTTGAAAGTCCACTTTTCTCGTTTAACCCCTCAATACGCCCCGCCCCGCCAAGCACATTCTTTTGATTTTTTCCGATTTGGGGAACAAGAAACAGTAAAAATTTAGTTATTGAATTAATAAATAGCACTAATTAATAAAATAAATTGGTAATAAAAAGTACTTAATTAAATTTTGCGTACTATATACATAGGATTATCATCAATCGGAAAAAAAATCAAGGGCTATGGGGGTAAGATCCCGACCTGTGCCCCAATGTCTAATAGTTATACTTTAATTTGTGCGTCAACTTCTGTAGAATATTCTAAATTTTCAAATGCGCATCTTAAAACACATTACATGCATTTTTAATATTTAATTAAAATAATACAATTGTAATACTTAATTAAAGCGATACAATTTTAGTATTTAATTAAAATAATACAACTGTAATTCCTTATTAAAATGATACAATTTTAGTATTTAATTAAAATACTAAAATTGTAATTCCTTATTAAAAAATGATATAATTTTAGTATTTAATTAAAACACTAAAATTGTAATTCCTTATTAAAATGATACAATTTTAGTATTTAATTAAACTAATACAATTTTAATCTAGGAATTGCCTAAAAGAATTATAAAGTTTTCAAAAATATTCTCTGAGTAACTAGATACTATATATCTTTCAGCACACAAAACTTAAAACAAATAATACTAATTTTGTATGATTCTGCCATGAGCTTTCATACACATTTCCCATTAAACTTGCGACTGAATCTCTTGCTTATTCCTTCAATTAATACCTTAAATTATCAAAATAATTAACAGGAAACTAATACTCGTTGATTTCAGTCCTAATTAATAAGACGTCTTAATCGATTCTTAAGCCTTGTTAAAAGTTCCAATTTTTACGATTAATCTCCAACCACCGCATTTGATCATTTGATGGGGGGGTCACGTGATTTCGTCATAAAAGGATACCTGTAGAAGCATCTTATTGATTGCTTTGTCTTCTGACGTCAATTCGAAAATTTGGAAAGCCTCTTACTTCTCTAGTCAAGCTTCGCGTTGATTTGCTACGTTTAATTAATACCATTAAATTGGACATCAGAAGGGATATATTGATTAATTAATAAGGGAGACTAAATTGTTGAACTTCAACTTATAATTGAGTTTGAAGTGTATTTGACTTTAAATATTTGACTGGATATTTTAACTGAAAGTTTATCATGAGTAGGTATATCTAGATTTTCAATGGAGAAATATTAAAAGCTTTTATAAATATGATTTTTCATTTAATGGATTCTTCACACAAAAATAAATTATGAGTGTTTAAACTGTTGTGTGCCTGATTCTTAATTAAGGTTTTCTTGTAAGCTCATAAATGTCAAATCTTCTTTTTCTCTAAAAATATGGAATGTTTTAGCTAAATTAAGAGCTTTCATTGAGCGCTGACGCACAAGCCTGATTTTACCCTTTTAAAAATTTATAAAATTTTCCCTTAGCTCAAATGAATATAATTCAAATAATGTGTAATAAAAAAAACTAAAATAAGAAATAAATGCCTAAAGTCCAAAAAAAAATTATATATAAAATAAAAATTTCAAAAAAATTAAGTAACTAATGATTAATTAGTAGTTAATTCATCCAGTATATAAAATTTTAAAAACTTATCTTTTAAACAAATTTTAAATATTTCATATTTTTAGGTGTTTTCCATTGTTTGCGGATAACTGAATTATTACAGTAGCAAATAGGAAATTAATGGTAAAATTGGTTAAACCAAACTATTTCCTTCTCCATCCATAGTCTTTTATTTAAACCATACAAAATTCAAGCACTTTACTCAAACAACCATAAAGAAAACCCAACTAAACATTTTTAAGTTTTTTTTTCCTCGTGAAAGAAATACAATAATAGGCTCCAATATACTATTACAAAAGTACAACAAAATGTAATGTGAAATTCCAAATTTTATTGAACAAGTTTTTCAAATAGTATAAATTAAAAACTTTAAAAAAATTGTGATGTATGCTACTTCTAAGATATATAAAAGTGGAGCTATTTGGTAAAAAAAGGTTCAATTTTTCCTTCCTTCCTCAGCGGCACGACAACCCAGGGTGGGCCTTGGCCTTCTCAAGAAGCCTTTTTCCAGGCCAGCCTTTTTCCTGCTATTATTCTCCAGTTTTTAGTTCTCAAAACTAGGAGATCTTTTTCATGGCCATCAATCCATCTAAAATTTGGCTTACTCTTTCTTCGTGCGCCCATTGGCTGAGCATTGAAGACTTTTTTTAGCGGTGCGGTCTTTGCTCCTTCTGATAACGTGACCTGCCCATTTAATTCGTTGTATTTTGATGAAGTTAACAATGTCAGACTCTTTATATGATTGATAGAGCTCTAAATTTGATCTTCTTCGCCATGTTCCATTTTCCTGAATTCCTTCAAAAATAAATCACAAAATCTTCCTTTCGTAGATACTTTTAATGTTCTCATCTGTTTGAGACATGGAACAAGTTTCACTTGCATAAATTAATACTCATCTTAAAAGACTTTTACACAATAGAACCTTTGTTTTTCTTTTGATTAAATTTGATTTCATATATTTTCGTATTCCATTAAGACATCTATTAGACATAGTAATTCTCTTTTGGATTTCAGTAGTACAATCGTTTCTATTGTTAATTTCCGAACCTAAATAAGTGAAGCTGTCAACAACTTCAAAATTATACTCGGTTCAATTTTTACAAAAGTAAAAACAATGCTGACGCCATATCCACTTAAAACATTAGTTTGTGAACATCTCTGGCTTCTTATGATCCCTTGTAAATTGATGAGAAGGCATAAATATTTAAACAAAAATATAATTTTGAAGCCGTACAAAGACGGGTCTTGTATATTTGATTTTTTTCTGGCCGTTATTTGACCACCCTTGTCTTAGTTTATGTATAAGAATGAATTTAAAAACTGATTCAAATGGTACTAAATTTTTAAAAAAAGATTTATAACAACTTATTTTGAAATATTTTTTTAAAAATAAAACTCTGTGTATTTTTTTTATTAAATTATATGAGAATGAGCATAATATAACCTCATAAAGATTTTTTATTAAAATAAACGCTCTCTCCCTCTTAATCTATTTAAAAATTTCAAAAACTTCATTATAATTGCATTATTTTTAATTTGTTAACTATATATTTGTTTTAATTTCTTACATTACATTGTAAAATTTGGCAAGAAAATATTATTTTTGTGATTAAGCATAATATTATTCGATTTAAGGCATTCTGTCTAAATTGAGAATAAACATTTTATTTAAGTTCTTAATCATATTTATTTGCATTATAATATTTGCATCGTATGAATTTACCCTGTCTACAAGTACGCTGGCAGTATCATTAGCATATGTTTGCCGAAACAGCGTTGCGTGTAATAGCATAGCAAATATTACAGAGATTACGCTCATCCATGCTGTAACGATTAGTTTCTATATAAGCGAGATACACATATTAGAATACTAGATCACGCTACTTATCTAGCCTTGTTAGCTTGAACAACAGCAGCAGTCCATGTTATAGTAATTTACGAAATTTTCTTCGAGGTTTCCATTGTTGATTACAATTCTCCTTCACCAATGCTCTTGAATTCGTTAACATGATATTGATTTTAAGAAAAAATTTCTTTAGAAGCCTAGAATAATGTATTTATAGAAGTTCAATGAAATGGTTCAAAAAAATAATTTTAAAAAATTAAGAAAGCTTCTCTCTGCTTTCAAAGCAATGTTTATGTTTGTCTCGGTGATTTCTCATTTATACGAGTTTTCAGATCTTTTAAAATTACCGAAGTATACATTCTAAAGTCAAAAGAAATATAACGTGTATCAAACCCTTTTCTTATTTTTTATTCCTTCGTATGCACTTTATTGTATTGCAATTCAGTAGACTAAATTTTAGAAAGAAATGAAAAACTCCACAGAATTTTAGCTGTTGCATTAATTAATTAATCGTAATTCAAAAATATTTAAATGATACGTAATTTCACTTGTGGGGTATTTGTAGAATACTTCGTAATTTTCAAACATTATCGAATGATTAGAACGACACCTGGAATAACTCCCCCCCCCCCCAGACAACATCTCCTGAAGTCCTTGAAACCTACTTTTGTTCAACAAGCAGCAATATCGACTAGTCATCATGGAGAATTTTTAATAGAACTAGAAACTCGATTTTCAAGAAGATTGAAAGCTTCAATTTAAAACATAACCATAAGGCAGCATTTCTCAAACTGTGGGGTCCTAGGGGGACGCGAGAATATTGAAAAGTCGAAAGTAAAAGATTATTTAAAAAATTATTAACTTACTGAAAGGAAGTAAAACAAAATACAATCTGACATAAAAAATAAAATACACATTTACACTTTTTCAATATACTTATAAATTTTTCAGTACTACTCAATATATTTGATAGTTAATTTATCAGTTTTAAGTTAATAATTATCAGAGACTCCGTGTAGACTTTTCAAATACAAATTATATACAAAATGTAATTCTTATCTTGATAATTTGTACGGTTTATAATTAAAGTCGTGTAGTAGCTTTAGCACACACACACCCAGGTACATTATTATTGGATTCAATGCGTTGTATAGAGGGGGCGCGAATAAAATTGTAATTGAAAATTGGATCGTAAATGTTGAAAGTTTGAGAAGCACTGACATATGGCATTTTTGATTTTCAGTCTATATATTCATAATTTTATACTCTACTGGTGAAACAATGATTTCATCTTAACTTGATATTTTTAAAAATCTTAGTCTGACTTGCAAAAACATGGAAAAGGAAAAAATTATTGAAGAAAAGTCAATACTAATATTATAAAAAGCAATTCCAAAAATAGTGAAGGTGAAATTTATTTGTCTAGATTATAGCTACAAATATTATTTGAGAATTAAAAGTATATCGTAAGAAACAATTTTTTTTTACTTATAGTATGAATGCTTATTAATTTTATTTGTAAAATGCTTAGTTAAATTTAACAAATTGTGTTAATTACCCTTGGTATGTTTGAATTCTTTTCATTTGTATTAATCTATTTGGAAATCACTTCAAAACTCCTACACGGTTGTTATTAAAGTATCCGACAACGTTCGGAACCGTGATTTTGCAAAAGCGTATAAATGGATACTATTTATGATATTTAGTGTCACTTAGATTAGAAAAGGTATATAAAATTGTTTTAAGAGTAATATAATAATAACAAATTATTAAAGTAAAATATATTGACAAAAAATGAACATAGAATGACCCATTTTCAAAATATTCTCCTGTAGTGAAAAATGCATCTATTATAATATTTTGCCTGTATATAGCTCAGACCTCTGTACAGAGGTTCAACTAGAATTTTTGAAATACATAACATAGATGTGGGTTTATCCATGTTTTACGACAACACAGGGGAGAAATTTTAAGAACAAAACGCCGATAATTATTTCAATGTCTTGTAATCTGAAAATAATGTGAATTTTTCCAAAGTCATAGTTGAATCTCTGTACAGAAGTCTGAGCTATATACAGGCAAAATATTATTATAATAGAAGCATTTTTCACAAAAGGAGAACATTTTGGAAAAAGGTTATTCTAAGTTAATTTTTTGCCAAAATATTGTATTTAAATATTTTTTTGTCAAAATGTCCTTAAACAATTTTATACATGTATTATAATCTAAGTGACACTAAATATCATGAAAATTATCCATTTATGTGCTTTTTTAAAATCACGTTTCCGAATGTATTCGGATACGTTAAGGGCTCTTCTGTAAACAATATTTTTAATTTTTTAAACATTTTACTTCTCAAAAACCAATGAAATCATGCAAAAATTCAGCTAAATAAATAGACTAAATACATAGTAATTCTAAATAATATTTGCCACATTTCTTGCGAAGAATTGTCTTATTCGAAATATTATTTTAAAGATTAAGGATATTTTAGACTCGAAAGTATTGGTATTTAATTGCATTTGATTATGCTCTCTTTATTAAGCTGATGTGAAGAAACAGTCTCCAAGTAATCTCAGGTAAGAGAGCTAAGTGTTTGCGACAGCAAACCCTCTGCCGATAATGAGCCAATTAGTCAGATGATTTATCATTTGAGATTTATATGAGAAAGGTCAACATATAAGAAAAAATATACTTACTCTATGGCTTAGGTTAGAAGTTTTATCGAGTATAAATGGACTGCTGCTTTTCTATGAGAATTGAGAAAGAAAATGTGGCAGAAAAAGTTTGGTATCCGACTACGTTCGGAACCGTGGTTTTAAAAAAGCTCATAAATGGATAATTTTCATGATATTTAGTATCACTTAGATTAGAAAATGTATATAAAATTGTTTTAAGAATAGTATTACAATAAAAAATTATTTAAGTACAATATTTTGACAAAAAATGAACATAGAATGACCCATTTTCAAAATATTCTCCTTTTGTGAAAAATGCTTCTATTATAATAATATTTTGCCTGTATATAGCTCAGACCTTTGTACAGAGGCTCAACTAGAATTTTTTAAATATATAGGAGAGAATGTTTAAGAAAAAAACGCTGATAATTATTTCAATGGGTTGTAACTCTAAAAATAATGTCAATTTTTCGAAAATCATTGTTGAGCCTCTGTACAGAGATCTGAGCTATATACAGGCAAAATATTATTATAATTGAAGCATTTTTCAGAAAAGGAGAACATTTTGAAAAAAGGTTATTCTAAGTTAATTTTTTGCCGAAATATTGCATTTAAATAATTTTTTTTGTCAAAATGGCCTTAAAACAATTTTATACATGTATTCTAATCTAAGTGACACTAAATATCATGAAAATTATCCGTTTATACGCTTTTTCAAAATCGCGGTTCCGAATGTAGCCGGATACCTTAAAGAAATACTTTGGATCTAATGTATTGGCGAATTAAGATCAAAGACAGATACCGTAAAATTCAGCGAATAACGCTCCCTTTTAACACAAAAAATAAGATCGAAAATTACAGGTGCGCGTTATACACCGAGTACAAAAATGAGAATTTTAAAAATTAAAAAAAAGTTGAGCATAAAAAGAAGAGTTAGACTTGTATATTTATCGAAAAATGCATTTATTTAAGAGACATGACATTCCTTGTGATTTTAAACAGTTGTAGTTCTAGAAGTATACTATTTTGTTTAAAAGCTTGAAATAATACCTCGAATAAATGATTTCAGAACAGAAGAGTAATTTACACATACATTTCAGGTTTCTTCGTAAAAAATGGAGTGCGTATTATTCGTCGAATATACCTTAAAATTAAAAATTGTAGCTTGTGAAATTGGTGCACGTAATACGCCGGATTTTACGGTATTTGAAATTATTTAATGATTAATATTTACAAACAATAAATTTGATTGTATTTTAAAATTATATTGAACGGGAAGCTATGGGACAAACTAGATAAAAATAGAATAAACGTATAAAATAGAAATTAATGTGTAATCATGTTCTATCCAATATGTAATTTCTCTGTTCATATTTAAAACTTAAGTTCGATTTTAAACCACTGTTCGGTTTACTGCTTTCAATTTTAGGATCTAAGTGCTCTTGGGATATACTGTGCCAACACATGATTAGAAATCATTCAGTTAACCAAAAAAAAAATAGAGTTACATAATATTTATTATTGAATAACATCTAAAATCTGCTCATTTTAAATTAAATTTGTAGTGAAATTGCAAAAAAAGTCCTCAAAATGTTTAATAATTTGTGGTTTAGGAACCCAACTAAGTCTATCAATGATAAAATATAAGAATTAAAGTGGACAGAATTAAAAGTAAAACATGCAATTACTTTGTCTCAGAGTGAATGGTCAAACACAATGATTACACATTGAAAGATCTTTTCCCAGAATAAGTATCTATACACGATTATTGTGTGTCCAATTTGTGATATGGTCGATCTTTGTCGACCATATCGTGGAGTTTCAGCGTAAGTTAGAGGTGTGGGATTCTCGAAATGAAGAGACATTTTAGAATTATTAATATGACTTTTATTAAGAGTTTAACTTAAATTACTTATATATCGAACCAACTTATATTAAGTGAGAATAATTCAAAACATGTAGCAGTAGTTAACACAGATCACGCAATTGGATCACTTATCTATATAATTATATTATATCCGCCTACTCTCAATCCTAATAATATTTCGAATTCGGAAAATAATCTTCCTACCTGGAATTTCCAATCAACTTCAGATATTCCGTTAGGCTCGAGTACAATGGTATGTACCTTGAATTAATAGCGAGATTTCCGTGATTCTTGGGTAGGCCGTCAATTTACACTTCTACCTTTTCTACAATGAACTTTTTTTAAATTGCGATCGCGCTTACTAAAACTTCTGTCCTTTTAAAGGTTATCTTATTTGCATCTATCCTTCGTTTCACTTCTTGGATTTGGGTTGGAAAAGATTTGCCATTAATCGTGGCCGTCAAAGAACACAGAGGTTATGTTAGAGAAAGGACGCGTGAGCCGTCACAAATTGACAAACACATTAAAATAACGTCTTCCTTTCTAGATGGCTGTATTTTTCAATGGGAAATGAGGAGTGTTATGCATGTAATTTGTTACTTTTTCCAAGATCCCATTGATCCTTACAATATTCGGGAAAATTGATTTTAAATAGAAAGAATTGAAAATGATACTGAAAAGTAAGGCATTTAACATTAAATGCATGAAGAAACCACAAAAGATGTAATACGTAGGTATCCAGTCACAACTGAGAATATACCATTACAGTATAAAATGTTATGCAAATTTAGATCGAAGCATTCCGATACTTACGCTATTAAAACTTCTTTTCGGCGTAAAATTACATTCACTGTCGCATTTCAGTTGTATTCAAACAAGTTTCCTTAAAAATTCATTCTTTTAGACTCGTTTTTTTATACTTACCAATACATGATTTTACTATACAGTAGTGGACATAAAAACCGCATTATCAATGGAAAGATATAAAAAGGTTCAAACAGGGTGTTTTACATTGAAATGATTTCGTTAAACTAAAGTAAATGTATAGGATTAAATTTCGCATATTAATGTTTAATGGAAGACTAAATTAATCTGAATAAGTTCAGGAAGTGGAAATGGAATATCTAATCAAAGCTTGAAGCAGAGAGACTGGGACATGAATGCATTAATAAATCTTAAATTTTACGTAACTGTCGTCATGTTACATGGTAGTTGATGTAATTACACGCAAAAGTTTTAATGCTTTATAGATCCTTTGCGAGCTGCGATAATAATCCTGAAGCTATCAGACATAGAGGAAATTAACTTCTTATTGTAATAATGACCAATTTTGTTGTACCATATCCTAATAATAAGACCCAGTGGTCGAGTGGTAGCGTATCTCTACTGCAGTGGGTCAAAAAATGAGTACCAAGCTTGCTTGGGAATTAAACACTGGGGATTTCGCTTCAGACTGACCACCTGATTGGGACAACTGCCCATGCACCTCAGCGCCCAATGGTCACGTATACTGAGATGGGCACAGTAGGCCCTGGCCCTCATGGGCTGTTGCACCATTGAGTGTGAGTTTATATCCTAATAATGCTTTTCCTGTTGCTTAAGTTTGATGCATGGATTTTTAACAACAATTTCAGAATCCCCTATGTGCGAAGAATTTTCATTTGAGTAAGGGCATGATTATTTCACAAGACCAGCACAAAACTTCAAAACTAGATTTCTGAGGTAGGCCTAAGCCAAAATAAGGAAACTGGGTTAAAATTAATTTTGTGATATCATTTATAATGTAGAGATAAAGATCTATGCAATACGCAACAAAATCATATATAATTTGCATCCCGATTCTCTATTTTATATTCTTTACTAACATTTTGTTTAGTAAACCCGACTAAAAGCTTTCTTTATTTACCTTTTATCAAAAATTTTAAAAATATTTTACACGTTGTTTTTTCCGTGTGCTCATGCTGAATTTGCTCCGCCCTTTGCCTTATTCAATTTTTCTGTCCCTTTTCGGCAGCCAATCTAGAGCCAATCGCACTGCACCATCAGCCAATAAGAATGATTGATCTATTCAATTATCAAACGTTTCTGTGTCCTATTAAAGTAACCCACCAGTCTTCGCCAAATTTCTTCTCTTCTTTGCTTCAAAAATTAAGAACTTCGTTGTAATGAATGCAATTTTTAACTTCTTTCTACAAGTTCCACCGATGAATTTCCAGAGGCCAGAAGGTCATTTCGTGACCCAATTTCTCCGTGAACTCAATGGTCACTGATTTTGCCATATGACAGGATCCTTGTTGAATATTGCTAAAGAAAAATGCTATGTTCTGCAACTATTCCTTAAAACTATCTTGAATAACTGGCTTTAAATATTCATCGGTGTGAACTGATGCATTTATAATTCAGTAATTAATTTCAGTCACCCAACTCCTTTGCTTGATATGCTTTTTGAAACCATTTGGTTCACTGGCAGTCTAAATACGTAATATACTTAATTCTATTATCTCCTAATAGATTACAATCACAGACATCATAATTTGGATTCATTTTAAAAAGGTAACCATATCACATTGAGTCCTTAATCATGAAACGTTTTTTCACCTAATCAAAGATTTTCTTCATTTTTTAAAAATAAATTTGTTTTCTTGGGGAGATAAGCATGTACTCTAACCCCATAAGTCTTCTTTAGATAGTTGGTATATTAACATATGGCTATGTTGTGATTGAAAGTCAAAGGGTGACACCAGCTCAGTTGCTAGTTTTATGATGTGATAATAGTTACTTAATCTTTTTGTAAAAAAAAAACCCACACTCACAAATGTTTAAGGTTAATTCTTATTTTCGGAGAAGATTATATATTTTATTTTGTGTTGTTTTACTCTGCTCCACTATACGTGTCTAATTAGTATTGGACATTTATTGTAAAGCTTAATATATATTGATTGAAACATTACGCTTGATCAAATGATTTTATCATTTATTTATAAAATTACCCCCAACGTGTGAAGTTATTCGCTGCAAGCAATCTCAATCTTTATATATAAAAATCTTCTGTGCGCGTGTATGTGACTAAACTCCTACTAAACGGCTGGACGGATTTTTATGAAATTTTTTGTGTCTGTTCCAGTGGATTCGAGAATGATTTAGATTCACAATTTGGTCCAATATCACAATTATTTAAAAATATATTAATTAAAAACACTCAACTCAATATTCACCTGCATTGTTGTAACAACGTTATTGTTATAAAAATGACGTAAGTTGGCGTCGAAAATCGATTTTCAGCCAAACTGGCCAAACCGAGTCTTCATTGTTACTAAAATTTAGATGAATCATGCTTTTTAGCGTTTTTAATTATCTTTTCAAATAATCTTTATATATATAATTCTTCTCTCTGTGGTGTGTATGTAACTGAACTCCTCCGAAACAGTCCGATTTAGATAATATTTTTTATGTGGATTCAAGTAGATTCGAGAATGATTTAGATTCACCATTCGGTCCGATATCGCATTTAGTTAAAAAGCGCCAAATTATGTAAAAGCGCGTGTTTGTTCATAAAAAATCATGGGCAATATTCTTGAGGCCACTATTTTGAGCAGAAAACTTCAAGGTGAAGTTGTACTTCTACCACAGATCCCAATAATACTTTCAGACTCACCTACACATTCAAATGTTTACAATTTCCAATTCGCTTGGCATTAGCTATGACCATTAATAAGTCACAAGATCAAACAATGACAACTTGTGGTTTAGATTTAGAAAACCCTTGTTTTTCGCATGGCCAATTATATGTTGCATGTCCGAGATTTGGCAAAACATCGCATTTGTTTGTTTATACTCCTCAAGGATTAACCAAAAACATTGTACATTCAATGGCATTACGATAAATGTATTTTTTGCGCATTAAAAAAATATACCTGTTATGAAAATAGCTTGAGTTTTATCTTTTTTACCCTTTAATCAAAGCAAGTTTAAGATTCTATTCAGAATAGCTTCTATTTCAACTTAGTTCATAGTAAATACATATTCACACACAATCGATAGGTCGAATTGTGGTAACTGTACATGTGATGATGTCAGGTATTGTAATATCTTTCTTTATACAAAATTTCATCAAAAAGGTCCAGATTGTTACAACTTATTCAAAAAAATTTTAGTTTTCGGATTTAAGTCATGTGTATAGTACAACGTCTATCGGGACCGCTAGTGTAAAGTATAAATATCAATTCCACTTTATTGGGAAAATATCAAAAACTCAACAATTTTACATATTTTGTTATTTTTTATAAGCTTGAATCAACAGGAGATTAGTTTCATTGAATTGAATGATAATGTAGGAAAAATAGTTCACTTCGGTTGCCTTGGACATGATCTACTGCTCGGACTCACGCGCCCAGCTGCGGGCGACTTGCCAAAAATAATTTCTTCTGTTTTCTTTGCATTAACTTTGATTTTTGTGTCGCGTGCTTATTTTTTGTTTTCTTTCATTTTCTCGCGCTTTTATTAATAATTGTACTCGTATTTATAAAAGTTAACTGTAATTATAGCTATGGAAAGTTCTGGAACTTTCAGTGGCAATATATGAATAAAGGAAATATTTAGTTCATAGAATAAAGTCTTGAGTTGCGTCTAGCAAGAGTTGTTGTCATTTTACTTAAGGTATGTGACAACCTTCGGAGCACTTTTTTTGAAATATATAAATTTTCAAATAAACAAACACTTTTTTAGTTGAAATGGGCATAAAACTAGAAAATCAAGTATAATTTCCACGAAATTAAAAATAATTTTGGATATATTGGAAATTTTGAGTGAAAAACTGCGGTTACGGTAAGCCTTTATTGAAAGTTCTGATCAATATATCCGAATAATATTTATACAGTACATAAATAACATCATTATCTATATTTAGAGCTATCAGATTTGTAATATTTTTAGAAGTTTTTGAAATATGTCATTTTTTATGCAAGAACTCGAATTTTTACAAGAAACTAATGTTATTTTCTCACAAAAAGTGCAATAAAATACATAAATATATACATAGAGATTAGATAATAGTATAGACTGCAGATAAGACTAAATAAAAACATTTTCTGAAAATTTCAATTCAATATCTTAAAAAGAAAACTTTTAGTGAGCTTTAACATGAAGCAAAAAATTGAAAAACATAGTTTCTCAGAAAATGCATTTAAAGATTTTAATACAGTATAAAAAATTTTCTACTAATTGTACATTTTTTAAAATCAGCATATTTATAGGTCAAGACCTCTTTAGTTTCTTGTTTAACTAATTTGGACGTTTTTTAACCTTTTGATGTTTCCTGGAGAGTTTTATAGACTATAACAATTGTCGTTTTTAGTGAAATGTTGATGAAAAATTGCAGTTACACAAAATTCTAATAAATGTATTCAAATAATATCCATAACATCTTTATGTGTATTAGAAATTAAAAGATTTGTAATACTTTTGAAAGTTTTTTAAATATGCCAAATTTTATGCAAAAGCCCGATTTTTTAAAAAAAATTAATAATTTTTTTCTTCATAAAAAAGCAATTAAGTACATAAATATATACACAGATATTAGATTTGATTCATAACACTGATAGAACTAAATAAAACATGTTTTGAAAATTTTCTATTCTTTATCTACTCCATTTCCGGTTTACTAATTATGCTATAACTTTGCTTCTATATATAGTAGAAACAAAAATAGAGTGTTTTAGAAATCCTAAATGTATGAGCTATAAAACAAAATCATAAAAGGAATTTCGAAATTTTTCTCCAAAACGGCGAACTTTGGGGTAGTCACATACCTTAAGTATCGAATTACCATATTAATTTAATGTACGCTACAATATATAGCTGTATTGTTACATGCAATTAAATCCTAGCAAAATGAATCTAACTGCTCTGTAATTGAGAGAGCTGTTCTAAAACTAATGCTCTCATCATCCACCAGTTCTAAGATTTCACGCCATTCCTTCAAACTGTGTCTAAAAATAGCACTTGGATCCGGTGATGAGCACTTCTCAACTGCTCAGCCACATCAGCAGAATTAACTTCTAAAGCCGTCATTCTCCGTGACTGAAATCATTCATTACCCTACTTAGCCCCATCATAGTGTTATAATGGTTGGATGATTTTCTATAACTATAATTTTCCTTTGTCAGCTTTTCTTTTATTCCACTTATCAAATCCTTTGTTCAATTCCTAGGAATACCACGATTACCTTTAAGGCATTATATACCTAGTGGGTAAGATTAGATTAGATCAAATATTTAAATTTTTTGAAGACAATAACTGATTATATTAATGATCAAAAGTAAATTCTATGGTTCTATCTATGCATAGTAGATCATGAAATGTAATGTATATTTTAGTTATTAATTCTTAAAATAATAGTTCACATATTTTAAATTTTAAAGATTGGATGCAATTTGATATAATAAACTACTTTAATTACAATAATTAACCCGTTAGGCTCTATTTTATGTAATAGTATATGTAATTGATATAGTATCTATTTGATATATTTTAAGTAACATAAATACAAAAAAATTGCATTTGTTGAAATACAGCCAACTAAGAGAAATGGAACTCTATTTTGGGTAAAAATATTGATAACTTTGTTTAATTTACTAGAGAAATAGAGCTATAACACCAATTTTGTTAACCATTCTTGCAATTTTCAGCCATGATTAGCTAATCTAAACTAGTGAATCACTATCTTGATTATCTTTCCTTACCATTTCAAAAAATGTTTCTGAAACGTGTGAAAGAAAAAAATTTCAAACACGTGACTTTTTCACACAATAGCTATGTGCTTCTCAAACTTTCAGTATTTGCGACCCGATATTCAATTTCAATTTTCATCGCGCCCCCACCATGCAATAACAATATATTGAGTTCCATAATACTATACTTTGGTGCTAAAGCTACAATACGACTTAAACCTCTTAAGTGCCACCGGCATATATAAATGTCTCTCTCAGCTAAAGCGCTATTTTTTCTTGACTTACATATACGTCTGTCCACAGTACGATCTTTTCTGTGCAATGCTATCCATAAAATTATTCAGAGAGGCTTTAGAATGCAATGAAAGAACCTTGGCAGTGTATGAGCAGGATGTACTTATCTCAGAGGATTTGCTTATTTATTCCTTTTTTCCCCTCATCCTTCATGCATCACATACTCACCTCTACGTGGAACATGGAAGCATTGGGAAGCGAATCGCGTAGGTTTTAATCGGCAGTTAAGGGATTAATTATCAACCATACAAATTATCAAGATAAGTATTAATTTTTGTATATAGTTTTATATATGATAAGACCATGGGGTCACTGGTAATTATTATGTTTGATCTTAACTTAGTAATTCAAAAATAATTATAAAATTCACTGTGCAGTACTGATGCATTTATAAGTGTATTATATCAGTGTAAATGTGTATTTTATCTTTTATTATGTCATAATGTATTTTTTTTTTGTTTTACTTTCAGTAAATTAGTAATTTTTAAAAAAAACTTTTGTTTTCGACTTTTATAAATATGCTCACCCCCACCTCGTAGAGATATCATGCTCCCCAAAGGAGGCACGCCCCACAGTTTTAGAAACGCTGTCGTTGTCTATATTACCAGCTTTGATAAAACATTTTAATAGAGTTAAATAACTGGTATCATATATGAACAGTATCTTATAACTTGAAAATTCTGAGGGCTATTTTATGCAGTATTTTTTAATTTCCCCTGAAAATTATATCATGTTGATAATTAATGAGTTATGATATTAAGTAAAATCTGGCTTATAACGAGCACTTTCAATACAAAAAATAAGATCAAAATTTAAGGGTGCGCGTTATACACCGGGTATAAAAACAATGGCCTTAAAAATAACAAAAGAGATGGGCATAGAAAAAATACTTCTTCTACGCACATCGAAATACTGTCTATTTAAAAGAAATGAGTAATTCTAAAATACTTGTAGTTCTAGAAGTATACTATTTTGTCAAAAGTCTGGAAAACTACCTTAAATAAATAACTTCAAAATGTAAGACCTTTATATGCTAACATTCCAGATTTCTTCGTAAAAATGGGGGTCCGTGCTACACGGCGAATATATCTAAAAATTAAAAAATGCAGTGCGTTATACACCGGATTTTGTAGTACTGCTTAAGCATGTGAAAAGTTTCACTTGAACAAATAATATAAAAAAAATTAAGTCAATTCCTACTTAGATGAACAAAGAAAAATTTTATTTTAGCTACTTTTTGTTAAATAGTTACAATTAATATAAATGCGCGTATATACATATGACAGAATCACAACATTAAGTGGTAATTAATTTTTATTAATTATCATTAAATCATCTTATTGTCATCCAAAATAATCGTGTATGTAAAATTTCAGTTCAACTGAATGCTTCAGAACGTGAGAAAAAAAATCTTTTATAAAGTTTTAACCCAAGTCGCTAAAAATTAAACCAACGTGGCTGTATCTGTAATTCATTAAATAATTAGTTTCAGTCAATTAATTTTAATTAATTATAATTAAATTATCGTATTTTTATCCCAAAAAATAGTGTATTGAAAATTGCAGCTCAAACAAGCGCTTTAAAATGTGAGAGAAAAACCTTTTTTTCATGTTTTGACGCAAGTCGCCAAATGGTCACTAAATCGCCAGAAATGATGCCAAAGGGGCTGTATTTGTAATTCTTTGAATAATTAGTTTTAATCAATTAATTTTTATTAATTATAATTAAATTACTGTATTGTCATCCAAAATAATCATGTATATAAAATTTCAGCTCAATTAAGCGCTTTAAAATGTATTTTATTGACGATTGAAAATTCCACGAAGGTAAATAAATAAATATATAGAGAGTGTGAGCTAATAGTAGGAATTGAAAAAGGAAGCTAAATATTGCTTTTCGTGCAAGTTGTAAAATACGTTCACGCAGTTTAACAAATAACATAATTAATTGATTGAGTTATGAAAAAGAAATAATTGTGCTTTTTCTTTCAAGTCAAGTTAAAAATTAACATTTGTGTGATTTACTTCAGTTAAGTGTTAGACATTTCTCATCCGTTTCCGGTTTTGTAAAATATTATTTGAAGGAACTCGAACTATCAATTAAATTACCTGAAAAGCCCCTTATTGTATAAAAGGAGAACTCCGCAGAATTTCTGTAGTTTTTCCTCTAACTTTCTGATGAAAAATTATTCTTTGCAATGTTGCCAAAGGAAATAAAAGTATATGCGAGTTATATTATAATATCTCGATTTTAAAAGGACAGTTTTTCTTCAAACCATACACAAATATAAAGTTTATCTCTTAGTTGGAAGATAAATTGCGTCATAACTATAACACTCTTCAATCATCTGGATATTTCAGGGGAAAACAGATAAAAGTTAAAAATGGCAATGCACTTTTATAATACTTTGTTTTTATGAATATAAATTTTATGTGCTTCTTTAAATGAGTAAGGAGAAATTTTGAGCTCTAAAAGTGATTGGAAGACATTTCTTCATTTTAGCTCAAGTTTCATTAATATTGTGTAAGTTTTTACACTAGCTTGTTTGAAATACAAAATTATTTACTTGAATAGAAAAAACATTTGGTACGTAAGCTCTTGTTAACCACTTTCCCCAAATCAGAAAAATTCCTTAATGTGATAAAATGCTCTGTTAAAAATGTATTCCGATAATTTGTTTCGATTAGTGTAAATTTAGTTGCGATTGTACTATTTCATGTTCAATTGGATTTTATACATGTATCTCATACTCTTTTCTTATTTAATCGTTTGACTTTAATAAATAAGTTATTCTAAATCTGTAATTCTAACATATTATTTATTTTCTGTTGTATTAAGAGTCCTATTTTATATGTACTTGATAAATAAATTTAGTGAGTTAAATAAAAAAATTTTAAATAAATTATCCTCAATATTTTACGCTTAATGATACATATACACATGCATATATAATGCATTATTGCATTATAAGAAAAGCAACTTACCATTTAAAGAAAACTAAAATATAATACCTCATAAATTTCATACACAAAACTCGTGCAACTCTTAATTTCACGAGGTTATAAATTATAAATGTAATGTATGAGTAAAAACACACCATTTTTCAATATATTCTGAAATCAAATAAAACAATTCAAGCAGACAGGAAAATATCCGTAAACTGAAAACATAACATTGAAGCCTTTCAAAACAACACGAATAAAGCCCCATCTTGAATTATTTAACAGCACCTAAAATTTGAATATAATTCAAATATTGAATAAGTAATTTTAATTTTCCCTCTTATGAATATGGAATACAAAAGCTTTTTATTATAATTGTGAGAATGATATTTTATGTCTGTTTTCCCTTCTTAATTTTACGATTTCGAAATATTTAATAAATTTATTTCTCTATTATTAACTCATTGCTAATTTTCTCTCTCCCTCTTTTTTTTTCTATGCCCTTACATATCTAGTATGGTATTAGTATATTTTTAGTATATCATACTTTAATATTATGCAACCATGACAAAAAAAGAATAAAAATTCAGAATAAATTACCATGAAATGTTTGCAACATTGCAATGGAGCCACGAAAATTTTGATTCAGATTTCTATTTTAAAATAAAAATCAAATGTGTTTGCTGTACATTTTCGTATTTTTTTTTGCTATATATTTTATTTCTGCTGCCATACTTAAAACTTATTATGCAAAAGGAAATCTTTATAGAAAAAACAAATACAAGTATCATTTCATACTTTCAGGCAGTTTTTAGGTAGTTATGTTTAAAATAATATTCTTCATAACCCTACATGCATGCACACAAAAAAGCAGTAATATACAACTTATTTTATGAACTCTGATAACAAACGTGCCTAACTGAAACAATCAAAGAAATGTAAATTTAAAATATTTTCCTTTCTTATAATAATAGAACTAAAAATAACAGCTCTTTGTAAAGGGAATTGCAAAGGAAGTGGGTTGTTTTGACTATCCAAATTTTGTTTCCTTTAACGAGTATCTAGAAGGTAAGTCCACAGTAAGAAGAAACAGAAAAAGTAATGCGAATTTAGTCTCTCTAGGGTATTGGTAATGAAATTCCCCTAAGACAAAACTTTCTCTTCAAGAACTAAACTAGAATAACTGTATTTGAGCTAACTTTTGGTCTTTGTTGAAATTTTTGCCATGCTTAGTTTCTTATCCAACCAAATTGATATCTTAGATACATTATAAAATTGTATTCGAATCAATACGAAACACTAGCTTATATTTTTAAAGATGAGAAAAAAGTATGCCTGGATATTCTTGAAGATCCAAGTAATATGTATTTCTAAATTTAGAATAGATAAAACATTTCAAAAAAAATTTTAGTTGACATGAATATAATAGATCTCATACGCAATAAATTGATACTTTCTCACGAACTATTACTTTCAAAATGAAACTATATTGCATAATTGCACATCGTGGAAATTTATAAAACTAATAGGGAAACCCATTTTTTCAAGTATTTCTTGTCAATATTGAATAATGGAAAAATAAAGTTTGGATTTTATTTTGAATATCATGATGTAATTTTTTTTAAAAAATGTGTATAACAAAAACAAGTAAATAAATGAATTGTAAAAAATGATATAAAATGGAATTTTATTGTTCTGATAAAACTAATCGGAACTATTCTATACAAATGGTAATAAGCGAAGTCTCCATACACATTTATATTTAAAAATTTAAATCTTTATTCAATTTTAAAAAAATGTGTGCCACATAAAAATAATGAAAATTTTCTTATTTTTTCCAGCACTGTATAAAAATCTTTTTTTTAATCTCAAAGTATGTTTCTTGTTATCCCTTAAGTAAATTTAACTACTGCTTAAAATTTTCTCTCTTTCATCACTCCTATAGGAACATAGTTCAATACCTTAAGAAAATACAAACTGAATTTATGTGTGTTACATATTCCTTAAATTTATAAGGTTTTAGAGAATCGTAAGCCAATACCCTGGTATGATTATAGTTTTTTAAATGACCATTAAATATTGTATATATCATTAAAATGATCGAACTATTAAAATTAATTGGAATTTTTACTTTAAATGAAATTTCATCAAATTAAATTCATAATGTTTTCTGATTTTGTTTAAATTTTTTTTAATGTAATTAGTTACTGAAGCCAAAAAGATAAAAATGAAAAATTGTTAAATATGAAGATCTCTTCTTAATTGGACTCAAATCAACATCATTATATGAATAATTTTTAAGAGAATTCAGATTCCTTACTTGAAAGTCTTACTCCATAACTTGTAGAAATTTGCATTAAGTCATTTAATTAATCACCAAAAGAGATAAATCTAATTTGATACTTTATCAATCCTGTTAGATTTCTGAGCTCTAGAGACACTTTAAAGCTCAATGACTTGGATTTATTTTGGCATGATTTTCAATTCTAAATATATGTTAAGTAGATATACTTCCAAATAAATATATTTCAGAAAATATAATGATATTAATAATATTCATAATTCTAAAGAAAATATTCTTAAATAACTCTAGTGTTAATTTTGATGAATTACTTTTTGAATGTCATTAAATAATACAAAAAACAGGGAAATATTCGAATTTTATACTTCTGGACTACATAGCACTTTTAATAGTGAAAATCATTAGTAAGGGCTGAGAAAGCTTTCGTAAATTCTAAATAAGAACTATCTCTTGACTTAATTTAGATTTATTTGATAGTAAAATATATACTTCAAGAATGCATAAATTAACTTTTCATAGAAGGTATGCTGATTTTCATTACAACTAATACAAAAATGAAAAAAAAAATGAAAACTTTTTTTTAATTAAAAATATTTTGATTACTGAATTTCTTTAAAAACTTTCATAATAATTAACTTAAAAGAATATTTGTTGTGTGAAATAAGTCAGTTTAATGTACTCAAAATACTACCGTGAAATACTATACTATAAATTAAGTAAGAAAAACATTCATTGTATAAAATTTTATGCTTACCAGTCTTCTATTAATTGTATTAATAAAATCCATCTTTTTATGTAAAAGAAATAAAACTAAGTTAATATTAACAATAATTTGAAAAATGGTGATACTCAAATCCTGTTTTCAATAACTAAAATAGAATAATAGAGATTACTGCAAATTAAATTAATTGAATCTCCTCATAGCCTTTTGTAGGTATTTGGAAAACCTCCTCTACACTTAACCATGATTCAAAACTAAAATATCTACTTCCTTTAACTCGCTTATATGGTTTCAATTTGGAAATAAATTAAAACCAAACCGTTGTCTTTTTATTCAGAAAAATATCAAGTTATTCTAAGAGCTAAATTTAAAGGAATTAATTGAATAAGAAGATTTAAGTAAATAGTATTGAAAAGCTTAACATATATCAGATAACATTGCATTAATACAAATATTAAAATGTTCAAAGCTTTTGCTAACAAAAGCACAAGCAAAAATTAAAAATATTACCTTTAAAAAAGATTAAATATAGCTCTTATCTTTTGCACTTTAACAGTAATTTAATTTTGGTCAGTAAATCCCTAAATTCTCACCTCCCAATTTTAAGAAGATTTTATCACTCATTTCCCCATGCCATTATTTTCTCTGTATTAATTACAAAAAGGATTAAATACTTTAACTTTTCAAATGAGTAAACAAATAAATGTTTTACATAAAGAAAAAGGATTAAATCTCCTTTAGTATATTTTGACGAATTGGCTCAAACAACTTATAATTGTCGCATCTAACTAGTTAGAATAAATTATGTCACTGGAGGAAGAGTTTATTTAACTGCATGCGTAAATTTTATTTTATTTACTTCGTTTTCAATCTTTCTTTTTTGTCCCTTAATTTTGAAGTTGTTAAATATTTAATTTGTCTATATTTCTATTTCGGAAAATTAAATAATTAAATATTTACTTTGAAAATTTGAATTGAATAAAGTAAGATTTCGAATGTTTAACACGCAGTTCTTTTACTGACTATTTGAACTCAAGCTTTATGAACTAAAATACTTGTCATTCTTATAGAAGTATTATTTCTGTTTCAGGAAAAATAATAATTTAAGTTTAATTGTGCCTCATTTAGCTTGTTTAGACTAAATATATATTTTAAATATAAATTTAAAATTTGGTTTAAATTACATATTCAATGTAATTGGTTCGTTTTTGAAAAAAAATATTAATTAAATATATTTACTAAATTATTTTGTATAGCTTATAAAGTTGAAAACTTAGAAAGACTTACAAAAAATTAAACGAAAATGTGTTTTCCTTAAAAAGCAGCAAGTCATATTAGTAAGAATAATTATTGATTTCTTACAAGTGGAAAAGTATATATTAATGTTTTAAAATATATACTATTAACATTCAATATAGAAATTTAATGCTTCATTCGAATTTACATGAACCAGGTTTACCGGACATTTGATAGAAATTAAAATTCTTTAACTTCCAATTGAAAATTTTCATTATAGCAAAACATTCATCAAAGTGGATTTTACAGAATTTCAATTTTTATTCTGAAACTTGAAGCCCAGTGGCTGAATGGTTAGTGTGCATCACGCTTCCACACCACAGGTCCTCGGTTCAAACCCTGGGCTGGCAAAGATTGACTCAGCCTTTCATCCCTTCAATGGGTCGACAAAAGGAGTACAAAGCTTGCTTGGGAACTTAACACTGGGGGTTTCGCGTCAGACTGACCACCTACCTGCTCATGCACCTCAGGACCCGAAGTCACGTATACTGAGTTGGGAACAGTAAGCCTTGGCCCTCATGGGCTGTGGCACCACTGAGTTATACTGAAACCTAGTAATCCAATAATCATGGAATAAAATTTTATTTAGACACAATATCGCAATAAAATTAATTAATTAATCAATCGTAATTATTTTTACTTCTGTTTTAAAAATCTAATATCATTATGCATTCGTGTGATGAAAAAAAGCCTTTCGCGCGCGTGCGAATTTTTTCCCTAATTATTTTTGAATTTACGAAATTTGATCACATAGATTTCAATGGCTGAAACTCGTATTACATAATCGTATTGGGCAATCTCAATATATTAATATAATTGTGAAACGGGGGAAAAGCAAATATTGCTAATGTTTCGGATTATAAAGGTTACAGCATATTTAATGAAAGATTGTTTTCAATGAATAACACTAGATATATACAAACTTGTGTGTGCATCAAACATCTGGATTAGGCATACTTATGCAGTAGGACTTATGGTACTTTGGCGATTAAGCGTATGTACACTATCTTATAGAGTACTAGGTTCTCGTGTGCATAACAATAACTTTGTTAGTAGCTACAATTGACAAGCAATTTTTTTTCAACTATGAATCAACTATTTTATCTTCAGTCATTTATTCATAACTTCAATAGATGAAAATTATCCCTGATAAATTTCAGTTATAGTTTCAAGTTTTGAAAAGTCGAGCATTTAAAAACAATTTAAGCTAACGTGCTATTGTAATATGCAAAACTGCATGCTTGTATAGAAATAAGGAATGCTGTTAAAAATTCGTTATTCTTTAGACCTTATTAATTCATAGAGTGTATTTTCAAAAATATTACAATTAAAAACAACAATCCATCTAAAGTTCGAGGATTTAAAATCTTTTAAGGGCATATTAATGTTTCAACATTTGAAAATAAGCCAATGCATAAATTATTCAGACAAAGAATGTCTTAGATCTATAAAGAACGTTTAATTTAAATTTATTGTCTAAGATGTATACTACTAAACACTTATCAATAACATTTCTTCATCCTTCCAAATAGACTTTTTTCTTTTATTTCATGAAAGACAGCTTTGAATCTTCAATTTTAATAATAGCATTTATCACGAAGTAAAGAACAGAATAAATGACTTCTTAGAGAATTTGGTAGGAGTAACTTCTACTTGTGACTATTTGAAGCACATGTAACGTTTTTGGACAGTGACCGCCAAGGGAGGACGAAAATAAAAAGAAGAGAAGACGTGTAATAAACTTGATGTATTCTTGAACTCAGATGTAAGTACCAAAGAAGTAACCAGGTTTTAACTAGAAGTAACTAGAAAAATGTCCTACATAGTATTTGTTTTTTTAAAAGATAAGACTATGTGGTGAATTAGCTATTATTTACTTAGAGTTTGGTAAGATATCGTTACGATTTGACAATTAAAACGTAACTTCTGAGATGTAAAGACTTTTATGAAGATTTTTGTGTGTGTGAAAAAATCAGTATTTCTTTAAATTTGACTAAGTATAGCTAATAATAATAATAACAGTAACATTTGAATAATAAAGTACAACAGTGCTTCTCAAACTTTCAATACTTGCGACCCAATATTCAATCACAATTTTCATCGCGGCCCCCTTCATACAATAACCATGTATTGAATTCTATAGTACTATGCTATGACGCCAAGGCTAGAATACGACTTTAACCTCTCCGCCGCCGACGTATATAGACGTCACGCTCAGCCAGTGCGTAAGTTGTTCTAGTCGTATATATACGTTTTTCCAAAATACGATCTTTTCTGTTCACTGCTATCCATAAAATTATTCCAAAGGCTTTGGAATGCAATAAAATAATCTTAACGGTGTTTGCGAAGGATTTACTTACTCCAGACGATTTCTCATTTATTCCCTTTCTCCTCCCCCAATACACCACATACGCATGCATGTGTGCTTAACGGTGGCATTGTGGAGTGAATTGCGTAACTTTTTTAATCCACAGTATAAAAGGGTTAATTATAAACTGTACAAATTATATCAAGATAAGTATTAATTTTTGCATATAATTTTATATATGACAAGCCTGTGCGGTCACTGATGATTATTAAACTTGTTCTTAACTTAGTATTGTTAAATTAATTATAAAGTACATTGTATAGTACTGATATATTTATAAGTGTATTATATTAGAGTATATATATATTTCATAATGTCAGAATGTATTTTGTTTGATCAATTTCAATACATTTATAATTTTTTTAAATAATCTTTTGTTTTCTACTTTTCAATATGCTCGCACCCCCTCCTAGGGTTATCACCCCCCCCAGGGGGTGCGCTCCACATTTTAAGAAGCAATGAATTACAACAATGATTGTAAAGTCATTAATTGTACACTTCATATGTAATCGTTAAAACTAATCATTGCCTCAAATCTTATTTAAAGCTTAACAGCAAATATAGAAATATAACAATACAATATAAGTCAAAGTTAAATGATCACAGCAACACAATAAACCCTTATTCTTAGGAACTAAGATTATAAGGTGAAATATTGTTTCATGGAGCCAAACTTTCCTTTTATTAGGCTATACTACTGGGTTGAACTGTAGAGAAAGTAGTCTAGGAATAAATTAATTTCTAAAAATATTATGTTTAGTCATATCGTACAAAAAGTTATGCATAAAATATTCTTAGTCTCTAAAATCAGATATCGGGATAAAAAATATGAATCTTCATACCATAATACAGGGAAAAAAACTAAAAATCCAAAAAAATTTGAAAAATTGCAAAAGACCGAAACTGCAGATTAACAAGAAATGAATATTTCAACAGAATTCAACCACCACTAATATAAAGACAAGCCTGGCAGCTTTAGTAAGTAACTATTGTACTCTTTCGATTCTCAGAATGTTTCACAAACTTTATTGAAACTCTTATAATGAAGTCCTCCTCAAAGTGAATTGGAGTCTCATAGATAAGTGTCTTCAAGTAGGGATGGCGATTCTATCCGAAAAAGATCAATTTTTAAATCGATTCGAATCGTAACCTGATGAATCGATCCACATAAAAATCGAGATTTAAATGATCGATTTATAAAAAATCGATTTTTTTTTCAAGTCTATGTAAATATAAGTAATTTTTATAAAAAAAAGATAGATACCATAATAAATGATCTCTTATCAGTAAAATTAGGAAATTTTTTAGTTCAGGGAATTTGACAATTACAATTACTTTATTACCATATCAAAGTATTAGGCACAAAAGAAGACATTTATTTTCTAAATGTATCTGTTACATTAAAAAGTTTAGGAAATAGATAATATAGCTTATAGAGTTCACAATGCTTAATATCTAAGGTTTTTAAAAACAACAGTCTGTCAAGTCTACTGGGATCCAAGTGGTTCCATTCATCACTTGCGATGTTGCCGGCAATTGAAAAAAGGCGCTCACAAAGAACAGATGATCCCACAACACTCATATACGTCATGGCTATTGAGTGAACGTGATGATAAATAGAGTTTTTTTTTGTTCTTTCCAGTAAAGTATAGGATCATACTTCAGGCGCACAACTGCCTGCGATAAATAGTGTTAAAAGACAGCACATTCAACAAATTGTAAATAATTTTACGGTTTTTACCAAGACAGAAAAAATTGAATGTCGATTTTCTAGGATGAAAAATCAATTCAGTGCTACATATCGATTTAAAAAATCGATTTTTTTTGCCCGAAAAATCGATTCTTCAATTAATCGATCTCAAATCGCCATCCCTATTTTCAAGTATCCCCATAAGAAAAAATCAATACTTAATAAGTCGAGCCAATGGTCCTCCTCAAATATATAGAGTATCGAATGTGGCATTGAATTAATTACACATATTAATGCTGAAATGGACCAGATTCTCGTCATGATTAAGCCATGAGGCATTTGGACCAGAAATCGGCATATTACGCGAAGTAATTTTGGTAATATATCTACATCAGTGATTCTCAACCTTTTTGTTTTTGTTGTTGTTGCAGTACACTTTTAACAATTCAAAAATTTTGCGGCGCACTAAAAATAAAATAAGCTGAAAAGAGTTTTACTTATCTGTAATATACTATGTAAAATGGTTTATGATAACAATTCATTATATTAAAATAATATGCACGACAAAGACAATAAAATGTTTATTGAATAATGAATTACAAATGAATTATAGAATACATTTAATGTGAAATTTGAGCTTCGTGATTTTTGTTAATTTCGTTTATATTGGGTAGTAAAAATAATAATGACATTTGCATTTTGTCATATACATTTAGAAGTCTTGATATTTTTTTCATTTTTATATTTGTGAATGCTGAAAATCCGGATTCACACAAATAAGATGTAGAAAATTGTAACAATATTTTTAAAGCATTTTTTTAGCTATTATGGAATATCCTCTAATTTTAATCCAAAACGAATATTTGACTCTTTCGAATTTTTTTAAATTAAATCCCGATGATTACAGAACTAAATTAGTTCTTCCTCGTTATTCAAAGATAATTTATGTAAAGATATATCCGCATCACACAAATGGATTACGAACCCAATCAAATAATTTGATATCTAAATATAGAAAGTAATAAATTAATCTCTCCTTTAGTGTTGTCAAATAGTCAATAACAATTTTACGACTAGTTTATTTCTATAAAATGGCCAAATGATTCCGTTCCGGGATTTCAACTGAAAATTATTACATTTTTAAAACATATTGAGGAAATCTCAGAAAATGAACAGGAACTAATACTACTGATTTCTTGTAAGCTTTCTATACTCACAATCTAAAGTTATCCAAAAGCTCGTCAAATTATGTTGAGGTTTTCCAATAATTTCTTTTAATTGTAAAGGAAGTAATCAAAAATGCATTAAAATTTTGTATATTTATATCTGTATATAAAAGCCCTTCAAAACCAATTATATCTCGCTTTCTCTAAAATAACTTTATTGAAATGTTCCTACAAATTTCCCTTATCACTTAACTAATTCAGAATTATTTAAGAGGTCCAAAACAATAAAATAATATTATTTATCTAATTATTGTTTTACATTTGTATTCTAAATCCGAAATTCCGAGGTTAACTATACATAAATCTATCATATACACTTTCAATTCAAAACAATAACTTAAATTTGTCAGTTTATAAAAATGCAATTTGTTAAACAAGAAAAAATAATTGCACTAGCAAGGAATATTAAAATGGGACAAAAATGTTAAATATGTTGTACACTCGTTTCTATAAAAATGATGCAGAAAAAATTAATTTAACATTCAATTAATACAGTTACATATGCAACGAACTAATCATTAAATTGAATAACCACTACGCTGATTGCAGTCCTTTAAGTGTGTTTTAGATTTATTAAATCAGCGTTTCTCAAACTGTGGGGTGAGCCCCCATTTTGGGGTGTGATAACTCTACAAAGGGGGCTCGAGCCTGTTGAAAAGTTGAAAACAAAAGGTTATTTAAAAAATTATTAACTTACTGAAAGTAAACAAACAAAATACTTTCTGATATAATAAAATATAGAATACACATTTACTCTGATATAATATTCTAATAAATGTATCAGTACTGTACAATGTATATTTTATTATTAATTTAACAATACTAAGTTAAGAACAAGTTTAATAATTATCAGTAACCCCGTGGGCTTGTATTAAAACTTATCCTGATAATTTGTACGATTTATAATTAATCAAAAGTTACGCAATTCGCTCCCCAATGCCACCGTTTACCACGTAGACGAGGGTATTTTGATGTTTTTTTGCGAGGGAGGAGGAAAGAAATAAAGAAGCAAAAATCCTCTGAAATAAGTTTTTCCTTCTCTAACACTGCCAAAGTCCTTTTATTGCATTCCAAAGCCCTCGGAATAATTTTATGGATAGCATGGAAAGAAAATATCGTACTTCGGACAGATGCATATATAAGTCCAGAACATTAATGTTTTGGCTGAGTGAGACGTTTATACACGTCGGGGGCACATAAGAGTTAAAGTCGTATTGTAGCTTTAGTGTCAAAGTATAGTATTATTAAATTGAATACATTTTTATTATTGGAGGGGGATGCGATGAAAATGATGATTGAATAGTGGGTCGCGTATATTGAAAGTTTGAGAAGCACTGTATTAAATATACAAGCGTAAAGATAGACTGAGGAAATTCTGGAACAATCGGAGAGATAATTCTAATCCTGCTGATCAGAATCCAAACTTGCTACATTGGGTAGATATCAGACAATCTACCAAGCATCCAAACTATTTGACAATATTTAGAAACTATTTTACTGAAGTTTAAAATTTAGAGGTAAAAACATCGTAACAAAGTTTTTAAGTATCGTCGATTTATTACCGTGCTGTAAAGTTGTCACAAATGACAAATATTAGGTCTCAAAAAAAAATGAAATGACTCCCCATATCTTCCAGACCTTACACTTAGTGCAGTGCTTCTCGAACTTTCAATACTCGCGACCCAATATTCAATCACCATTTTCATCGCACCCCCCTTCATACAATAACAATGTATTGAATTCAATAATACTATACTTTTACACTAAAGATACAATACGACTTTAACCTCTTATGTGTCACAGACGTATATAAACGTCTCGCTCAGATAAAGCATTAATTTTCTGGACGTATATATACGTCTTTCCAAAGTATGATATTTTCTGTGCACTGCTATCCATAAAATTATTTCGAAGGCTTTGGAATGCAATAAAAGGACCTTGACAGTGTTTGCAGAGGATTTACTTATTTCAGAGGATTTGTTTGTTTATTCCTTTTCTCCTAACCCTACCCCCCCCCAAAAAAAACCATTAAAATACGTGCATTTACGTGGAAAATGGTAGCATTGGGCAGCGAACCACGTAACTTTTAATCGGCAGTTAATTATAAACCGGAACTGGAAAGAATTAATTATAAACCGTATAAATCATCAAGATAAGTGTTAATACAAGCCCATATGGAGTCACTGGTAATTATCAAACTTGTTCTTGACTTAGTATTGTTAAATTAATAATAAAATACATTGTACAGTACTAATACTTTTATATATAAGTGTATTATATTAGTGTAAATGTGTATTTTATATGTTATTATGTCAGAAAGTATTTTGTTTTTTTTTTCAGTAAATTAATATTTTTTTAATAATCTCTTTAGTTTTCAACTTTTCAATAGGCTCGCGCCCCCTCGTAGATTTATCACGTCCTCAAGGGGGGTGCCACACAGTTTGAGAAACGCTGACTTAGTGGTTAGTGAAAGTTAAATGTGTATCATTTCGCTCATTTAAAAGTCTCTAAAGAATCTTTACTGGTCAATGAATCTCAGTTTGAATCGTAGCTGAATGACACAAACTACTCCAGTCCAGTCAAGAAAATTTCCACTTGAATGAGTGTGGTGTCAATCCAAAACCATTCATCGATGTGCTCATGTGATTAGTTCAACTATTAGCCTATCATCTGTGATGGTTCAATTTGTTCAATAATGTGAGGGGTAACTCATTCTATTTGGGATAATGAATCCCAAAATATTGCTCAAAGTAGTTCATTACTAAATAAGATTAGTCATTAGACTGAAGCATAAAAGATGATACGATAGAACATTTTAATGAAAACAGCGCTTTTGATTCATTGCGTTGTAATTCAACGATTTGATTCATTGTAAAAAATGTGTTTATTACTAGCAAAAAAGTTACTAATATTTAATAAGTGTTATATTTAATATTTTTATTTAGAATTTTTATTCTTTCGTGAGGCTGTATGTATGTGCATTAGTTTTAGCATATAAACATATAAATTTAATATTAAAGTTATAGGTTATGGTAATAAAGAAAATATAAATGTATCAGATTCAATATATAAATTTTGGTATGGAA
Organism: Trichonephila inaurata madagascariensis; assembly: GCA_019973955.1. Lineage (NCBI taxonomy): Eukaryota > Metazoa > Arthropoda > Arachnida > Araneae > Nephilidae > Trichonephila > Trichonephila inaurata. The sequence goes on from BMAV01005395.1 coordinate 522,394, forward strand.
ATGCTAAAAAAAATGTAAATACACATATCTAATTTCCCTAATTCCCACCCTTAATTTGTGATTATATCAATAAAATTTTCACGTGAATCACTTTGGCACAAATGAGAGTCCAGACATTGCACTATCCATTTATACATTTTTTATACTTCATTGTGTGCATTGTATGTGTATATATATAAGTTCGCATTTGACATTAAGAGATTAATTTTTAAAACTCTCAGATTTGAATTTGAAAATTTTAAGAAGTTTGATACTTTTTTATAAGAAAAAACAAATTATACGAAAAAGAGAAATCCATGTTTAAAAAGAAAATTTTTTAAATTTGCGTATCAATGATATTCAAGTTAACTAATAAATCCACTATAACGTCATAATAAAGTTCACTTTGACCCATTAAGAGTTGACACGAATTTCATTCAAGAGAGATAAGAAATGAAAAATTATAAATAGGGCATTTTTTGATCGATCGTGAATTGTCTAAATATTTAAGGAGTTCTTGAAAATTCTATCTCACAAGAAGCCTTCTATCAATGGAATTCATGATTATTTTTTTGAAAAATTGCAAGCGTAAGTAAGCACTTTTAAATAAATTTTAATAGAACTAACTTTTTTACTAGATACTTGAGACAGTATATCATTTTTACTTAGAAGTTACTAAACTTTAAGAAAATTGTTCAGAGATAAAACAGGGAAATATAAAAATTTTGCTGCAGAGAGGTGTCACTTAATGAAAAGAATGTTCTTCCGAAAACTCTTCAATTCCTCAGAGTTTTTTATCGCGATTTAGATCAATAAAAAAAATGATATCCTTTAAATCTTCATTTAACATTATGACAGATGCTAAGAAAGTATAAGACAGTAATTTCCTGCTTCAAGTTTAAGAACACAACTTTTAGGTGTATCCGAACTGATATACATATACATCATTTAGTTTCATGTTTTCAGACAAGAAATGTTAGTTTACACGTTAGTTATTTGTTACAGCACGTAAGCAGATATCGTAAAAGGGCATAACTCTATTAAAATTATGTACTAGAATTTTTAATAAAATGATAAATAATAACAAAAAATAATTAAATTTAAAAAGTACCACAAACTACGCGCAAGTATAAAAGTTGGAATATTTTGAGTAAAACTGTTTTGTTTCTGTATTTAAGCCTTTTCTGTGTATTTAGTATCACCAGGATGAACAAATATAATTAAAAAAGAATAATAAGTAATAAGAAAATGAAGCCCAGTGACTGAGTGGTAGATATTACGATGTTAAGAGCTCTGTATATATTTCTTCTGTCATAAATTTATTTTTTAATATAATATGTTTCTTTCCGAGGCCCAGTAGTCGAGTGGTAGCATATCGCGCTTCTACACCACAGGTCCAGGTTCTATTCCCGGGCTGGGCAACGTTGACTAGGCCTTTCATCTCTTCAGTCGGTTAACAAATGAGTACCAAACTTGCTTGGGAACTAAACACTGGGGTTTTTACGCCAGACTGACTACTTGACCGAAACTCTTGGGCATGCACTCCAGTGCATAAGGTCACGTACAATGAGATTGGTATACTAAGTCTTGGCCCTCATGTGCTGTTGTGGCACTGTGAGTTCAGTTTTAAGTTATGAAAATAATTTTTAAAATGTATGAAATTTTAAGTAGAGTATTTTACTATCAATTGTGTATATGTTAAAAATGTTATTAATCAAAAATTCTGCAAAAATAGCACAAAACAAGTAATATTAAAGAAAAATTAAGTCAATTGTGTTACTTAGATCAATAAAAAAAATTTTTATTTTAGCTACTTTTTTATTAAATAGTTACAATTAGTATAAATATGTATATACATAGGACAGAATCACAACATTATGGTAATTAATTTTTATTAATTATCATTAAAGTATCGTATTGTCATCCACAACAATCGGTTCAATTCAACTGAATGCTTCAAAACGTGAGAAAAAAACCTTTTCACACACACACACATGCATTGACACAAGTCGCCTAAATGGTCGCCTAACATGATGCCGACTTGGCTGTATTTGTAATTCTTTAAATAATTAGTTTTAATGAATTAATTTTATTAATTATAATTAAATGATTGTAATGTCATCCAAAATAATCATGTATATAAAATTTCAGCTCAATTGAGCGCTTTAAAATGTATTTTATTAACGATTGAAAATTCCACCAAGATAAATAAATAGAGTGTGAGCTAATGGTAGAGGAATTGAAAAAAGAGATTTAGTTCCATTTTTTTAAAAAATATCATCAAATTTTAAATGAAATTTTGATCTAGATAGGATGAGAATTGCAAACATTATGTAAAACGATTTATTTTTTGACAACTATGCATTTATGTTTGAAGAAATTAACCACACAATAATAGAATAATTGTCGTCATTACAGCTAAAGGAACTGCAAAGCTGGATCTACTCTGTACGAAATATAATCAACTCCATGTCCTCTACGTTAATTTCACTTATTCCCAAATAGTGCGGCTAAGATAGTGACTAATCTTCAACACCAACCTTAGTGATTTTTTTCAGTAGAAACAATCTCGTTCTGGAAGCAGATGTAGTTGCTGGTGAACAATGACTATCTAAATAAGGAAACAACATTCTGTTGCAGAAAAGTAATCAAACACTTATTCTCCACCTGAAATACAAGTGCAGTTGCTATAGGAGGTATTTAATGAAGAAGTAATTGAGAAATCTCCATTTTGTGGTTTCTCTCAGAGAGAATGAGATTTACTGGAGATGGATTAAAGCGCTATTTCTGTACGAATGAATTGTTGGAAAGAGTTTGCAGGAAGTGCGTCACTTTGATTATTGGTTAAATAAGAACCAATTCCAAAGTCTTAGTGGTTTTTTTATGAGTAATGTTAATTGTTTGTCATTCAAATACGCGTATTTGATTGTCCTGGTTTTTAGGTTATTTTTACTTCCATGATTACTTTGTAGAAATTGAAGTGTTATTTCGTCTAAGTAATTGTTGAAAAATTCTTGGGAATTGCTTCATTGTTATTGACCAATTAGAAGCTAATTTCAGAGATAATTTTTATATTGTGAGTTTTTATAAAGTGCTAATTACCTGAATTTTATATGTATATTGAATAGAAAAATGTTGAATTAATAGTATAATAAGTAAAATGCTTAAATTAAAATAACAATTATCTTATGTAAGAATATCTTCTACATAGGGATTGCAATATCAGACCAAAAGTTCAATACCGGTATTCGGTACGTTTCAGATCTTAATACCGGGATACCGGTTTTAATACCGGTAGTAGAAGTTTTAGGAAAAGAAAAAAAATGCAGGTGTTTCTTTGTTTTGTTTGCCAGTTTCATTAGAGAGTGTCAATATCACAAGTAATCAATTTGTAATTCTTAAATTACAAAAGTATATACAGAATCACAAAAAAGTAAAGGAACATCTTATTTATTTAAATCACAAAAAAGTGTAAATATCGCTATTCATTACAAATTTTGAAATGTGGTCTTGAAGAACATAATGCATTAATTGTACTGCCGTTGAGTGAATGAATATTAACGTTGCACTGTTTATCTACACGAGGGCTTTTGGCAACAGACCACGTAATTTTGAACCATGGTCAAGTGACGTGGATGACACCTGAGCTGGTGCCCCCTCTCCTAACTACCAAATCAACGGGAGGACGCTTCAGCTCTCGACAGATTTAGCGTACATCGCTGCCCTACACGGCGGGTCTTTAGTGGTACTGGGCTCGAACTCGTGACAAAGCCGGCCATGATCCGATACCTGTACCACTCGGCTACCGTGGCCACTTGTACTGCCATTAAGCTTGGAAGGTAATTATGGGCAAAAATTACCAACTGTCTAAAACCCTCTTTATGCATCTACGCTCGTTGGTGGTATTGTTAGCAATACATGATATATTTTTTTCGACGGCGACTTGTACTGCCATTAAGCTTGGAAAGTAATTATGTGCAAAAATTACCAACTGTCGAAAACGCTCTTTCGGCATTTATGCTCGTTGGTGGTATTGATAGCAATACATGATATGTTTTTTTCGAGTATTTACCTCTAAGTCTCTCATCTTCAAATAAATATATTTCTCGTCGGATGTTTTTGCAGAAAGCTGATTTCTGTATTATATTTTGAATTGTTGAAATTTTTTTCGATATCGCTAATTCTAATTTTTGTTCAAGAGACAATTCCTTTTCCCTGACGACATTAGTGTCATAATCATCTTCGATTACTGTACCGAATTTTTCTGAATGTGAATAAAGTTTGTGGGTAAAAAATTATAAGAAAATTTACTATAAACACTTAATCAAATTTGATTTGGTTAGTCTCTTTTCTTCTTTTTCATTTTCATTAATAAAAGCATGATGATTTGTAAATGCAAGTATAATGTGCAAAAATACAATGTGAATAACAAACTCCCCAATTTAAAAAATATTGTGAAATATTAAGCACTTTCTTCACAACTACAACCTTGTTTTCACAGATATTAATATCAGACTACGAATCCTACGCGTGTGCAGTATCTCCCTGAGATGTAATAAAATAGTTTTGGCCCTTCTCCTTGGATAGTTCACATATGTTATCACTTCTCTTAATTGTACGATGCAACTTTATATTTACAGTTTAATTAATTTCTCCCATTAGGGAGACATAAAAACAGAAACGTATACTATTTTGCTAGGTTGGCGATCCTTGAACATATAGTGGAGAAAATTTTAAAAATTTCTAGTAAGTACCGAAAAACCGGTATTTAGTTTGTGAATACCGGTATTACAAAATTTTCAAATGGTTCAAAATACCGGTATTCGGTATCCCAGTATACCGGTATTGCAATCATTACTTCTACACATATTCATACAGATTTAATTGAATATTGTTCCTTACAAATAAAATGAAATAAGGAAATTTAAGTATAAAATCTTTAGTAAACTAAGTACTCTACGTTACATTAATTTATATTGATATTTATATAAAATATTGAAAGAACGGTAATCATATTTATAGGGGATTTAAATGTTTCCATAAAATCTTTGTTCTTTTTGTACATTTATGTTTACTTTATTTATTTTAGAAGCCCAGTGGCTGAGTTGTTAGTGTATCGGGCTTCCACACCGTAGGTCCGAGATTCAAACTCAGGGCTGGGCAAAGCTGACTCAGCCTTTCATCCCTTCAGTGGGTCGATAAATGAGGACCAAGCTTGCTTGGGAACTTAACACTGGAGGTTTCGCGTCAGACCAACCACCTGACCGGAACATCTGCTTATGCACCTCAGGGCCCAAGATCGCGTATACTGAGTTTAGCACAGTAGGCCTTGGCCCTCAAGGGCTGTTGCGCCACTGAATTAAGTTTATTTATTTTAACTTACTACAAACAATTAATGCTTAATGAAACGTTTTTCTCAAAGTATTATATAAGCGCTAAAAAAAATATAACTGGAGCATGAGCACAATTTTTATGAAATCATTTGAAAGCTTTTACAAAATAACAAACCCAAAATTTATATAATAGTCATTTAAAAACCATAGATGAGCTATTAAAAAAGTTTTCGTATTTTCAAAAATGCTTTGCCCGTAAAAGGACAATAAGTAAAATTTTAGTAGAATATGATTTTTTTTCATGGAAAAAATTTGACAAATGATCTCATTAATATAAATATTCCTCACTTGAATGCAAAACCTTATTTTTTAAAACAAGAATTCTAGACAAAGCTCAAAAATAGGCCTTATTATCTCATAAAAAAATGTAAATATACAATATGGTCGTCACAAGTAGCATAGGGAATATAGGAAAAGTAATATAGATGCAGAAAGAGCATTAGAGCTCTTAATAAATGGCATTTTTGAGAAGGGCTAAAACTAAATATAAGATGGAAAATTAGGTTTCAAATACTAAGATATAAGTATTTCGAAACAGTGGTTTAATCTGTATGCTTAGTTTAAAATATTTTTGAAGAAAGATTACTTGCCTTAAAAATCTGTAAACATTTTTTGAAGGCACTGAATAAATTAATGATTTATATAATGTTGCAAAACACTATCTAATTTTCTTAACTTGGGTATAAATTAAAATTAAAACTCCATAACATTATATGTTATAAAGAAATACTTATATTTTTGTCACTTATTTGAATTTATTTCTCAATTTTTTTCAAGCATTCTAGTAAGAAAATAAGAATTTATTTCCAAACCCTTTAATCCAACTGATCAATTCATACTTTTAAACAAAAACAATATATAAAACATAAAATTAATGCTTTTTTTTTAAAATGAAAAAGGCATTTCTTTACAATAAAATTGTTCCTAATTCTTTCAGAGGGAAAAGGCAATATTAGTTTAAATATAATAAAACAATCCATTTATATCTAACTTTTTATTTGTAATTATCTAATCATGAAGATAATATCTTGAATAAATAAAAAAAGTATACTACTGAAATATATATATACTATAGCATGAAAGTTTTTAAAATTTCAGATTCATTCCATTCAACAAGAGATATATATCATTTAAAAAAAATTCACTCTATTAATTACGAACTATTTTGTGAAAATATATATTGTTATTATTATTATTTAGATCTGAAAATAAATTACAAGCATTAATGGCTTAACAAAAAAATTAACATTGTTTTGTTCTCTGACTATTTTTTATGAATTTCAATACTTATATCTATAGAATTTTATTCTGCTAATGCTAGTTTAAGACTTTACTTACTTAACCACATGACAAAAACAGAAACTAAGGTCTTCGCTATGTACAAGTAAATTAGAAAGTGTTTATTTTAGTCATTATGTACATGTTCTATGCACATATTTACAAGATAATATAATTATGAAGAACTTTGTATAAAGTTTATCTTCATATATCATGGCTTGTTTAATCTTATTTTATCATGGCTTGTGTTTAAATAAAGTTTACCAAAGTGAAAAGTTTTCCCCACTTTTGGCCTGTTTGCGTAGTTATACATAAAAATATTTAAAAGGCTTTTCTTTTGAATTTTGGCTTCGTTAATTTGTTTGTATATATAGATTTCTTTTACTTGATTTAATACTGGTGGAGAGAGCCCTTTTCATGTGTGATGTTTTTTATTACTTCCCCTAATTATAAATTTGTTATTTAGAAGAAAAAAAAAGAAATTATCCTACGAATTTTTTTTATCTTAATTTTTTAAGTGCTTAACAAATTTTCATTAGAAAGTATTGCCACACTGGGATTTACAAGGAATTAAAATATTTTCGATTAAAATGTTTACCGGGATATATTCGGGAATATATTTCCAAACTCTACACAAAATTACTTTCATTTATTAAGATTGATTAAAAATGGAACAAATATTGTGGCTCAGTATAAGAAAATGGAAGCTATAAACAAATCCACAAAATTATTTTTCTTTATATTTTCAAAGTTTGTTTCATATGTTTAAGAAAAAGCATTTTTATAGTATTTAAGTATTATGCTTATATTCTTTTCAATACATTTTAAAGGGACTTTTATTTCAAATCTTGTGGGATCGAGTAAACCTTTAGAGGAAATAAGAGTTTCACTACGTTATAGCATATGGTGTAAAATGTAAAAATTATCGTAAGAAGGGATTTTTTTTCCAAACAAGTTTATGTTTAAGAATTTTTGTTTTTATTAATAGCAAGTTTTACTCCCAGAAATAATTTAAAACCGATCAAAAGAAAAGATAGCTTAAAATTTATTTAATATATATATATTCGTGGGAGATATATATATATATATATATATATCCCACGAATAAAGTTTCCAAAATGTTACATTTTTTTTTTCAAAAAAAATAATACAAGCTGGATATCGTTTGCAGATTTAATAATTTGTTACGAGAACATTCTTACCTTAAATATATTGGCGTAGCTTTCTTATAAATCCAATAATAAAGTTTTTTGCTTTACTTTTTCTTCAAAAAAAAAATAATCTTAAACTCAGAGAAAATAATATTTTTTACTCATTTAAAAAGTTTCAAAAATATTTGAGAAGGATATGAACTCAAATGTTTTCAGTATGAATCGATATCTGGAAAATTAGATTTATTCTTAGAATAGATTTGTAATACGCTGGAAGAAAGGCAGGGGTAAGAAGGTTTCTGATTTATTTTTACTTTATTCAATTATCCCGGTTACTATTCACTTTTTTTTCCTTTGATGACATTTTTGACTTACATAAAAACTATTATTTAAGGCGTCTTAATATAGTACTTTCAAATTAAAAAAAATAGTGTAAATAAATGAAGATTTTATAAATGAAACAGTCGACACATTTTTTTTTCTTTTTCTATTTTTAAACATTATTTGATTTAGATATAATATATTTTGAATTAAAAATATTTTCAAAGTAGCCTTTTATAACTTAAAGTTTGCATTAACTTATAAGTACACTGTTTAAAAATGACTACTTGTTATTCTGATCAAAAGAAATTGTTCTTTAATTTTTCTGTTTCTTATGTTAGTAATGTTTCCAAAAATAAAATAGCTTTATACTTCTGGTAGTTGGACAGCATTTAATGTTTTTAGTCTTGTATTAGTAAATTTATGATTATTATTGCTGTCTAAGATGAAAAAACGTTTTTTAATCATAAAATTATATCATTGTGGGGGGAGGCTATTTATTTTCCTTAACACACAAAAAACATTTAGCTGAAATGTTTGTTTATTTCATTATCTTTGAACATGCCTTACCTCAATGGTGATCATGTAAAGTTAGTTGAAATCCAGAAAAGGAAAACTAAAACATTTCAATCTGTAAAGAAAAAATATTTTGTAGTCTTTTTTTTTATATTTTAATTTCTCAAAAGAAAGATGTTGATGTACATTTTTTTAACTATTCGAATCTCATTCCTTAATATTTTTATCAAAACCATTTGACAAAACATACTATTTATAAACAAGGGCACACAACTCTTAATTTCTTACTTTCAAACTCTCTTACAATTATAGTTAACATATATTACAACGATAAGAAATTGAGAGACATTTTAATTCAAATGTTTGGCTGTTAAAAGACTTTATATTCAACTAATTCTACGTAGTTAAAGTTAGTTTATCGATTTCAAAATTAGTTGAAAGCAATTAAGAAAACTGAAAGCATCTGTTGGGATGGCCTCCCAAATTACTTTAGACAGCTTACTACATTTATTCATCCATGATGGTAATATAGCTTGATAATATTTACATTAATTATTAATTTGTTTATTCAGATTTTGCCCTTTAGAACGAAATCAAATGATAAAGCTGTTTACAACTCCTTAATAGCTTAAGTTTCATAATACTCTTTTAGGCATACTCCCTTACATTTTCTAAATTACTAACATTAATGACCATATAATTGAAGTTGTATCCCTTAAAGGCTCAATTTTCATATTTAATACATTTATTTACACGTATATAATTTAACCACAAAATAATGGTGAAAAGTAAATCAATATGGCACCTACTTCTCTAAAATGTAATTGCATTTAATATATATTTACATCCATTGAAAGAAGATTAGGAACATGAAAAAATAAATTGGTTTGTATATCTCAAAATTCTTCATGTGTATGGTGTGTGTGTGAGAATGTTATCATCCTAAAACACCAAAATTTTAATAGCAAAGAAAGAAAATGAGATTTTATTACATTGTGCCAAAACTTGAAAGGAAATACAGGGATAAAAGAAAATATAAAATTGAATTTTTATTTTTTGCAGTATACTGCAGAAATAATCCTCTAAATTACTTTTTTAAAAAAACAAAGATTTTAAGAAATGCTAAGGATTAATTCCCACTGCTTTAAATGAAATCGTATAAATCAATTTTTGTGAATTAATAATCCTCTTGTGTTACTAACAAAGAATAAATTTCAGCAAATCAAACTAAAATTATAAATCATACTAAAACTGGACAGATTATTTTTCAACCAAATTTATTTTTTAACTAAATTAGAATACCGAGAAAGAAAGTATATGCCTGATTCTCAGGTTAATTTGAATAAAGTATTTATAGCTGTGATTAACTTAGTACTTTCTTTTGATCTCTTGTTTTCAGATGTAGAATGCATATATTTTATGTTCAAATAAAACTCTGACATGTAATTATTAACTTCAATAAATTGATTACTTGAATAATTAGAGGAAATTAATGATTAATTTGAATCATTTTCAAGTTGCTGAGCAATGATTATTTAAGGGGACACAGTACGATTCAATTGACCAAAATCGGTCAAAAAATCAAATTTAATTTTTTTAACCTAAATTATTCTATATATGCTTTTCTATAACCTCCTAAAATATGAAAGCTCTAAACTGAAAAAACGCAGAGTTATGATAGCTTTCGCGTTCGTTTTTATTAATATCTCTATGGCAAATCAAAATTTTAAACTGACTTATCTCAGAAAGATAAAATAACTAGTTTGTCTTCATTTAAAATGCTAAGGCTTTTTTTTTTCTATTGCGCCTAATGCTTTGAATTTTTTTTACCTATTGACAATAGTACACGTAACAAAAGTTGGTATGCATTCTGGAATCAAAGCAATACTTATTTTTTTAAAAATAATTGAACTCAGAATTTATACATTTTTTAAGGAATTTTCAATAAACATTCATAAAAAGAAGTATTGTATGAATACTAATCATGTTAAGGCAAAACCCATACCAACTTTTATTATACATAGTTTGGCGTACTTGGTAATCAAATTTCGTGCATGTACGTAAATTTTTATAGGAGGAGTAGAATTTTAAAATCACTTCACAAATTTTAAGTTTTTTCCTTAAAAAAGTACATGGCTAGCTTTTTATGAAATTTTGAGCACAAAATCTGTTTAACACAGTATACATACATAGGAGGCAACCAAAAAAATTTTAAAAATCCTTAAATTAAAAAAGTTTGCTTAAATCATACCATGCCCCCTTAAATAAAAGATGCGTGATACTTAACATTGCATAGAATGTTCTTCATTTAATCAATAAATAAAAATAGGAAAAAAGTAATTAAAATTTTTAATATCTTATATATGCGTTTATAGCCTTAATATATTTTCTTTAAACAATTTAGTGCACTTTTATTAAATATTCCAATTAAAAATAAAAATGAAATGTTGTTGTTTCTCATCCCACTTAATCGACAAAAACATCTAGATCAAGTCCATGAGCCAGTGCGTTTTAAACATTGAAAAATTGTAGCGGGACTTGAGAGCAGCTGGCTCTTGTGGCAACCAATACAAGCCAAGATGTGGGCAGGAGCGGCTTGAGTCACATTGCAATTCGGACAAGAAGGGCAAACTTTAAGACCCGCCACATGCCGTTGAGCTCGAGTATGTCTACTGAAAAACCTAGCAAGAGTAGTTGTTAATGATCTTGTCCCAAGTAAAGTAGCATTAAAATGGTTTCCTTCATACCTCTTCCAAGAGAAACTGATATCTTGTTTGACTCGTGTAGCAATTTCTGAAAAATAAGTCAGCCACCATGCGTATAATATTCATGACTGCCCTTAAGGGTCAAACCATCTACATCTCATTTTCGGAGACATTCACGTGCAATGGTACCCACTGATAAAAGATCTTAAAATTAGCACTCAAGCTATTTAATAGCTGGAAAATACTCGTTGTCGTTCTGTCACCATGCCTCCACCATTCAGACAGATGCTGAATAGAGCTGCAAAACAAAATTTCAAAAGCCTTCTCAATAAATAAGAAAAACTGAGCAGTAGTCAGGATTTCTTTTACAGATCCTAATACCAATCCCCTTTTTGATGAAAATTCCAATGCTGAGACAGTGCCTACACCCATTCTACTATCAATATAGATCTGTCATGCGTCACACGGGACTTTATGAATAATCTCCAAAGCAAGCTGCCTAAAATACTATGGATATTGAGTGCCCCTGTGAGGGCATGAAGATAATTGGTATTAAAAAAAGACCCGTTCATAGAACGCAACAACATCTTACAGCGGGTCAGAGAGACATATACTACTTCTTTATGCAACCACCCCTCGCTTTCAGCATAACTAAGCGGACTTTCTTTCTTAAAGCGAGGATTATTGTTCCAATTGCGTCCATAACTAGAGGTTCTGTACTGGTCACCATAACTGATGAGTTTGGCAAAGTATTTTTAGCCAATATGTAACCTACATCGTAATCTGTCAGCTTCATACAAATAATTTTTTCTTTTAGAATAAAAGTTTCATTTAAAACATCCAAAAATAGTCAAAATAATAGAATCGGAAGTCCACGACTAGTAGAAGGAAGACTACGTTTTTCCCGGGATTAACACATCTGTATATAAGCCAATCCCCTTACTTTACAAAAACAAACTCGTCTTACACGTAGTAATATATGGTATTTACTTATATTACACTCATTTATTTATAGATTTAAAATCTCCTCTTATGTATATTTCTGAGTAAGAAAATCATTTTTCCCTTTGAGATAACATTTCAAATGCAACTGGAATAATAGCAAACCCTCTCTGTTTTTTTGCTATTATACCACACATTTTATTTCAATGTATTATATTTATCACACAATACTGATATATCCGTTATTAACTTATCCTTTACATCATGACAAAACAAAAGACAGAGCAGGCATCTTCTTGAGTCAGAACCTAAGATATTTTGGCGAAAAAGAAGTAATCTCTGTCTACCTATTCTGAAGCAGATGTAACATTTTGTGGACAATGACCGCCTAGGGAAAAAGACGAAAAAAAAGTCTAGTAGACGAGTAATAAAGCAAATGTTCTCGAGCTGAGATGTGATTCTCTTGAAGTAGCTGGGCTTTAACAAAGAAGTAACTGAGAACGATATCCTGTTTTAGTTGTTTTTCCATTAAAGATAAGATTGCGAGGAGATTGAGGCGTTGTTTAATTAAAGTGGTTTGAAAGAAATTGTACCGTGTTTGTCTTCATTATGATTGGTTAATTAAAAGCTAATTAGCTCTCATTAGTTTTTTTAGACGTTTTGATTGTACAGATAAACTTCAAATATGTATTTAATAATAACTTATCAAATTAGTAGAGTTATAATAAAAGCAAAAGATATGTGTGGTTTAGAATACTTTCATTATAAACTTTCCTCTATAGCTGAATAGCTTTTTAATGAATAGGTATTTACTTATTTGTGTATATAAATACAATTAATGTGGTTAGATATTAACTTCAATTCAGAGAGTGGTCTGCAATATGCTATTCATCAACGTTAATCAAATATTTTTACATATCATTAAGAAAATTAATAACAGTTATAAAAATTAAAATAGTGATTAAATACAAAACATTATGAGGATATCTTTATTTAGTATGCTAGGGTTAAATTTAGTGAGTTAAAATGAGCTTCAAATTTTGTATTTATTAATATTTCGGCTAGTTTACTGAAATCAGGCATAAGGAAATAAATGGTCGTTTTCCATTAAGCATTTTACAAGAACCTTTTCAAGCATTTTAAATGTATCTGAAAATTTTTGACAATGTTTCTCATTTAGCAAAAGAGCTTAATATTTAATTCTCATTTACTAATTTTTATTTATATCTGTTCTGAAAAGGGAATAAATTCAAACCCATTGGATGGCAACAATCATTGTCTTTAACTTGGTGCATTAGCTTTATTCTGTGGGATAAATTGAGTACTTGTTTTATTTAATAAATAACTCGATCAGTGATACATATGGGAAAGTCTTTTTATGAAAACTGTTTTCGAAAATGTAACGTATACTGGATAATATACCCAATGCTTATTCGAATAAAAAGTCTGAGATATACGTTTCAATTCGATATTTTTACACTTAAATATTTACTCCGTCATTTTCTTAAGGAATAGAATATATCTGACTCGATTAACTAGATTGACATCAGGGAAATAAATATGCCACAAAGACAAAATAAAGTGTCAAAACAGTTTAGATGATCAACGAACAAGGCGGAATATTTCTAGTTGCTATTGATTTTTATTTAATTATTTCATAAATTTCCTTTTAGTTGGAAATTTAACGCAATCATTTATCATATGAGATTTGCATGTACAAAAAGCCCAAAACATTGTTTTTAAATCACCGAAGCACAAAATCTTATTGAGCATTTTCTAATTTTTGCATTCATCATAAAGAGGAATTTAGTCAGTTTATGTTTGAAAGTATTTCAGTAAAAAGGTATTCGAATATTTTCTATTTTTCATATTTTGTTACGGAATTACGTTTTAGTTCAAGCAGTTAGAAAGAATAAAATTTTTAGGTGGTTTTGAGTCCTTAAAATCAGGTCGAAATGTATGCATTTTGCCAATTGTTAATTTTAAAAATTTGATACTGTCCTTCAAGAAATTCAGAATTCATTCTCTCTATTAGGACATTAATTATTTCTTTGAAAAAAATGAACTTCAAGTTAAAAGCCTTTTTGATGGGTATGCGCGAATGGTGCAATATTAATTAATGTATATAGATTTGTATATTATTATTATTATTATTATTATTATTATTTAATCAGCTAAAGAGCATTAATTATGAAAAATATAGATCCTGTATTCAACATTTTACAATCCTCTTATTAATCGGAAATACCTAAGACATGATGTTTTATTCTACACTCCTCCAAAGCGAAATTGTAACTCCGAAAAGTAATGCATGCAAAGTCATGCAAATTGTAGGAGCGAGATAGTGGTGAGACGGATATGCAAATGATTAAAAAAACTGACAAATAACATCTGTATAAATCAATTTATTCAGACATTTAATGTACCCACCTCGGGCACATTATTTAGATGATCCGAGGTGGCCTCTAGGGTCGAAGTCACCTCGGCTGTTAAATAATTATATGAGAATCATAAAGAGTTATATGCGACCTTGCAATGTTTTGCTGGAATACCATGTTGGAGGGGCTCTGCAACAAGGACAAAATAAAAGGTAGGGGTCTGCTGTCAAACGCCTGTCAATGTGTACCAGAGGCAACCTATGATCAGACATTATGCCACCTCCAAATTATGATGCCTGGTGTAGGACCGGTTTGACTTTTTGGGGAAATGGATTGATTTGTGTGTAGCGTTCTCTGGGTCACCGCCATACTCGTCAATGGCCGTCATTCCTCCACAGACAGAAATGAGGTTCATCCGTGAAGAATATTCGATGTCATTTCATGGTTCAGCTACAATCAGACGACACCATGCCAGGCGTTTAACCCTGTATTGAACTGTCAACGATAAACCTGTTCCTGGTACCCGTGCACGTAACTGCACTTTATGCAATCTGTGGGTGGACACAGATCCACCTGCTTCTGGAGGTAACCTGCTTTTTATGTCCCGTGCCGAGGAGAAAGGATCTCGAATAGTCAACTGCCAAATGCGCCGGTCTGTGCTCTCTGACCCATTTCCTCTTCAGCGTGCCCGTAGACCTTCCTGAATCCATCGTCAGACACAATGTTAGTTGGTACTTCCATTGTGACCAACACGAGTTGCTATTGTGCGCAGCAACAAACCCAGTTCATAGAGTTCGATAATATAATCAGATTCCCTGTTCTTTAACTGATGGTATTGAGCCCAACGATGTCTCAGAGGCGTTTTCTACGTTTCTTCGGAACTCGCAAATGCTTCGCAGAACCTCAGATACCTTTTATGAGAAGGGAAAGTTGTTGGCCTTTATAGCCCGAATATGAGTACTACTAGATCAGATGCGTGCGCAAATTTAATCATTCGCTCCTGAAATTTGCATAACGCTATATGCATTATTTCTTGGTGTTGCAATTTCACGTTTAATGAGAGTAATAAAGAAAACAGATGTTAGCATCCTGGTAATTAAACTCATTGGACGAACTATTAAGCTTCAAAAATAATTAAGGTAAATGTGTAAAAGGACTTGAATTTTCAAAAAATTATCGATTTTCACTTTTTTATATTTTTAAAAAGGTTCCGATGTTTCTGTTTCAAATAATATATGTTATAAGGAAATATGATAATTAGAAGTGTTTTTATTTTTTTTTAATGCAGCTACTCCTTGACGCGCATCAGATGAGCTCTGCTAGGAGCACCTGTGTTTCCCCTTTCATGGGTTTCTGATAATCGCGAATTCATATGATGTTCAAGTGGAAAAATTACAGTGTATTGGGCTTGTCCAAAAGTGTATGGGTACGCGTCTTTTGGATCTTAAAAGCGAAACAGAGAAAAAAAAAGTTAAGTGATGAAAAAAGCTTAAGTGGTCGTAACCGACTCATCGACATTTTAAAACCAAAAATTCAAAGACATTATAGTATGGCTATTAGAAATAATATCAATGATCTACACAGCATGAAATCTGCTGTTTGGGCGATTTATTTTCGCCTTGTCTTCAAACGAGAGCCCTCAACATGGGCTGTGTCCTGCGATTGTAAATGCCTGGTGCAAGTTTAAAAAGACAGAAGCTGAATGTAACGAAAGGCACTATGATCATAAGCACATGCATAGGTGCTGTATACCATAATGAATTAAATAAAGCCAATTTTTAAAGATCTAGGTGATCCTATGTTATTAAGAAAATGTTTAAGTGGAAAGACCCAGAACCCAAATGAGTCAGTTAATAACACCATACGGTCAGTGATTCCAAAATCTACATTTGGGGAATTAAAAACTCTAAAATTAGGGGTAAATATGGATATTGCACAGCTGAATATGATCTTAAAGCATTGTGATATTGAACCGTTATAAATGTGTCATGCTTCAAAAAACTAGATACACGTAGGATTCGGGCAGCCTAATGAAAGTATCTTGAGATCCTTAAAAAAGGGAAAATTGCTAAAAATAATTTTTAAAAAAAAAGAAATTAAGAAGAGTCTTTTTGTGTGAGCAGAGAGTAAACAAATACTTCAAATGGATCTAGAAAGTATTAAAAAAAGTAAATGCTCAAAAAATTACAAATTTTACTTAAAGCCTGTTTACTCAAAATGTAATATTTTTCATTTTATGCACCTTTTTCTCAAAAACTACTTTTCATATAATCCTTAAATTTTCAGTAAGTAGACGTTTAGCATGTTTACACATTTTAATGGAGGGAATTAGATATCTCTAGCAAAGAGTTTTAGATATGACTTTTTTAAACTAAATTTTAGGGGAAAAAATTGGACAATTTTTAAAAAATTCATAATTAGTTTAATTTTATACAAAAAAGCAAATCCCTCCGTTAAAGTGTTATTAATAGTACACATAAAATACTGTTACAATTTTTTCTACAAGAAGTAAATAGTGTTTGAGAAAAAGGTACATAAACTCATGCAATTTAACATGGGTTCCTATGGACATGCCGGACTCCTTAAAATGAAGTCCAGCTTTTAAAAAGTAATAATTTCAGGAAAATAAATCGCGTTATTTAATTTACCGTAAAACTTACATCTTTCTTTAAATTTTTTTAATTCCATTAACATATTGACCTCTAATCTGCATCAAATTTACAAACCTTTTATACTCTTGCTTATTGTGTTTACATTTTATAAAGCTTCCATTATCATATACAAATAATTATCTATAGTTTTTTTTTAATTTAAAATATCTTAGACGTAACATTATTCTACAAAGAAACTGAATGTCCTGTTCACTGCAGATTGGTATTTTCAAACTTAAATATCACAATTCCTCTTCATATTTTTTTTAAAATTTCAATAGACTTATTTTCATAGAAGTACATAATTTTCATAAGTAATCTCGTCCGATTGGTCGTTTAATGATGAAAAATAATTGTCAAACTAATTTATACTGTTTCATAACCAGCTAATACAAGCTCCAGAACCAAAATAAAATAAACTGGAAAGAAGAAAATAATGAACGTAGAAATTAAATTGCATTCATCTTTTTTTTCTTTGAATTTCTATAAAAAAATAGGTATAACTACGATCACAACCTTATAACTCACCAGAGATAAAAGTTTATTTGTATTTATGTTTGATTGAAATTAACAGCACATCGATGGAGAAATTCTCAAACAAATCAAGAAATAAAGGAAATCTATTTCCACTATGTTAATTGCATTTGTCTCGCACTAGTGGCGTCAGGTATTAACTTATCCCTATAATACTGTACTAGGGGAAAACAAAGGACAGAACAAGAAGCTTCTTGTGTCAGCGCCTAGGGATTTTGTTTGAGGGAATAATCCTTGTCTACTATCCGAGAAGCAGATGTAGTATTTTATGTACAATGGCTGCCATGGGAAAGAAACAAAGCATTGTGCAGTGGACAAATAATAAAATAGACGTTCTGGAACTGATATGTGGATGTGCTAGAAAGTAGGTGGGGTTTTCTAAAGAATTATCCTCTCTTAGGAGCTTTTTTTCTGTTGTAAGATTGTGTGGGGTGATGAAAATATTAGTTCACATACACATTACTTTTGAATTATAAAAGATTTGTTCGTTATGTTTTATCGCCATTATATTGGACCATTAGACATTACTCTAAAAGCGTATAGGTTTGCGTGTATAAGTAAAGTGGTGATTAACATATATCTAAACATGTGTTTTGTAAGAAAATAATTACTCAAGACGTGTATCAATAAAATTGTGTAACATTTAAGTTTCTGTTAAACTTGTTAAAATGTAACCAGAATATAAAGTTATTTACTTACTGATATACGAAGTGTTTTCAAAAAATATCCAACGTTTATTCAAAAATAAATCCTCTAATTCAGATACAACAATCTTATATTTATCTATTTCAAAATACTTTTCTTCAACTGAAACACTTGAAAGATTCTGATAGCAGTGAACAACGGTGTAACACCTATATTAAAATGATGTACAGCTGATCCAACGAATTCTGAAAAGTATATATATATATTCCCTTCTCTCTTTGTGTGTGTACACACGTGTGTGTATGTCTGTTATGTGTATGTGTGTGTGTGTTCCTTAGGAATGGCCAGGTAAAATACAAAATAGTTTTACATAAAATTTAGTATACCAAACAGTTGATCAATTTTTTTTTTTTTTTTGTTATTTTATTAAAAGCGTATTGACAACTGTGCTGTCTTACATTGCGTCACTCATTGCTGGTCGACCCACGACTGACAGTTTCTGCTAGTTGCAAAAATTTAACGCATGTAAATTAATAATGCCAACATACGTACACTTCATTTATTTACTTATGGAAAATGATAATTGGAAATTTTTTATTCACCCATATATATTTACTATATAACAAAACTTTTGAGTAAAAACTTTTAGAGCATCCCATTTTTTACAGCGCATTTATTTTTGCAACGTTCATATAAATTCCTTTTCCATAAAAAAAATAAAGCAATTTGAGTAAAAGATTTCTTGAAGCTGATTCTCTTAACATTATCCTTTTATCTTATTTACTTTTATCCTCACCAAATATTTAATACCTCATGGATCATTTCTTCCTAAATATTTATGTAAAAAGCTTCCTTTAAGTGGTTTAAGAATATAATTACGAAGAGACTATTAAAAAGCTTTTTTCGAGATGAAAGACTCGAGAATGTTCTTCGGGGAAAACGGTACGAAAGATGAAATGCTTCATCTTTATAAAAGAATGGGGTGGTGGGCGGAGGGGGTTAAGATCTTTTTAATAAAAAAAAATATCGCACACATTTTTACTTTTTCTGTGACACAGCCATTTCAATAATGATAGAATTAGCTGCACTTTTATCTAAAAATGCGTGCCGCCTTAAAATCTCGTTGAAAATAAAAATTTAATTTACGTCTTCCATAAAAGCACTAAAATAAGAGCTATAGCAGAGTCTTTTTAATAATATATAATTTAATTAAAAAATTTTCGTACCAGAAAAGGCATTTTATCAGGAGTTTAAATGAGAGAAAAATTCAATTTGTCAAGTCTTGTGTGTGCACTCTGCTGTTTCTTCACCTATAAAGGAACATTGTAAGCTGTTAAAAACGGTTCCAGTTAATTTACTTTAAAAATTAGTTTATCTCCAATATAAAGTATTATGTATTATTTTATTTATACTACTCATTAATGTTTATCTTTATTATCTATGATTATTAACCAGCTTATCTATTAGTATTTATATTTTTATTTTTATCCTTTTTTATAGTCATGGATACAATATTTTATCATTGGGTATAGATACAAAAAGTTATTATGGAATGTGTAATTTTTGATAAAAAATATACATACAAGCAATAAATAGTTTTACAACCATAATAATTCTAGACATAATTAGTATTTTAAAAATAATTAAGAACAAATTTAATATTCAAATCTAAAAATGCAAAAATGTATTCCAAAAAAAGAAAAATATGCATTGTTTAAAACTGTAAGACAATTTTTAAAATTTGAAAAAGAAGCATGAGCTAAGAGGATTATATTTTAAGGATTATTTAAATTAATATTACAAAAATAGTAAGGAAAGTTTTACTAAAGAAGAAATATTAATTCCACAATCCTCACAGAAGAAAAACTCTGAAATTTTGAGGAATAAAAATTAATAAATATGCCTAAATACTAAGAAATACTTACCAGATTATGGAACAGAAAGCAAAAACTCTTGAAGACTAAAAGCATTACGCACACTTAAATCAAGGTGAGAAAACTTGAAAAAGAAAAAAGAACCAAATGTCAGAATATGTTAAAGCAGAAATTTAAACTTAAGCTTGCAATCATAAAAAGCTCAAAAGTAAAGAAACCCAGATTAATTTTACATTTGAGAGAAAGGATGTTGAATCCGTTAAATGAAAAGACTTAAAAAGTTGAATATTTCGTACTTGTCATATTAAGGAAAAACCAATATGCAATAATTAAATACACAATATTCACCCACAAAGAAGTATCAACAGTTAAACCCAAATAGAAGTCAAGAATTTTCAGAATTCTTGATTTATTTATACTTTCATAAGAATTTAACTCATGACTTTATTAACTAAACAGGATGCCCCAGGATCATTGTGACAAACTTAAATGGAAAATAGGGGACATCCCAAGGATTCATATTTGTATAGCAATCCATGATAGGAAACGTCTTTCTTCGGCGCTAGGTGGCATTGTTCACAAGAGCATTTAAGGAAATAGATCTGCATTTTTGCAGTCATTTAAGATGTCATCGCCTACAGAAATGTATGGAATATTCAACGAATACCGAGCTGGCAGATATGCAACTGATTTTCGGAATGGTAGAAGGGAATGCAAGAACAGCAGAAATATTTGTCGCGAAAGAAATTCACACAGAGATACACCGTACTGTCGAATGTTTACTAACTTGAATAACAATTTGTGTGAATATAGATCGTTACATGGTGAAAGGCATAGTAGAAGCGAGCCACGGTATCCAACACATTTTGTTCCATGCTTGGACAAAAATGTGTTGGATACCATTCGAAAGCATCCGAGTAACATGCTAGGAGTTCGGGTCACTCGTGGTACGTTCCCACTAAGCCTCTTACCTCGTAAGAATCCATATTCACACAAATTGTGATGAAAATTAGTAAACATCCGGGGGGTCTGGTGCATGTCTATGTGGGTACCTTTCGTGATACAATTTTTCTGCTGCTCTTGCATTTCTTTCTGACAATCCGAAAATCAGGTGCATATCTGCCAGCTCGGTGTTCGTTAAATATTCCATACTCCTCTGTGGGGGATGACAGCTTAAATACCTGCGGTAATGCAGGTCGGTTTCCTCAGATGCTTTTGCGAACAATGCCACCCTAGCGCCGAACGAAGACGTTTCCAACCATGGATTGCTACGCAAATCTGAACTCTTGTGATGTCTTCTGCTTCCTCTTAAAATTTATCCCGATGATCTTGGTACACCCTGTATGTATTAATATTAGCTTATTGTTTAAGGAATTAATTTATATATATTCATGAAAATGAGACCTCCATGAGATTGGGATTATAACAATAAAAATAAATTAAGAATTTAAAATGTGTTCAAATGAATATTTTTTAATTAGTTTATTCATCACAGTTTTATTTATTATATAGCACAATCTATATCCTATCCATGCATTATGAAATTATAAATTCAAAAACGTAGTCTTCTGTTGAATATTCTATAATTTAGCTACCATAAATTAAAATTTTTAAAGAATCGCGTGTGCATTTTGATTATTACAAGCATCCACAAACTGAATTTAATCTGAATATTAAATAAGAAGTACGATTTCTTTTCTATTTGTCGAAAGGAACAAAATGTCTTATTCACCTATAACCTTAAACAATTTTTCGATTCGTAATCTTTTTATTACTTTTTATCATTCGTTCTAGCTCCTTTTTACGGCAATTCTGAAGAAGTATTTGTGCCCTGAGGTGAAAATGCATCTTTTTCATACATCATTCAATTGAATAAAGTAAAAAAAAAAGCCTTTTGAATAAAAAGTAACATCATTATAAATTTTGCGTGGTTTTCAAACGGCAAATTCTTAAACGAGCGTTTGTTGTCTATGGAACGTTTTCATTCGTAAGGCTTTGTGTTTGCTCTGCATCAATTGGAATAAATTTTTCTTGATTCAATTTTTATTTGTTTTTTTAAAAGAAGAAAAATGGGAGTGTAGCACAAAAACTGTGTTTTTATAGGAAATTAAATCTATGAATACGATTGCGATGAACTTTAAAAGCATTCCAATAAAATATTTTAATCTGATGAAATGTATAGAATAATTACTTGAAAAAAATGTTTGTGTGTTTGTGTGTAAGAAATAAAAATTGAATCAAGAAAAAGGAAGTCGAATTTATGGAGAGTAAACACAAAGCCTTACGAATGAAAACGTTCCATAGACAACAAACGCTCGTTTAAGAATTTGCCGTTTGAAAACCACGCAAAATTTATAATGATGTTACTTTTTATTCAAAAGGCTTTTTTTTTTACTTTATTCAATTGAATGATGTATGAAAAAGA
>BMAV01005395.1:545585-569772 GCA_019973955.1 Trichonephila inaurata madagascariensis
TGTGTGTGTGTGTGTGTGTGTGTGGAGAGAGAAGGTTCTTGTCACTTAACCCTGATTAAAAAAAGTCGGGGCTGGTCACTAATGTATTGGTACTCGATACAAATAAACAAGCGAATGATCCTCTGTCATTTTAGAGAGAGGAAATCAAGTCACAAGATCATGACTTTTGTGACAAATTAAATATACTCTCTCCATCTAAAGGTAGAGGTACTTCCCAATTATTATTATTAATAAATGAAAAAAGTGAGCCACATCCTGATTAAGGCTCCCTTAACACCAAACGACTCCGATTCATTCATCATCAAACTTTTCTGATCGACCAGGATTCGGCTTCGTAATTTCACGCTCAAATAAACCAAGATTCGCTTCCCGCATTCACACCAACCAAAACAGGTTCAATCCGCCGTCATTCTGACTTACGCATGATTCGGCAGGTCAGATTTTCTTCCCTCATTCAACAGCAGCCGGGAGCTGTTTCTTAAAGAAAAAGCGAATTTAAGCAAATAGAGTATTTATTTTTATTGTTTTTTTATGTTATTACGGATTTTTTCATATAAAGTTTCTATTAAAGAAACCGATTTCAGTTGTTTGAAGATAATGAATTTCTCTGTTAGGGTTAGCATATTAGTTTGTTTTTGTACCAATAGATGGCGCTTTTTTTTGGTATTCATAGTATTCTTTTTGATTATGTAAACTAACGCTAGTTCTTGTCGCCGAGTGTATATGCTATATTTTATCCCTGCTAATCTTGCGCAAATAATAAAATTAATTTTGCATGTATTATTTTATTCACTTTTAGAAATTTGAAAACTTTATTCTATACTTTTTAATACTTTAAAGCAAAATGTGGTTTTTTGGGGGAGAGGGGAGGAAATATTTTGAAGGATGTTTGAAATAGTTTCAGAGATCAATTTGATAAGAATTTATTTAATTTTCGGAGAGAAAAAAAATTAAATATTTATAAGAATGCTAAAATAAAATAAAACACACACCGATATTGTGGATAATTTTAATTTTTTAAAAAGATTCCATTTTATTACTACATAGATCTCAAATTTTGTTATATGAAACAAACAAAATGTAAATGGCATGCAAAATTTTTAATTCATTAATATATTAGCAAACCATTTTTAGATATATAATAAAAAAAAAGTTGTTATATTCTACAAAAGCTGTAGTATATAACAACATTTGAAAAATGCCTTTTAAAAACATTAGATATATTATTTGATATATTATTTGTAAAGTAATTGCATTATAATGTAGTTACAAAGCATATTTATTATTTGTTACTACTTTTCATACTATAATTACACTTGATACTAACAGGCAAAATATTAAAAAAAAATAATAAATAAAACAGTTCTTATATTTTTTGTTTTATGTATTTCAATTTGAAAATAAATGAATAAGGATATAGTTGTGATATTAATAGCTTGAAACGTTAATCGTCTTAAAACATTAAAAACAGCATCCATGTTCGTCAGCAACTGATGGAAGAATGATTGACCTGTGGCAGTGTGAAGGCAAATCTCTGTTCATTCAGAATCGCTGTGAATTGAAAAGATCGCTACAGACTCGGAATCGTTTGGTGTGAAGGGAGCCTAAGAGAACAAATTATTTTTGGTAAATTACGTATTCATTGACATGTACCTATACTTCATCAACACAGCCCCTCAGGGTCTTATAATGTGAATCTATGAGGGGAATTTATAACCCTGAGATACCCCTGAGCAATATTTACTTGATCCGAAGGGGAGGGGAGTTTATTGTGTTCTTTATTTTCTCTCTCTCGACCTACCTCCATGTCAATCAATATTTATATTTTACCCTTTTTCTTCATCTTGCATCAAAAGTTCTCACAAATATCCATTTAGCCATTATTTATATTATAAATTTAAAAGTTCTTGTAAATTATTGAGTGTTTGGCTTAGCTATTCCAAATATGGCCTTTGCAGCGATAAGATCAACCAAAAAATCCGTTAGTACAACAGTGATCTAGTAGACAGTAAATTTTAGGCTTAGGCTCACTTTATCTTAATATTTCTTTCAATCATATGAAAATTCTCGAATGGTATAAGTGGAAGTAGTATGAAAACTAATATGTTTCTCTACTTAAGTAATTGAGTAATAAAATAATAAACCAATTATGTAACCTCTCATAGATCTTCATATGTTTATCATACCATCACTAAATATATCGTTTAAAAATAAATTAATTACACAGTTCACAACTTTTTATGCAACAATATAATAGGGGTGACTTAGACGCGCATTTGGCAAACCATACTGAATCGAAAAGAGCAATTTTTATTTCATTTAACTTTATAATAATTAGATTTTTTTAAACTAATTCAGTTGACATGTTTCTCGAATTAATTACAGAATACTTAATAAATATATATAGTACGGGATCTCCCCCACCCTTTTTTTTTTTTTTCTTCTTTTTTTACTTACTCATATATCCTTTTTGTTTCCGTTATTGAATGTTTTTTTCAGCCTTAGTAGAATAGCCTTCATAATAAATCTCCACAAATATAGCAGTGTTTGTTCGAATGTATTTGCTAATTAATTAAAATCATCAGCAATTATCCAGTCAAGAAAAAGCATCTACTACAAAAGTTTGCACTTTTTGTTTGTTTGTTTTTTGTTATTGATTATTAATTTCAATGAAGGATACGAATGAAAGAAATCAAATGAAAAAATAGCACTTGAAGAGAAAAATTTATCTATTTTAAGGTATCCGACTACGTTCGGAACCGTGATTTTAAAAAAGCGCATAAATGGATAATTTTCATGATATTTAGTGTCACTTAGATTAGAATACATGTATAAAATTGTTTTAAGGACATTTTGACAAAAAAATTATTTAATTACAATATTTCGGCAAAACATTAACTTAGAATAACCTTTTTTCAAAATGTTCTCCTTTTGTGAAAAATACTTCTATTATAATAATATTTTGCCTGTATATAGGTCAGATCTCTGTACAGAGGCTCAACTATGATTTTTGAAAAATTCACATTATTTTTACAGTTACAACCCATTAAAATAATGATCAGCGTTTTTTTTATTAAAATTTCTTTCCTCTGTTGTCCTAAAACATGGATAAACCCACTTTTAAGTTATATATTTCAAAAATTCTTGTTGAGCCTCTGCACAGAGGTTTGAGGCAAAATATTATAATATAATAGAAGCATTTTTCACATAAGGAGAATATTTTGAAAATGGGTCATTCTCTATGTTCCTTTTTTGTCAAAATAGTGTACTTAAATAATTTTTATTGTAATACTATTCTTAAAACTATTTTATATACATTTTCTAATCTAAGTGACTCTAAATATCATAAATATTATCCATTTACACGCTTTGCAAAATCACGGTTCCGAACGTAGTCGGATACCTTAATTGTTAATTTTCTGAACATTATTTTAAGACTGCTTTAGAAAATATCATGTTTTTATTACAATATTTTTTATTTCTTTAACATTGTCCACACCATTAATAAATGAATTCTCAAAATGTAACTTTCCCTGTCATTAATAACTGTAACTAACTGTCCCAAGCAGCAGAAGTGCCCTCTAGCGACCCCCATTTTTAGTAGAGGAAAGATGAGGAGACAATGTAGCCACCATGAAAAACCGTCCATGCTCTTTTCCCATTATTTTTGTTAATGGTATGTGTTGTCTTTGTGTAACCTAACTTAAATTAATAAATGATTGTTACACTAAAGGAGACTTCATTAATCCCGAACCTACTACATTTAATTTTATCTTTATATATATATATCTTTTATATATATATATATATTATATAGTCCGAGGTTGCACTTGGATATTTTATAAATTTTTATTTTATAAATTTTTTTAATTTTGTTTGAAAACGTTAGAATTTTGTCTTCTATATTCGCCATTGATATTCTGAAATGGGATTTTTGTGTTATAGGATTCATTTAGTTTCGATTTTTGTTATTGATTATTGTGTTGTGATTGAATTATATATATTTAAATATATATATATATATATATATATATATAATGTCCAACGCACTACAAAAGTATAAAAGTATATTATTATGTTTCTTGAAGTTCTAAATATCTGTGAATGTAACATTTTATTAGTAGTATACTAGACTTATTCAGAGAAAGAAATATAATGCTTTTGACAGAACTTTTTTGTATTTTGTTAACATTTTCATCCATTTCTAATGAAATTTCTTTAGGTGAATAAAATAATTAATACATTTTTTGAAGAATGTGCTAGACAGAGAAAATATTTTCCAAAATTAGTTTTTTCTACATTTCTTAAAATATGTTTTTATATTTCTTTTTGTAATTATAACTTGAGATTTATAAGTATAGAATACATATTACACAAAATATATGACAAATATATTTTCATTTCATTTTGTAAATCTTATGAGCGATGAATGTTTTAGCTCTATAAAGGATAAAAAAAACAAAGTATAAATTCTGCTATATTTCAAAATAATTTTAGATGACTAGCCTGAAAATAAAAAGTTTTTATACATGAATAGCATTTTTTTTAAAAAGTACATTTTATCAGCTAAGCAGATTGTTTTAAATTAATGCTAGTAATAAATCTCCCCAAAACTGTACTTCTCACAAAATGAAATGTGCCTTTTAAAATCTTTCAACCTGGGATTAATTTTCCATTTTAATATTTTACTGAAAATAAATTCTTTAACACGGCCCATCAATTTCAACAGAAATTCTCTCAATAAGTCCTTTCATATAATTTTTTCCAATGCCTTTCAAGAGAAAATAATTGCATCCGTAGTTGAAAGAAAAGATACATTTTATATATTTTCTCACCTGAAACATTTTAAAAGAAAGCGTATTCCAAAAAGTTTTAAACATTAAATAAATGCATGGAGTGATGGATATATTTTGCAATAGATTTAAATGATTCTAAAATTAAATCATAAAAGTTCCTTATAAAAATATTGTATGATTATATTTAAAGTCTTATTTACTCGCTCATTTTTATATTTTGAGGCAAAATTTTGTGTTATATAGAGAAAACATACAAGATCAATTAATACAATAAATTATATCAAATATATTGATATTTTAAGTAACTTTGTAGCTTTTAATTACAAAAAAATAAAATATTTTAAATTTGATTAATATGTCCAATGAAGAACAAAAAATTATAATATTTAATATAAACAAATATTTTCTCATCCAAATTATTCTATCAAACCAAAACATTTATTATACTAGGTACAAAATTCAATTTTTATTTGGAGTTATCACAAAATTGCATAATTTAATTCATTTTGGGTTTTTTTATTTCAAAAATAATATCAATTTTTTTTCTACCACATATTTTTTAATGTTTAAAAAAATCTTTTTTGAAAATTTTATATAAAAAAAAAATTCCTGAACAAAATGAATAATATTGCTCACTTTCATAAAATACATTGATAAATTTTAGACAAAAGCATTTACGTCTTTAACCAAGCAATTAATAATTATTTAAATAGAGCAAAAATAATAATCGTTTGACATAACCGTCTCCGAGTAGCCTGGTGGTCAAGATAACGGACTCGCAGCTGGAGTGTCACGAGTTCGAATCTAGTACCGCTGAAGACCCATAGTGTAGATCGAGCTGATACGCTTTAAATATGTCGAGGCTCAAACGTCCTCCTGTTGGTTTAGTGTGGAAAGGATTGTGACAGCTCAGGTGTTGTCCTCGTCACTTAACAACGGTTCAAAATTATGAGGTTCGTCTCCCAAAGCCCTCGTGTAGCTGAATAGTGGGACGTTAATATTCACTCACTCACTATTCAGCTTAACGATTAATGATTGGATGTTTATTGATACCTGAGAAAAGAATAGAACAAAAGTTATTTCAAATAATTATAGAGAGTATATAAAGAAATATATGTTGTTTTGAAAAAGAGAGAGAGAGAGCACACACAGTCTGTTTTCGATTTTGAAAATAACTTGTTCTTCCTGTTAATGTTGTATTTTAAAGATTTATTATTAGAAAAAAGTTTTTGTATATATTGGGGAGACCGGGGCAAACGACTATGTTATCTAACAATTTTTGTTGTTTATTAATTTATTTTTAAGGATAAAAAAAATTAATTTACATGAAGTGTTAGAGTAGTCCTTTGTAGTATTAAATATATTACCATTTATTTTTTCAAATAAAAAAAACAAAGGATAATTTTATTTTTTCATAATCTTAATAAATTTCCATCTTACCCCAGTACTGGGGCAAGATGACTTTGGCCTTGGGGCAAGATAACGACACTGAATAGGGTGGAACATATTGAATATGTTACATGGTTTAACAAATGATATAACTGCGTTTTTACATCTTGCAAAGTATCAAACTAAGCGTAATGCATTGTAACGTAATGTTGAAGTGTTTAGTTGTGCAGCTAACAATAGTCACAGCTAAAAGTGCCATTTTTCATAATTGGAACATTCCTCATGCCACTACTCTTGGCATTTACAGTACTGGATCCATTCTTCTCTGTTGGAGGGTCACCATATTCCTCTTCACAAGCAGGACATCTTATAGCACCATCCTTTGAAGTTGATGCAATTGGACTGTTTGACCTGGATTTTATAGACTTAGGCTTACAGGAACTTAGTTTGAATTTTTTTACTCCCTTTTTAGATTCACGGGCTTCTCTTCTCTGTTTTTTTTTTTTTTAAAGTTTCCTGTTCTTCCTTCTGCTTTTCCGTTTCTTCTAACATTTCTTTGATGAAGAATGTAAGTAAGAAGGCTGTAAGAATGCTTGAACTCACTTTCGCTTTCTTTTTTTCTCATATTGTGTTACTTTAGGCGATAGTTTGAAACAAAAAACACTAACAGAGAGAGGCTTCTTAGGTGCATCGGAATCAGTATTTCCCACAAGTTCTGGTTCTTTAAGAGAGTTTATATGTTGATTTTCTACTACAACAGTCTAAGGATTACCACTATCTTTGTATATTTTAAAAACCTCCACCATTGCGGGTGTAGCCTGCAATTTTGAAAAGTGTTGCCAAGGCGAAACCCAATCGAACGGTACCGATCGTAAAGAAATCGCACTGGTCGCCCTCTTTCGAACGACACATTTCCCGATCCAATGCACCCCTCTGCTCCAGACAGATAGAAGTGCAAGGTCGAGTGGACAAACAAGCGTTTATTGGGTTTAATAAAATGGACAACGTAGTTAGTTTAATAAATTCCGAAACACGAGGCAAGATAACGAGCTCGTCATCTTGCCCCGTGTTTCGGATCGTCATCTTGCCCCGAACTGTCTGTTTAAAAATATTCGTTTTCGTTACCATAAAGGAAGGCGATTAATTGACATTTATTCCTGGTAAAAAGTAGTATTTAAACTAAGTTACTCATAAATATTAAAGAGAAATTATATATCTTGCTTGTATCTGTAGCAGTGTTTATTTACTCATGCATAAAAGTTATACCGTGGCAGCGGTAAACAAACAGCGTCACAGCTAACAAAAAAATGGCGATTTCAGCTTCTCTATACTATTGTTTAACGAACGGACAATAGGAGAGCCAATAGAGTCCCGTTGAACCTTCCGCCTGGTAGAAAACGGAAAAATTAAGACATTCATTATCTTGTCCCGGTCTCCCCTAACTAATACGTCGACTACTAAATACCTCGCCAGCTACTTTATATTTATTGCGATTTTTTTCTCTGATGGATTAGTTCATTCCATTCATCAATTCGTTGCACATCGTAATCTGCATGTTTTTTATTTACCATAATCTATATTTTACGCGCTGTTTTTAGTTTAACTGCTCCTCGGGATATTTGCTTTTCCCCATCAATCTGGCACTTCAGTATTATCGGTTTCTTAAGTGTGATCCACACTCATGTATTACCGGTGCTTTTTGTATAGCATTTTTGTATAACAAGCCATTTTTAAGAAAATGATGTCATCATTTACCATGCAGTAGTGATGTGTATTATCTTAACACTGTTCATTTACATTTTTTATATTTTATTTTGAAAATTATTCTGTTTTTTCATATCCCTTTAATCCCTTATCGTGATGGTTTGTGTAGGTTTGAGAGGGTTAGACATTTTTATCTGTTTAAGACCCGAAATATATATTTATCTTTAAATGTTACATTATTGGGGTTATTAGCATTATACTGACCCCTATGACAATGGAAAAAAAAGAAGCAAATTTTTGCTACCCCCCCCCCCCCCCAGAATGTGGAGTGTTCTAGCATGAATTTTTGTGGTCTAGGTCTTAAAGGGATATCATAAGACATTGATTATATAATATAATAAACTCAATCTTATTCCCAGCCGAAAATACAAGTTAATGACGTTTATATAACGGATTGAGAACATTAACTCGTGTATGGGTTTTCAACGCAGTATTTCCACATCAAAAAAATACAATTTCTCTAGAATAATCCTTTTCTTTCAAATAATGTTTTGTAAAAAAGTAGGCTTCCGTGTTATTTTATGAGCTCTAAACTCTATTATTGGTAAGAATTCTTTAAAAATCCTCTGAAAACTCTACTGGAGGTTCTACTTGCCAATTTCAGTAATGTTTACCTCATTATTATTTCCTAATTAGTACAAAATTAACTTGTATAATATTTATTACTTATAAAAATGTACCCTGATATAATAGATTCAAATTCTTTCAACAATAGAAAGTTTTCTACTCAGTTTTACGTATTGATAATGAAAGCAGTTTCCAGCAAACATAATTGAACTGAAAAATGTATTTCAAAATAGTATATATATATATATATATATATATATATTACATATCTACTTCACTACAAATATTTCTGAAAAAATATATTACATCAGTCTCATGTAAATTAACAGAAACACTCTTAAGGCAAATTTAAAAAAATTGACCATATAATACAGTAAGGCAATAATTATGCATAAATTATTAATGTCCTATTCTGTAAGCCCCCTTTCCGAATTCACTTTACCTATATTATTTACTATATTTTGCGTTCATCAATTCTTTATTCCCATACGCGCGCCACGTCTTAAATATTAATCACAGCAAAAGAGTATGATTTTAGTTTAAATGGAAGACTAGTATTCTATAAGTGGTTTTCTAGTCTTCCGTAGAAATGTTATTATCGATTTAAGCATTAGTCTGGAAAGGTTTGTTTGAAAGAGCGTTTATGTTTGTAATCGACAAAGTGCGTGCCGCTGCCTTGTTTCATCCTCTCTTAAGTGACATACATTTTGTTTTATGAATAAAGATTCCTTCTTCTGCACGAGAAGAACTAACTTACGGAAAAGTAAAAGAATGTTATGTTTATTACAAAATCCTGTAATAGTTTGAATGGAAAAGTGTGCTATAATAGTTTGAAGTACCACGAAAAGAAGAATTTGGCTATTATTTTTATAAAATGTTATGAATATTCCGAATTGAGTAAGCTTTTGAGATTATTTGTGTAGGGTTTTATTAAATATTTACTATAAGGTTTTATCTTTGAAGGGAAAGTACAGTGAAATACGTTTAACGCGAAAATACTTAAGGTATCCGACTACGTTCGGAAACATGATTTTGTAAAAGCATACAAAGGAATTTTTATTAAGTATTAAGTGTTTCTTAGATTAGAATAGGTGAATAAAATGGTTTTAAAAATATTATTACAATAAAAAATTATTTAAATGCAATCATTTGGCAAAAAAATGCACATAGAATTGCCTATTTTCAAAACATTCTCCTTTTATGAAAAATGCTTCTATAATAATAATATTTTACTTATATATAGCTAAGATCTTTCAATAGAACCTGAGCTAGGTGTTTAAAAAAATTCATATTATTTTCAGAGTTATAACCAATTGAAATATTAATAGATGTTTTTTGCTAAAAATTTTCAACTCTAATGGATTAAAATATGGATAAATCCCCTTCTAAGTTGTGTATTTCAAAAATAGTTCAGGCTCTGTACAGAGGTCTGACCTATATATCGGCAAAATGTTATTGTTACAGAAGCAATTTTTGTAAACGGAGAATGTTCTGAAAATAGGTAATGCTATGTTCCTTTTATGCCAAAATATATTGCATTTAAATTGTTTTTTATTGTAATAATACTCTCAAAACAATTTTATGGTAGTATTTTAATCTAAGTGACACTAAATATTAAAAAAAAATATTCGTTTGCACGCTTTTGCAAAATCCTGGTTCCGATCGTAGTCGGATATCTTAAGACGAAATATCGGTTGATACGAGATAGTACAATGGCCCCAACGAACTACTACGTATTTTTCACGTATTTTTTCCCTTAACACGAAACGAAAATCTCTTAATACGAAAAGATGGAGAAGGAGGACTTTGAAACTGAGCCTATACTTAATGAAATTTTTAAGAAAGTATCTGTATAATTGGACTGTTTTACTGCATCCTCGGCGGAATTCCTTGTAGTAGATGATGATAATGTGTGCGTTGCCCTATTATGGCACACAAAGATATTTTGGACTTCATTCAAAGCTCGTAAAAATTGTTGATGCATATTCCGTCGATGAAAATGAAATAAATAATGCAGCTCGTATTCCCACGACATTCAAAATGAGGAACATTAAAAAAAAATTATCGCAGTTATTTAGACGCATATTCCAATGGGGAAATGAATAACAAAATGGATGACATCGAACAATTTGTTGCTAAAAAAGACAATGCAATGAAAATTTTCAGATTGTTTTTCAAAAACTCATTAAATGTTTAGTTTTTCAAATTTTGTATTAAATTTCTTTAAAAGGGGTCTCAGGGGTGTTAAATTTTTCTAGAGTTCCGAAAATATAAACAATTTTCAAACAGGTATAATTCTTTTAAATTTAAATTAAATGATTCGAATCTTTTACACATTATTTATAAAAGAATGGGACTTCAGAAAAGTATAAAATGTTTAAAATATAATAATAATTTTAAAAATCATAAGTATATGAAAATTCTATGATAAATATTAAGTATTTTTTGCGTTGTGCACGCGCTATTTTCTAAAATAGTAGCCTCTGATGTATAAAAATTTATAGAATTATAAAATACATCATACTCTTTAAGCCCTACCTAATTTTAGTATTATATATCTTTTGTATTTCAAAATATTTGTAAAACATTGCAATTTTTTAAATATTTTTAAAAAATGTATTTTTTTATTTATTAAAATATGTAAGTTATTATTCTATTTATATAAAAATAGCTACAGTGTAATGAGAATACATTTAACTTTATTAATCAACTTATAGCTAGTAATTAAAGCTACTATTTTAGAGAATAGCATGCGCGACGTAAAACTTAATAAATATTTCTTATAGAAAAGTTTCTTATTTTCATATGCTTATAATTTTTTACATTATGATTATATCTTAAACATTTTATACTTTTCTGAAGCCCCATTCTTTTATAAATAAAGAGTAAAAGATTCGAATTATTTAATTTAAATTTAAAAGAAGTATACCTGTTTGAAAATTGTTTATATTTTCAGACCCCTAGAGAAATTTAACACCCCTGAGACCCCTTTTAAGCTCTTATGAATGTTTTTATTTCATTAATTTTTACTAAACAATATATATATATACATTATCTTTGTAAGTAAAATGTACAATAAATTTAATTTTTGTTGAATATATATTTTTTCTTTTGCAACATCCTTTAACACTAAATTATTTTAACGTGCAAAATTATTTCGGTCCCCTCGGTTTCGCGTTAAACGTTTTTCACTGTATTAACTTTGTAAGATATCGATAGCAATATTTGAGATTAGAAATGTTTACTAAGATAAAGTAATATAATAATGTAAAATGTAATGTAAAATGTGTAGTGCAAATGTAATGTAAAATGCAATAATAATAAGTTAAAATAATAATAATGGTAAAAACGAACATAATTCAAGGGATAAAATTAACTGAATCAGAGTTTCCTTAAAAATTAAGTTTAAGTTATAAATATCCATAAACTAAAGAATTGGAGATTAAATGAGATTTTCTTCGTTTTAGATATTTCAACTTTTTATAACAGTTGCTTACTCTGAAATAAAATTAACTTTTCACATCATTGTTTAGTATTATTTATTATTTTCTCCGAAGAGGTTTAGAAAAATTAAAAATGATTTCACGGATTAAATTGAAGTTTCTTTATCCTTTATAAACAATATGTGTTACTGAATTATTTTCCTTATAGGTAGCTCCTAGGAATTTCAATGAATTTATATTGGGTGTATTATAGAATAAAAAAATCTACATGTTAAAGAATATTATCAATATTTTTTTCCTCTTGTAAGAAATAGAACTATTTCATGAATAAAAAAGAAAGAAAAATGTTGTGCGTGCTTGGGAATTCCCTTGGAGTATATAATCATAATACTAGTTCCCATTTATAAACAAAAGAAAATTTATTCTGTCAGTATTATATATTTATTTGACAAATTCCACACGCTACGAAAAGCACCGATGTCATTAGTGCACATGCTTTCCAATATTTTTTTTGACAATACAATGGACCAAATTCATGTGACGTCGTAGTCACATGATAACTGAGCCACGTGTTTTTGGTCAATCAGTTCATAAATTAATGCGATCTCATAATTATATGATAAATATAATCACACGTTTCCAGCCAATTAGTTCATGTGCTTCACTGTTGCCAACTTTTGCTCTTTGCAGGAACTCTCTTTTAGAAAGTACATATTTGTCAACAATATAATAATGCACATAGTTACACAAAATGCACTTAATCTAAAAGCATTCGAATAATGTAAGCATTTTTTTTTTAATTTTAAAAACTGTTTGAAGAATTTTAACACGTGAACTCTTTACTCAATCATATCAAATTTTAAAGGTTATCTAAACTTTACAGGTTGAGCAACTAGTATGTCAGTTTTTAATTAATGGGAGACCTTCAGGAATTTAGTCCATTGAAACTTATTAGTACAGGACACGCACACAAACACACACGTCCAACTGTTCAGCGGTCACAGACTGACCAAAGTCATTGAGAGTACAGTCAAATGAGTCGGTAATAGCAGTTCGGTAGAAATGGGATCTCATACAGTCATGCCCTGACAAAAGTCTAAAACGGTCCACAGCAGCTTTTCTGGGGGCCTCAGGAATCCAAAAGAGGTTCTGGTTTAAGATTGCTTAGTACTTGTCTTTCGAAATCTCCGCATCTTCCATTTTAAAGTTATTCTTAAAGGTCGTATTAGTAAAAAGCTGTAAGGAATTAACCCGCGATCACTCGCGCGGGGTGTTCTGTACACCCCAGCAACAAGAAAATTCTCCCAGGATCCTAAAATTAATGCGCAGAAACACGATTTTTTCTGTAGCTGCACATTTTAGGTCGTTGAACCTTCAGGCTTGATGCAATCCCTCTTTCTCGAACTATTGGAATGTAATGACCTTCAAAAGTTCATCTGAGGGGCTGAGAACTCCCGCGAGAAGTTGAGCATTTGTATACAGTCTGCTCTGAATGTTTGGAAAATGATTAAAATATTATTTTTCTATACTTTCTACTATCATTATCTCATTAATTATAAAGTATATTTATTACTGGTATATACATTTTATACTGGTTTATGAAAAAATATAAAATTATGTGTTTTAAAATGAAAATTTTGTATGTTTAGTTTAAATTAATGTTAGTCTCATTTGTATGCAATAAATTTAATAATTTTATTTGTATAATACAAAAGACATCTTGTACTTTATAAATATGTATCATAATGACTTAATTTTATTTTCATAATTAAATACACGTGTTAAAAGTTTAGGGTGTTCTCTACACCCCGCGAGTAACGACGGTAGCAAAAACAAGCGCGAGTGACCGCGGGTTAAGGATAGAAATTCTTGTGCGTCTTTGGATCACAAGGGCTCCTTTCTTTGCAAGAAAGTCGGAGTGTTCATTCCCAGCAATGTTACAATGAGACAGTACCCTCTGAAAAGAAATTTTATGAGGAAAATCTTTTAAAAACGATCTACATTTCTTAAATTTTTTTGTGAATTACAGAGGTAATTTTGAGATAAAGCTTGTAATCCCAATTTACAATCGGAGAAGATTACGGTCCTGTTGAACTCAGGGCTTCTTAGAGATAATTACTCGACCGCTACTGAAATAGCTTCAATCTCGCCATCGAAGGCAGTCGTAAAAATACCTATTGGTAGGTAAAAGTTAAACAATTCACAAAAGATACCGGATCCATCACTATGATATCTACCCCGAAGACAGTATTATTAAATTTCTTTAAAAAAAATTCTAAAAATACTATAAAAATAGATATTTTTCGGGTAATCTACTTTATTAGGAATATCTTTCTCAGTAGATGTTCTTCAACTAAACAAATTCATCTTGCTTTATGAGATCTAAATATTGAATTTGAATCAGTACTCAGTGATCCACACACAAAAAAAATATATGAAGTAACAAACTTATAATATAAATACTTGCAATACGAAGTAAAAGCAATATTGTAATGTATCGATTAGCATACATGCATTAACAAGTTCGTGTTCATTCACGCAATCACGCACATTAGACACGATCACGCTCATTAAATCCGTACATCATAATAAACATAAAGGTAACATTTTTAATGTCCATAAATTTTAAGTTAAAGAGGATTTGGGAAAGGATTTTTGTGTGAGAAAACATTCATTACAAAAAAGTGTTTTCTATCTTACAATTGCGCTAATCTGTAGAAAATAGAGAACCCTAGAGAGTTTAGAATAGAATTCTTAGATCAAAACCAGAATTTTTCAGATGTTGTAATGTTTTATTATTCATTTTGCAATTCATGTAGCTGTGTTAAAGATCAAAGATTTAATATATTTACTTATAACTGATTTCTAATATGGAAAAAAATATTAAATACCTTTCGAAATGAAGCTGAATATTAATTATTTTGACAAATATTTCACTTTTATTATAACGAAGTTTTATTTTTTACGTAAACTTATGTAACTTTTTTTTTATTTCTAATGGTCTGCCGATTGAAGTTTTCCCTTGCAGACCTAAGACATTCCCCGAAAGCTGGTATCTCTTTTTAGTACGGTGCCTTATTGGTGGATACCAATCGCCGCAGGTAATTTTGACGCCCAGTTTCCTTCTTAGAGGGAGGCACCAGAGATCTGATGATGTGAACCTGTACTAGGATTTAATTTTACCGAGAGCACCCAAGCCAAACAGACACTCTAGGGATCTTTTACATGTCTTATAATCATACGACATGGCTAAGGTCTATTTTTTGCATCATGAAAATCCACTGACATGGGCAGGGGTCGAACCCGCAACCTTGGGTGCAGAGGGCCAGATACAGACCAACCACGCCACCCAGCCGGCACTTACGAAACGTCTAACATAAAAACTAAACAAATTTTGCTCGAAATTTGATGGACGTGGTGTAAAAGTCCGTGCTTTGGCAACATTTCAATCATTTAGTAATTTATGTGTTAGTTTTTTAAATATTTGTAAAACTGCTTGAGAACGGAAATTTGTTATGCTTATTTATACTTTATCAATATTTTGTGAACTTTGAACGAATCATGGGGTTCTTCTGTTTTCTAAACCTGAAAATCTAAAAAACTCTAAAACCTTTTTGCTCCTCTAAGTCTCGGTACTGCTTTAAAATTTAATGCCACAAAAAACAGCAGACAAAAGCCAGTGATTGAGAGTGAGTGATATAAAAACAAAGTTTAAGCTATGGAATCATTTATCACTTTAGTAAATATTTAAAGGTCTACTGGATAATATTGTCCAAGGCTAAGCATTTTTACTCTGGGCTTTTACGGGACGTTTCCTCCCATATAAATGATAGAAGCTCATAATGTAATGGTTGGTCAAAAAGTTTTAAAGCTTTCTGCTTCCATTTTTCTGATTGAAAATTAATGATTATATTAACTTTATTTATGTGCGTTAAAGGGAAACTATGAACTCTTGACTTGAGATTATGAACATTTTTAAAGGTTCACCGAAATAATTAAGAGGATTTGTCTCAACTTTAGTGATGAAAAAAATCAAATTATTACTATTTTTATTTTATGTATAATACGTAATTCTTTGCTTACTTTTCATATAAATATGAAATAAAAATTACGAAGTAGTTTACTTGTATCTGTTCACTGTATTAAGGTAACATCTCGGGTTCATCTTTATCATTTGTTTATTTATAAATTTTTCACACTGTTATATTTTTTAGGGGACACAAAACAATTCAATTGACAAAAATAGGTAAAAAATTCAAATAAAACTTTTTTGGCTTAAATTATTTTTATATATATTTTTCTTATAAACTCACAAAATTTGAAAGCTTTAAATTTAAAAAATGCAGAGTTAAAACTTTTGTGTTCGTTCCTATTCACACATCCTAATGGCAAATAAAAGTTTTAAGCAGATCTATCTTAGAAAGAAAAAATAATTCATTTATCTTCATTTAAAATGCTAAGGCTTTGTTTCTATTGAGCCTGATGCTTTCAACGTTTTTTACCTATTGTTAATAGTACACGCAACAAAAGTTGTCACGCATTTTTGATTCAAAGAAATTCTTATTTTTTAAAAAAAAATAATTGAATTTAGACTTTACACATGTTTAGAGAAATTTTCAATAGCACTCAGAAAAAAAAATATTTTACTTGAATTAATCATGCTAGCAGTAAAACAATACCAACTTTTGATATACTTTGCTTGATGTATTTGTAAATCAAATTTAATGTGTGTATTGCAATTACATTAAAAATAGAAGAATTTTCAAATCTCTTCATAAATTTTAAAACTTTTCTTTCACAAATTAAATCGTTAGTATTTTATAGCATTTTGAGAATAAAATATGTTTTACGTAATCCATATACTTTGGTCATAAGCAAAATCTTGTAAAAACCATTAATTCAAAGGTTTTTGTACAAATTGTGCACCATGTTCTTTTAATAAACAAATGTTTGTTTGAAATATCTTTAGTAGGAATAATACTTTTGCATTGTTATTACTTATATTATAAATAAATATCAATATTTTATTGTTTAATGTGCGATGAAATAATCATCCGAGTAAAACATTTTAATTATGTGAATCATTTTCAGTATACATCTTTTAATTATTTAATTTTTAATAAAATCTTCGTAATTTAACTTCCCGTATGCAGATACTTTACATAAAACATATGTCTGCCAAAAAAATATAAAGAATTCACTAAGGCAAGTACTTCATATGAGGAAATAATATAAAGGAAAAGAAAGCGCATAAATGGCCAAACTTTCTTGCAAAGGTCTTAATCAAAAAATTTATATTGAATTTTTTAATACATTTAAAAAAGGGGGAACACACAATTCTTAGTCAAAATTCTGACCCATTACCCTAATTTCCAAAACTACTTATACTAAGAAAGATGTTATAATTTTTAAATAAGGCTTTTAAGCATATACAAAAAAATTGCAAATCGAAAAAACAACATTGAAACGCTCGTTGAAGATCTTAACATATTAATTACTAATATTAAACTTTCCACAAAAATCTTAAATCAAACCCTCCAATACAGAAACTTTCACACGAATTTTCGTAAAACTTAAAAATAAGTAGTTAAATTATTTGTTCTTCAAGATTCAATTTTTCTTTATAACAAATACCTTTTTTGCTTTACACATTTACAGTTTGTACTTAATTTACACATTTACAGTTACATTAAAATAAGTACAAAATTCAATAATAATAATTGATTTTCTGTAATTAAAAACTTCTTTAGAAAAACAAGTCTATGAATATTTGGACTTAACTACCAAACAAATTTTAAGGTATCCGACTACGTTCGGAACCGTGATTTTGCAAAAGCGTGTAAATGGATAATATTTATGATATTTAGTGTCCCTTAGATTAGAATACATGTATAAAATTGTTTTAAGGACATTATGACAAAAATATTATTTAAATACAATATTTTGGCAAAAAATGAACTTAGAATAACCTTTTTTACAAATCTCCTTTTGTAAAAAATGCTTCTATTGTATTAATATTTTGCCTGTACATAGCTCAGACCTCTCTACAGAGGCTCAACTAGAATTTTTGAAAAGCATAACTTGGAAGTCGGTTTATCCATGTTTTACGAAAACAAAAGGGAGAAATTTTAAGAAAATACGTCGATAATTATTTCAAATGGTTGTAACTCTGAAAATAATGTGAATTTTTTAAAAATCCTAGTTGAGCCTCTGTACAGAGGTCTGAGCTATATACAGCAAAATATTAATATAATAGAAGCATTTTTACAAAAGGAGAACATTTGGAAAAAAGGTTATTCTTTCATTTTTTGCCAAAATATTGTATTTAAATAATTTTTTTATCATAATGTCTTTAAAAAATTTTTATACATGTATTCTAATCCAAGTGACACTAAATATCATGAAAATTATACATTTATGTGCTTTTTTAAAATCATGGTTCCCCGAACGTAGTCGGATACCTTAATATTCTGATCTAAATTCTAGTTCTTTAAGTATTCAGAAGAGTTATTGCATTTCTATAACTATTTTCATATCATGCGATAAAATGTCAGAAACATTTATATAGGTTAACAATTTTAACTTGGTTAAAAATTTATATATTAACTCAATAATTAAAGTGTAAATTATATAACTATCATAAAAAAAGAATGATGGTCTTACATCCCCCAAATCAGAAGACAAAATCTGAATATTTATATATTATATATACTTTTCCTCTTTTTCCTTCTTTATATATTGCTATTCAAAAGTTTAGTCCACAAAACATATATTTACTTAATTTAATTTTTGCAAATTAAACGAAATCAATAACTAAAACTAAAATTGAAACTTTGCATAATTTATACAAAGAAAAGAAGAGCTGAGATTTAGAAGTCTAAATAGTCCTTCCAAAAAGAAGCTGTAACCGAAGTCTTTCAAAAAGAAATTTAACACAGGTTCTTAAATGATTGCGAGTCTTCCTTCTAAGCTTAAACTTTTCCGGAAAGTTTGTACTTGATTAATATGGATGCAATTATTATTTCCGGACTCTTTTAAATGAATTTCTATCCACTTATAGTCCGGATAAGAGCTGTAAAACTTTCCAACTAGTGTAGAATTTCCTGAGTTTAAATACAATCTCTCTTTCACAATTTTCAGCTCTGTAGATTTATTCACTAATTTTTGTACTTGTTTTAAATAATTAAGGAGAATTTGGAATATCAAGTGAATATTTTAGTAAATATCACTGTACTAGGAGGCTTTGTCAAATTTACTTCGATAAGTGCATTTATTCGTTCATGAAGATAACAAGAGGGCGAGACCATATTAATAATAATTAATCTAATTATTCAAACTTCTAAGTTAGGATGAAAGCAAAATGCTCGTAACAACTCTTTGCCTTTTTGATGCCCTTAATAACTTTTCGGTAATCAAATTCTATTAAAAGCTTTATGCATATTAGATTAAACTTTCTAAATTACTATAATTATTTTTCAACAAAATTTAGTTGTACACTCGTTAAAAGTTCAGTTTTCATATTTTATTGTTTAATCCACGATGCATCAGTTAACAAGTCTTATTTGTAATTGTTTGAAATTAGTGCTTTAAAAATAAAAATGGGAAGCATTTAAAATTATATGGAATATTTAATTTTGAACATTTATGTATTAAAACATGGTTATTGTCGTCACTGAATATGTTTTACATACCTGAAAGGTTTTCTCAATCTATCAAGTAAATATTTAAAATTTTAATATGAATCGATATAATTTTTGAAAATATTCCATCTATTGTCCAAACCATTGCTTCTCAAACTTTCAATATTCGCGACCCAATTTCCAATCATAATTTTCATCGCGCCCCTCCATACAATAACAATGTATTAAATGCAGAATAATGTATAATAATTTGAAGCTAAAGCTACAATACGATCTTAATTATAAACCGTACAAATTATCAAGATACGTAAGTATTAAATTTTGTATACAACTTTGTATATGATAAGTCCATGGAAAAATCACTAGTAATTATTAAATTTGTTCTAAAATTAGTATTGATACCTAGTATCAAGTATTTTGTGCCGTACTGATACATTTATGCGTATAGTATATCATATAGTACGTCAGAGTAAATGTGTATTTTTTTTTAGTATGTAACAATATATTTTGTTTTGCTTCCTTTTAGTAAATTGAAAATTTTTTTAAATAAACTTTTATTTTGAACTTTTCGATGTGCTCACGGACCCCTCTTGTAGGGTTATCACGCCCCCTAGGTGGCGCGCCCCACAGTTTGAGAAACACTGGTCTAAACTTTGTGTTAATGATCTTATTAAAAAAAGAATGCTTAATTTTTGCAAATTATCAAAAGGAGAACTTTATACAAAGTAATTTTTATATATATAAATTAATTTATAGTACTTAAACTTTTTCCGTGTAACTGCTTATAATTATAGTAAGCTAAAAATTTAAATCTTATTCAAATTTCATTAAAGAATCACACAAAAAATGCTATTACAATTCACCCAAAGGTGGAAAAGGAATTATTAAAACTTATTTCAATTTGTCAGCATAAATATCTTATTTCTTCACAGGTTTATTTCAAACTATCAGTCTTTGAATGCTCAATATTTATTTTCTTCCTTTGTTTAGACCGGCGTTTCTTAAACTGTGGAACACGCAACCTTTGGGGGCTTGATAACTGTTCGTGGGAGAGCGAGTATATCGAAAGGTCGAAGATAAATGATTATTTAAGAAATGTTAATGTACTGAAAGGAACCAAAACAAAAAAAAATACATTCTATACTATAGAAAGTAACAAAATACTTATCCCATTACTTAGAGAGAGAGAGAGAAGTAACTTAAAATATTTATTATACTTAAAAGTAACAACAAAATTTAATATTTATATTGATAATTTGTACAGTTAATAAATAAGGCCGTATTGTAGCTTTAGAGTCAAAGCACATTATTAGTGCTTTAAATACATTGTCATTGCAAGAGGGGGGAGTGCGAGGAAAATTATGATTGAAAATTAGATCACCAGTACTGAAAGTTTGAGAAGCACTGGCTTAGACAAACAATTTATTTGTATTGTAATCCATCAATGAATGATTTAAATTATTTGATATGATCAAATCATGAATTGTAAAATTAATAACTGTATTTCTACATACTACAGGTTAATAATTTTTTCTAAAATTTCGCGTAACTAATAAATTTTATTTATTATTCTTATTAGCTCATATTGCTTTTGAAAACACTGTTTTTCAATAACTCATATTGAAGTTGGTTTGTGTAAAATATGTTTGGAGGGCGTGCAATGCGTGCTGTACAATATCAAACAAATTATTTGTAAATGATTCTAATTTTTTGGATAAAAAAGCCTTAAAAATATAGTACATTTAACACAATTACGTACAAAATAAATGTCATAGTGAGGGTAATACACTAAAGGTGTCAGGGTAATACACTAAATATATGTTATTACAACTTTTTTTTGAAAACTAAACGGAGTGAAATATTTCGTGTATTCTTCACAAAAAAACAAAAATATTTAAAATGTTAAAGTAACATTCAATAGTTCTATATCCAAAACATTATTTTCAATATGAACAGAAATGCAGTTCAATTAACTCGCGATCCAAATTTTAGTAAACAGAAGCAGAAATGGTTAAGAATACTATTTTATAAATATAATTCATTTTTAACCTTGCAGGGATTAAAATAACTACAACAAAACATAGAGAAACCAGTTCTGAAAGTTGTTACTTTAGATATCTCTCTAAACACCAATACTGTAAAGATATTCAAT
The DNA here is from genome assembly GCA_019973955.1 of Trichonephila inaurata madagascariensis. Taxonomy (NCBI): domain Eukaryota; kingdom Metazoa; phylum Arthropoda; class Arachnida; order Araneae; family Nephilidae; genus Trichonephila; species Trichonephila inaurata. The sequence continues at coordinate 567,337 of BMAV01005395.1, forward strand.
ATTTATTTATGTGCACAGGTATTCTTCCAGTATACAAACATCCTATCTCTACAACGTTCTATTTTTTCTTTCATTTTCAGGTAACAGTTCCCTACCACAGCATTTCTTCGCCCAAAAGCCGCTTCGCTGTCTTGAATAATCATCATTCTTATTTCATCCTTGTGGATAATGGGACGGTGGGCAAATATGGAGCGGAGATCGCTCTACGGAAGAAATTGGAAAAGTATATCTCTCAACAAAAGATATATACACGTAAGTTATGCACATTCATTAACACTTTTAATATGTGTATGTGCTCCCTTTTAAATTAAAAAAAAACTACATATGTGAGGGTTTATAATTCAAAAATATAACTATAGATTTATTTAAAAATTTGAAAATCGATGTGTAAGTATAAGGATTGTCTAAAAAGTATCTGATTTACAATTTTTCTGCACACAGTACTGATGCCAAGGCGTAATTTTGCACAATGGAAGAAGACAGCTTAATGTTCATTCTTAAATGTTTTGTTTGTTTGTTTTTGTTTGTTTTTGCCCTCGTTCGAGTGTGCAAGTCACTACTTGCTGACCACCAAGCCAGATGTGTTATAGGTATTCGACGATTTTTTTCCTCAAAATGAGTAAACGAGTGAAACAAAGATATTGCCTAAAATTTCCCTGAAAACTGGATGATTCTCAATAATTCTTAACCCAAAACAATTTGTAAGACTCAGCAGTTGTGAGACGATGCTTCGGGGATACCGCAACTGAAGAAATAGTTCAACTGATTCAGAAATGGACGCACTTCGTGGAGAGTTAACAGTGTTCTGGAAGCAACAAACTGCTTTGAAAGAAATTGCTGTTGAAATGTCTTTTAAACGTACAATACATTTTCGTTGAGGCTGGGTTCAAAAAGGATTTAGCAGATGCAACTTTGCGTGATGATTTGGACTTTCTAGCTGCAAAATTTGTGTCCAAATTACTGGTAGAAGAACAGAAAGAATTTAGCCTTCTTGGAGAAACATGGAATTCTAGTCGTGGTGTGCAGGTGAACTAAATACGTTTTAACTTACACGCGCTTATAAAGCCCGTCTTTCTACTGGCTCCGCCTTCACACACGTGTACGCCTACATATTTGCAGTACAAGTTTTGCATTTTTATCTAGAAGCAGTGGTTTTTCATTCAGTTTAGTTTTTTTCACGCAATTCTATAAAGTATGCAAATTATCTTCATTTGTTTCATCAGTGTAGATCGCAAATTATTCCCACAAGATTTCCATTTCTATACCAGCAGTTTCTATTTTGTTGGCTCGGTGGCTTAGAGATAGCGTACCCTCCTCGTTAGCCTAAGGCTGTGCGTTCGATCCCGGCTAGAGTCGATAAATTTTTTTGGATGCGAAAATCATAGGCATGCATATCATATGATTATGTGGCATGTAAAATATCCCTTGAGTATCAATTTGGCTCTGGTACTCTCGGCAAAATAAAGTCACAGCAATATTTAGCATCCGACGAGAGTTCGAATTGAATAAATTCAAGAGTCAAAATTTGGTAGCGAGATGCGCCACTAGATGGTGTCATCCTGACATGACTCTCTCATTTGGGAACTTGCCATGTCGTCTGAGGCTTGGTTGCTAATATACAGTCCATTAGAAAAACAAGTTTCTGTTTTAGTTCAGACTTTACAAAAGATACTTAAAACCTAATGCATGAAACTTTATTAAAGCGTACACGACTATGTTTTACAGTTCTAAATTTTTCTGAGCATGTTGTTAATAATATGCAACGTGATCTACAGAGTGTTAACATGTTACCTTTTCTTGCAAGATCTCTCTGTCTCCAGTTGAATACGTATGGGTATCATTGGATGACAACTCTAGCATCATCCACAGCCAGTATGACCGTCCCAGTATTGACACAACAAGTAAAACAAGCATGGAACTTTATACCACAAAGTGACATTCGATACCTGTATGACACAAGCCATGCACATTTGCATTCAAAATTAGGGAGTCTACACCGTCCATTAATACAGCGTTTCTCAAACTGTGGGGCGCAGCCCCTTGGGGCCGTGACAACTCAACAAGGGGGCGCGATCATATTGAAAAGTCGAGAACAAAACATTATTTTAAAAAATTTTAATGTTCTGAAAGTAAACAAACCAAATAACATTCTGAGATAATAAAAAATAAAATATACATTTACACATATATATTACACTTATACACTTATAAATATATTGGTGCTACACTATGTATTTTATAATTAATTTAACAATACTGAGTTAAAAACAAGTTTATTAATTACCAGTGACCCCATGGGCTTGTCATATATATATATATAAAATTTAAAACAAAAATTAACAGTTATCTTGATAATTTTTGAACGGTTTATAATTAAACCTTGACTGCCGATCAAAAGTTTCGTGATTCGCTTCCAAATGCCAACCGTTTTCCACG
>BMAV01005395.1:569782-589566 GCA_019973955.1 Trichonephila inaurata madagascariensis
AGGCAAAAATAATCTGGAATAAGTAAATCCTTCGCAAACATTGTCAAAGTCCTTTTATTGCATTTCAGTCTTCGGAATAATTTTACGGATAGCAGAGCACAGAAAATATCGTACTTCGCGGAAAGACGTATATATACGTCTGGGGAAATAAACACTTTGGCTTTGGGAGACGTTTACATACATAGGGGGGGTTGCTTAAGAGTTAAAAGTCGTATCGTAGCTTTAGCGTCAAAATTTAGTATTGAATTCAATACATTGTTATTGTATGGGGGGGGGCGTGATGAAAATTATGATTGAATATTGGGTCGCGAGTGTTACAACTTTGAGAAGCACTGCATTAATATAACAGCATTTCACATTTGAAATGCATTTTATTGAAGCTAGATAAATGTTATAGATAATTGCTTTGCCCAAATTTCATTAATCAACAATAATTCTTTCTTGATGTTGGTATTTCTTTCCATCAGTGTATATGGAAAATATTGTATAATTTATTCATAAAATTGCATGCATGAGCTTAAAGTATATATATATTATACTTGTACTTGAATATTTCATGTTGTTAGTAATGGAACATTAATAAACTAGCATACTTGATCTCATAAAGTAACTAATTTAGTAAAAGAAATTGTTTTATGTCTTTTAAACGTGCTCACAGCATCATGAAAAGACATTTTCAACTAAAACATAAATTTTTAAGAGAAAAGAAAAATGTGTTTTAGAGAATCTCTGCAGCGTAAGAATACGATGCCTCAAATTTTATTTCCTTTGTTTCCGACAAAAATTCTTCTTTTCTAGATGATAATACTCGTAGATTTTCTTTTATTGGTATTTTTTCGCCAGGACTTGTCATTTTTATGTAATTTATGTGTTAGTTTAGATCTTGCTGGGTCTTTATTTATGAGAAAACTGAAATAATAATGATATTTATCCGTGAAATAGGTAATATTGTAGCGAATTGTATTATTTGGAAAGTAACATTTGAAGTGAAAAGCATGAGGTAACTACTTCCATGATTTTAAAACTATCAAATATTTATTGAAGTTTTACATTTTATGTATATTTGTAACGTTTACTCATCAGTTAATATAATTTAACATGCAGAAGTAGTAAGTATTCTTAATAGTATTCATGGAAAAATGTTTATTGAAAATAACTACTTTACACTGTGCGTTTAAGTCTTCAATCTACTTGTCATTTCAAATTCGTGAACATAATACGAATTCTTTGAAATTACTACTTACAATCTGAGACCTAGACTATACAATTTATCCAAAGTATAATAGCCAAAATACAATTTAATCAAAGTATAATGTGTTTTATTATACATTCTAAAAACTAAGGGAGATTTCTATTAAATTGCTTTTTTCCCTCCACTTTTACGTTCAATGATTCATTTGCTTATTTTAATAATAATAAAATATCTAAAAAGGTCATTTATAAAACTTGCGTGAACATGCAGTCAGATAGAGTAAACTTTACTATTCTTCAGAGTTTACATACGCATTTTCCTTGACTAACTCCCGGAATACTTCATAACATTGTATGATGTGATAGAACCACACTGTGTACAAATAAGCATTCCCGTAAAAATTGAAATTTATAAATACCATTTCAAATAGAAGTATGGATTTTAAGAAAGGAATTCATGGCAGTTCTAAAATTAATATGAATGTAGAATTTATATACATTAGTAGAAAATTTCTTAATAGAAAGTCCTGAATGAACCCCCTTGGAAAATATTAAGGAAATACATCCAAGCCTAGGATGTTGTCAAAATATGTCCTTCTGTTTAAAATAGCAAGATAAGTAACATTATTATGTATATACATATATATACACTATATGGCCAAATTATTCTGACCTTTGGACGCTTATACAAAGATTAGCCATAGCTACACATTGTTGCAGCTAGAGGGCAAAATTACTATTAAAAGGGAATACAGGAATAGGGAAACATCAATTGCATTGTGTTGCTTGTCAAGAACTAAGGAAAAAACGTGATTTAACTGAGTTTGAACATGACATAATTGTAGGTACTTGAAGCGTTTAAACCTGTATCAGCAATATTGCAGCTCTTGTGAAGTGTTCGAGAGCATCTGCTATCAATGTTTACAAAGACTGGATTATCAAGCTGAAAACTGCTTCTTTATCTCAGGCTTCTGGTCACTACAGGCCATTGAATGTTTTTTCGGAAAGGAGTCCGTCCAAAAGAAGAAACACTGCTGGCAAATTGCAGGGAATCTTAATCAAAGAGCAACTGCGAATGCCTGTGAATAAACTATTTACCCCACAGTACACTATATAGGCTATGGTGCACGACGATCTGTTCAAAAGCCGCTGGTAGCTACAGGCTACTGAATGTTCGTTCGGAAGGGAAAATTGCAAAAGTTGTCCAGTCCAACAGAAGAAACACCGTACTTCAAGCTGCATGGAATCTTAATCAAAGAGAAAGTGCAAATGTCTGTGAATAAACTATTTGCCACCCAATACACTATATAGGCTATGGTAGCCAACGACTTGTTCGAAAGCCTCTATTGGTGTTGATGTCGTACAAAACAAACAAAAGAATATAGACATTTATTACAGATGATGATCCCAGCATATAACAAGAAGGGGTGCGCTGTTTTCCATTTGAGAGGGGAATCCATTACAGGCGAAAGTCTGATTTCTTTCCCGAAGAAAATTCAACCATGCCTTACTCGGGATTCGAATGCGAGCCCACTCAGTTACAAGACAAGGGTCATATCCACCATACTGGCTGGGCGGCGAAAGCCTCTATTGATTACCATAATTGAAAGACAGTATCATAAATCTTTGAAAAACCCAAATTTGAATTTTAGTCTCAGCTTAACAGCAAAGCACGAAAACTGTTAGTTAACTTTTGTATCATTGATCCAATTTTCGATGGACTACATGAAAACACTAGATTAAAATAAGTTGTAGTGAATATTCAGTTAAAACCAACATTTTAGAATAATTTAAACAGTTTAAAATCATATAATATAATTGATTCTTATTAGAATAATTATAGAGATAATTGCATGTGTCAATATATTTGTAATTAGTTTTGAATAAACGCCGAATCAAAACCAGCAGAAATTTATAAATGCAAACTGTCATTCACTACTATACCATTGTTGTAGGCAGGTTCTTTGAACAGCGTATGAGACGAATACCCAGATTCTTCAAGCGTTGAAAAGAAATATTCAAATAAAAAGAATTCTTAGACCATCTGGTGTCCTTGAAAATTCGAAAAGGGCTTGGAAATTTTTGGAGCGTAAATAAAAATTTTAGATATGCTTCCCCAATTTTTGGAGGTCTGTTGTCAAGCTTTTTTCAAAAAGGAAATCCGAAACTGCATTCAAGAAGGATTTTTGCAAAGAAATACGGCGTACAATATAAAGTTGAAGTTATAAGTTCCTTCAGAGTAGGTAAAAAACAAATAAGAAAAGAAAATATTTGCAGTTTTTCTTAGATATAAATTTACTCATTTAAGTCAAACGTTTATAAACTTTTTGTAAATGGTTTTAGTGCAATATTAATCAAGGGTATATTAAAAACTCTAATTTTTATTAATGAGCAAAATATATTTTTTTTAAGTACTCTCCGCTTATGTTTAATTTCTGATTAGTTAGGTTTAGTGTTCGTTCAGGGAGGATAACGCAGCTAACGAATTACGTGCGGATAAGGCTATAAAAGATAAGATATGGTATGATGAATCATAAGTACTCGTAACAATGAATTTCAAACTTCATTAAAGTACTTACCAATTTATTACTATAAATCAGTAAGAAGTAATGTCTTTATCTTTAATAAATAATTTGTAATCTATGCAATCATGGATATTTTTTATCAAAAAATTATATCAAAATTTAAAAAACTGATTTATTTTTACTGCTGTTGAATATTCAACATTATGGAGAAGCAGTTGAAAGTTCAACAACTGACTTCAATTGTCCTTACGTCAAAAATTTTTAATTTGTTGCTTTCTATAAATATGAAAAATTAGTTAATTAAAAACAGGCTAAATTATTGAAATTCTATATATAGAGAAAAACACAGTAACAATCAAAACAACAAATGGAGTATCGAACAAAATCATGTAGATCAACTTTCACTGATATATTAGATAGGTACATTAAATACACCAGATAGAAAATGGACAAAAGTTTTCTCAGGAACGTAAAATATTATAAGCGTATTTAGCAAATGATATGTGCTCACAGAAAGCTCACTGAAATGCATAGTGGAAGAAATCAGAAACAAACTGTTCAACTATTTATGATTAAAGGGGTAGCTGGTTCTTAGATCATATATGTAAGATGTCTTGTACACACTGATCATAGTAGCGTACTGTAGCATATTCGAGTAAAATCTCCCATTTAGCCTTTTTTATCTTTATATTTTTTTTAATTTATCTTTCTGTAACTAATAAAATGTGCTTTTTCCATGCATGTGTATGTGTGTAATTTATCATTATTAGAAAAGTTAAGTTTAAAAACTAACTCAGGAAAAAAAATAGCTAAATATTTATAACTTTCATGCCACCTTTTAATGATTACAAAATATGATTTCTTCAATATTTTATTTTTTAATATTTCCTTGTTCTGTGATAAATAGAAAAATCTTAAAACATAACTTCCCTTTCAAGATTGGCTGGAGCAACATCACTCCGTTACGAATAAACATTTTATATTTATGGAGAAAATCTTATAGAGCACAACTTGATTTTTCTCGTATAACATTATATTTTGTTTTTATATTTCTAGAGTTTTTGATCCTTTTGATATTATAGAAGCCTTAGAGATTCATTATAGGATTGATTAGCTTAAATTTCTGACACCAAGTTATCTGACATATTTATAAATCATACTATTAATCAAATCAAAATTATAAATAAATTGTGCATAATAAACTGTGTATATTAACTGTATATATATATATATATAAACTGTGTATAATGTCAACAAACTATTTATTATAAATTCAATGAAAGGTGAATAACGAATGCCATACAAAAAAAATTGATTTGTGATTGGGGATTTCCCCAACCAAGTCAGTCAGAATTAAAGTGTATGATTTGGAATAATTGATGTGAGGCAGAGTCTAAAGTTGGAAAATTTAATTAAAATGTGCTTTACAGTGAGTTAGAGAATTCAATGAATATACATAGGAGCATTTTCACCCAGAAAAAAAAAGATGTCTAAATCTCATGTGACCTATTTTTAAGTGTGTGAAAAGAGCATCTTGTCTTCTGGATGGCAATGTTCAATAATGAGAAATGGTGGGCTTTATATTTTGTAATTTATTATCAATCTGAATATTCCATTGATATTTCTAGCAATTTTATGTATCATTGTTCTAATATATCTTTTAATATCATGATATGGAATGATAAAGGATAGAATATCAGATAGAGTTTTAATCGCAGAGTCAAGTATTTCATTACCTTGGATCAATTAGTGGGAAGACATTTAACAAAACGATAATTTAATATTTTCAGATTCTAGACTATAAATTAGGTTTTTTTTTATACTTTGATGATAAATGGATGAATTTGGATGACAAAGATTCTAAGACACTTATTGAACCCATAAGGAAAAGAGAAGATTTTCAAACTTCCGAATTCGATATGTGACACGTTCTAACACTCTCTTAAAACATATATTTCAGCAGTGCAAACTGAGCTTAAGGTATGAAACTGAAAGGATTCAAGTGACAGGTTTATTATATAAGAGGTACCAAGATAATTAGTTGACTTAAATCATCAATTTAAAGAATAAAATCAGAAAGAAAAAAATGAAACTGTTTGTAAATACTATCAGCTGAGACACCTTTGGCAAAAAAAAATTGAAGTTTTGTGTGAAGGAGGATATGCATGGAAAAATGCCAAGGTATTAGGTCATCAATTTTTTTTAACTAACGTATTGCAGATTCATTAGCTGTTGGCTAAATTTTCCCCTTACACTTCTTTAAAAAAGTTACACTGGCTGATTTTGTTTGAACTACTCATTCTTTTAAAAAACAAAATTTTCCCAATAAATGGTAAAATAACTGATGATAATAAGTTTCTAAAAATATTGAAGGGACAAGAGCTGTCACATTGAGTCTAAAGATGCTTCAAAACATTGAACATATCAACTATGGATAGGGGGTACTCAAAATACTCCTTCAACTGAAACTGCTGGCCTTAACAGGAGTGTTGATTTGCGCCACAGGCCTACCGGACCATAGCTACTCCGGACCCAGCTCGTAGAAGACTGGGACGAAAAGAATTTCCTTCTCTGGCCAGTCCTTTAGCGTTTTTATTCCTGTCATTTGTTGTTTTGTGACTTGAGGTAAAAAGGATGACTACATACCCTCCTTCTTAGAGAAGAAAACTGTTTTTGATGTTGATGAACTTTCTGAGTGAAACATAGAGAAAGTTGTTTTTCCAGTCACTACTGCAATTGATATACATTTCCAGTATGTTTGAGTGTCATTCAAATGGCCTGTCTAGTTGACGTAAGCGCCGTTGCTGTTTGAATCACTAGTCATGATTTACTGGGAATGTCTTATTTAGACAATGCACAATCAAATAGTAGTGTTAGGCCGGGCTGCCATTTAATGTTCAGTTTCTGGGTAACCACTTTGGTAGAAATTTTTGACCTTGGAAGGAGTGTTTATTTGTAGCACCGATCTACCGAGCAGAAGTTACTCCGTGCAGGCCTTAGACGACTGAGACAAAAAGAACTTGTTCGAGCTAGTCGTTAAGCGCTTTCATCCCTGTTCTTCATTGTTTTGTGAATTACGGAAGAAAGTATCGCTGCACTTCCAAAGACATAACGCAGTGTGGTATATGGTATCAAAGCTGTTCAAAACAGATTTTCTGGCCGAACCATACACCCCACTTCCACACTTTAATTTTTAACAAATGATTGTATGATATAAACATAACAAACTAATGTCCCATGATATACATGTTAAAACCTTTAAAATATTCATTTTTTTCTCACATGCGCTTACAAAGCTGGGAAATATGAGATCGATACACTAATTTTTTTACAAAGATTATTTCTAAGAATATGGTTCCATCAGCCACGTTAGTTAAAATATAGTTAAAATAAATTTCAGAACCAGAGGGAAGTTTATGTTGTATATAGAAACATACACATGCGGGGTTTTTGTTACAAAAAAGCTGACGCCTATGTCATTTGCCCAGTTAGTAATTTTATTGACTGCCTGATGAAATTTTCTTTCGGTAACTGTAACTTTTTTTCTCCATGAAGTTCATAGGTCGTCACCATATATATATATATATATAAACCTTTACAGGTGGTGGGTGGCTGCAAATAATGTTTATTAGTATTTATAATAAAGAGTTTGTCACTTAGTATCACACTCTCCGGTGACATCGCTTCTTCCTAGATATAAACATCTGGTCCTGCCAACCTTCCCTCTAAAATATCTATTTTTAAATAATTTATACATGTAAATTAGCAAGTTGCTCTTTAAATCATAATTAAATCACGTTCGATTGTAAGTCTTTTCAGTATCGATAAAAATGGCAACATGTTAATCTTTCCCAAAGGCATCTCTTACACGTGTCTCTGAAGAAAGTAAATTATTAACAGCAATTTTTTTTCTTCAAAAGCCACTCTGAAAAGGTGAAAAACATACTTTTTATTCTATAATGTACATTATTCTTTTGTTTACCAACTTCTCAAAGATTTTGCATGAACAATTTCTTAAGGCTAAAGGTCAATAATTTATAGGGTTTGTGGGATATTTGCCGAGCTTTGAAGCAGGAACAATGATAGCATATTTGTATGATTGAGGGAAAATGTCTTAATTCCAGATTCTATTGTGAGAAATTTTTAAAGGTTTTTTTAGATAATATTTTGATAAATGTTTGATGAGTTCCTTATTCTTTCCTTGAGATGATTTATATACACTAGGTGAAAGCGTTTTCTAATTCGCTGAAAGTAAAATCTCTATTGAATACAAAATTGTGTCTTAAAATAAAAAAAAATAATTAGCTGTGCCTTTGATTATATCCCACAATGGCTTTCTCGTAATACTATTGTTTATATTATTTTTATATCTGTAACCGCTAAAGTGCAGAAATCAGTTAATCTGCAGATTAATTAGGTAATTTTCACATTAACTAGGAAAAAACGATAAAGTGTGGAAAATTGTTTCATTTATTAAATTGCCTAGGTAATCTGCGAATTACCTAGATAGTCTGCACATTACTTACTAGGCACTCCTTAAAGTGAAAATAAGATCTTTGGTGGAACACACCAGTAGCGTTTTATTTATTTATTTATTTTGCGCTTAAATTAAATGTTGTTTATTTATTATTTGTTATCTAACAAATAAAGTAAATACAATCGAACAATCAACACATTAGTTCATATAATCAAACAACAATGAGTCAAAAGATACAATATATAAAGAATTAAATGTTTTAAAATATTCTTATAAAAAAATTCTGGGCGTCTTTTAATGAATATACCTACTGTCTCTGTGCCACTCTCTGTTTCTAAATGTTCAGGGTTAACTATTCCAGGAAGAATCAACGATCAATCAAAATTTCTAACAGAAAGGAATTGGGAGAAACAAACTTTTGAAATTTAATGAAACGGAAAAACCACTAATATGATGATTACCTTGTTAATATGCGAGAACTCTTGATTCCGCACTTTAACGGACAAATCAGTTAATCTGCGGATTAGCTAGATAATCTCTATATCAACGGGTTTGAGAAGCTTTAACGATAACATATCTACTGACAAATTCTTTGGGCTCTTTCTCTGAATGTTTCTGTTTGTAAGAAATAAAAACTTTTACCGTGGGATACTTCATAAAAATATTTCATGACCTTCTATGATTCTGAAAAGCATGTTTTTACGCTTCATTTCATTTGAATGTTTTTTTTTCTATTTATAAGAGGATATATATTTTCTTCTTCGGCTGTTTCATAGATGTTAACAGACTGAATCATTTATTCAGTAATGTTTTCAAGGGAGGAATCTGTTGACTTATATTTGCACAGAATAGTACAATGGGAAAGTAATCACAAAAATAAAGATAAGAATAAATTGTAAATGTCTAGTTATATAAAAGGTTTAAGTCTATTTACTTTTTTTTTTTTTTTTTTTAGATTTTTGATGGTTTTATGTTTTTAAAAGTATTTTTTCTCTTAATATTTCGTATAGTTTAATACACAATTGCTTTTTGTAATTATCTATGAATAATATGAGAATGCATTTTAGTTAAATTAACCCGCGGTCACTCGCGCCTGTTTTTCTACCGTCGTTACTCGCGGGGTGTAGAGAACATCCCAAACTTTTAACACGTGTATTTAATTATGAAAATAAAATTAAGTCATTATGATACATATTTATAAAGTACAAGATGTTTTTTGCATTATACAAATAAAATTATTAAATTTAGTGCATACAAATGAGACTAACATTAATTTAAATAAACATACAAAATTTTCATTTTAAAACACATAATTTCATATTTTTTCATAATCCAGTAAAACGTCTATACCAGTAATAAATATACTTTATATAAATAATGAGATAATGATAGTAGAAAGTAGAAAAATAATATTTTAATCATTTTCCAAGCATTCAGAGCAGACTGTACACATATGCTCAACTTCACGATGGAGTTCTCAGCCCTCCAGATAAACTTTTGAAGGTCATTACATTCCAATTGTTCGAGAAAAAGGGAATGTATTAAGCCTGAAGGTTCAATGACCTAAAATGGGCAGCTACTGAAAAAATCATGGTTCTGCAAATTTTCTTAAGAATCCTGGGAGGATTTTCTTGTTGCTGGGGTGTACAGAACACCCCGCGCGAGTGATCGCGGGTTAAGTATAATTTATCCTTAATTTTTTGAAAAAGGCTAATAATTAATTAACTACTACAGATTGATTACAAAATAATGCGATGAATTTCAATACATAAAAAAATAAAATTGAATTAAGTTATTTACAAGAAATTTTCAATGTGGTTTCTTTTAGCATAGTAAACTTAACGTAAACTTGTAGGCCAAGCCAAAAGAGCTTTTTCGACCATTTTAGGGGTATTTTTTCAACTTCCTCTTTAATTGCCTTTTGAAGCCCTTGAATTGTTCTTGATTTACGTCTATTTAATTGTTTTTTAAGTATCCCCATAAAAATTAATCAAAAGGAGCACAGCCAGGGGATGATGGTAGCCATTTCTCAAAAGAAAGAAAATATTTTTTTTCTTCTTTCAGCTATTTTATAGTTTATTTTGCGGTATGACTTGATGCAGAATCTTGGTGAAAAACAAAGCTTCCTTAAGGGTAAAGACATTTACTTGCTTTAATAATGGGCTTCAAAATTTTATTCTGATAATATTTAGCATAAATTTTGGCTTTTGGTTTGACAAAAAAAAAAAATTTTGGTTAAGCCTTGAGAGGACATTCTCATCCATACCATAACACCTGATGGCCAACTTTCCTTTTACATAACAACTGCATCTTTGAGATGTTTTTCCCGTGAAATATATTATATCTTCATTTTATCAGTTGTAGATGACAGATGAAAAAGTACTTCCTCTAAAGTTATCCATGTTTTGTGTCTACCTTTTCGTAACATTAAATACATAGACGAAGAAAGCGTTTTTTTTTTCGGTTTTTCTGTGGCATTTGCAGACATTTCATGACAGACTGATTTATTCAGTTTTTTATAGCCAATTTTCTTTATCTGACGACAAATTGTTGGTTGCTATATCTGTAGTTTCTTTGTCAAAGTTCTTTGAGGCATAGGATTTTGTACAGCGATAATTCTTTTCAACTTCTTTTTTCTGTTTCAACAAGAACTTCCTATCGTCCACATTGGTTTCCTGAAGTTTTTGATTGCCTACGAAGTGTTATTTCTTTTCGAAATTTACAAAGCAAGCCAACACAGAAGAATGCCGTTTCTGATTTTTAAATGCTTTATTTATAACATAATTTGAGCAATCATCCTTCAAAACCCTTAAAAAATTTTAACGGATTTCAGGATTTAATTTCGGAGCTATAATTTACTCCCACTATGGAAAATAGTTAGATTGGTAATTTAAACGTTTCGTTTTTAAAATAAAACTGGTAGTGAAGCAGTTCAAATTTAACATAAATAATTATATGCTTTTAAAGTTGATCACACTAATTTTGAATCAACCTGTAATGACAATTCCTTCCATAAGAACAATTCATACAGTTCAATATCTGAATACATAAATTTACATCTATGAAAGAATTTAACACTTTTTTTCCTGCCGGGCCACAAACATATGACTGGTATTTCTTGTAGACCGCAACATGAGAAAAAAAACACTCAAAAGACTAAACCAACATTAAGCAAAGCAAAATTGATCAAAATATTAAAATTTATTTTCAACTTTTATTTTAGTACTAAATTAACCTTTCTATCAAACGCACATAAAACAATGCACTTTTATGCATTGTTTCTAAATTATGGGGTAGTTTCTATTTCCTTTCATCCATGACCCTCTCTTGTTTGCATTCTGTTATCAAAAAATGAAAATTAATAACAAATTGATAGATTCGATTGTTTGATTGATAGAAATGCTCTCTAAATTTTTAGTGCATTGTTTCTGAATAATTAAATTTCTTAGTGCAATTGGTAATGACCGGGCAACTTGTGCCCCGGTATTAATGCAGGTGAAAAGGGATGTACTCCTTTGCATTTGGCTTGTATATCACTCTGCTTTAGAGTAACAATAAACTAAACAATAAGCATTCACACAAACACATTGAAATTTAAAACACATCTTCTTAAGAAAATAACAAAATGCCATATATTTTGTAGACTATTTTATAGTATTTAAGACATCATAAAATAATATTTATTTGTTGCTGTTGTTGTTACTGATGCCACCTGATCGGCAAAGGCCTGATCGAGGCTAAGTGACGCCTGTCGTTAGCTGTAGCTTTGAGCACCATACAGGTGACAGTATGATTGTTTGTATTATATTTATTTAGAATGTTTATTGAGGGAAAATGATTAATAACACTTTTTAAAACAATCTCAAGAGTTTTAAAATGTCTGGAAAATCTTGAAAAAACGTACACTGTTCACAATATATATATATACAAGCATATAATATTAAATACTTTAAAATAAACGCCAGTTTACTAAATTTTACAATATATTGTATAAAAAGATGCAGAAATACTATTTCACCAATATTAGAAATGCTGTACGTCAATTTTAAGACAGGACACTTTCTGTTAATTAAATCCACAAAGTTTTCTCAAAGTAGCAAGTGCATTTTAAAAGAGTCAAACTTATTGGATGAAAATGTTGATCCTATTCACACCCTCAAGTGAATGATTAACATATCTAATTACTGTTCCATCGCTCTCAAGGGTAAAGTATTGTTGAGAAAATCAGGGTCTCTTAGGAATACTATCAAATTCGGATTAATTGATGAAACTTAGAGGCGACAAGCTTAAATTAGTCGAAAGGGCTCCTAGAAATTAAAGGAATTTTATATTAGGGATTTCAAGAAACTGATTCCCTTAGAAAAGAGAACATGAAGATATTGGTGAAGTCTTACTTGGGTTTCTAAGGAACTAATAACGAACAGTTGCTAAGTATATGTAGAATTTGAATTCCAAATGTGCAGGATAGAAATTTTTCATTGTGATTTCCATTTGATGGATTTTATTCAACTGATGGTTAGTTACTTTATTAGAAAAATGCTTGTTGTGAGGATTTATTTAATTTTAAATATTTAAATAGCAAATGTGTGTGTGAATTATCGTATATTTTCCAATGTAAGCCAATCCGAGTATAAGCCTAGAGCAGATTTTTTTCTTGAAAAATTTGCTTAAAATTGAAGTATAATAAAAAAAAATGAAATATAAGTGGAATTGAAAAAAGATTGTGAATATAAAACGAGGAGAGAAATTGATCATCGACCAATGTCTAATGCCCTGGAGCAGCGGTTCTTAAACTTACGATAACCGCCTTCCCCCTTTATGTATCATCCTGACATCGCAGACCAACAAAATTTTTAACATTTCTCTCCAACTTAATATTCTAGATCAAAATACATTCTCTAGTAGAGTTTTTTCATAGGGGAATATTTAGTAATCTAATTTAGTATGGTACATCTTTCAATTTTTCCACGAGGTCTTTCAGAGTCCATAAAAGAGAGAAATCTCAACGTTACATGAGAGACTCCTCGAACCCCCATGGGCCCACGGACCACAGTTTGAGAACCGCTGCTCTGGAGTAAACACTAGCTGCATGATGATCATGGGCATTCAGCCATTCCGAAGAGTGAATGGGAATTTTACGAACTATTCCGAAAACTCAGACACTTACTTTGAAAGATACTTATGTGACTTTTATTTTCCCTTCTAGAATAAAAAGTCCAAACACCCAAAATAGTCAAAAATGAAATCGCTTGCGCATGGCTAAAGGAAAATACTTTTTAAAAAATAAACTGTTTTTCTTAAACTTTGTTTTTTTCTTTCGAGAGATTAGTATATCCATATATTAGCTCACCTAAGCCTTCTAGGAGGTATCGTTGGGTTGTCGCTGGCCTTCTGCACCTTAGGTTGTGGAATCGACCCCGACCCAAGTCGGTGAATTTTAATGGTGCAGAAAATCGTCAGAGTCCATATCGTATGATTACGCGGTATGTAAAAAAGACCTGTTTGGCTTGTGTGTTCCTAGAACAAAGTTCGCATCGTCAGAACTCTAAGTTTCTCCCTCTAAGGAGGAAACTGGGTGTCAAAATTTCTTGCGGCAATTGTTATCGCCTATATGGTGCCGCACTAAAAATTGATATCAGCTACTGGGCAATGTACCAGGTCTGCAAAGGTACAAAATACCTATCCGCAGCCCCATTAGGAAAAAATATTAGCCAAAAATTATCTGCTTTACATGGAAATATACGGTATTCTTTACTATATGATACATCCAAAGTTATTTTCTATGATAAGGTTATATAAGAGTACAGAAAAATAATAATGGTTCTATATATATTTTCTATATGCATTTAATGAACCTTTTTTGATCCTAAATTACTTAAACAATAATTTCTTCTAGAAATCAGAGCTTGAGTATAAGAGTGAATAAAAATAAATTCAAACACACACAAAACAAGCAAACCAACTCATATGCCAAAATTTGTAAGTAGATAAAAAAAGTATGATAATATTTGCAGTCTAAGTCTTGACATCCCTAATCTATGAAATTAACAAATATTTGATTTTAATTATACATGAAACCTTTAGTTTAAATAGAGTAAGAAAAAATAACACAATTAAATTGCTTAAGATTTACGTTTAGTTGTATAGTTCAGTCTATGAAAAATCTATATTATAGGCATTAATCTTTTTGAAACTTCTAGTTACCCTAAGGTTAAATTACTGAGTTTTATGACCAGTGATGTATCAGTAAAGTCCTAGATTCGGGTCTTTGTTTTACCAATATTGTGCGAAATATTACAAACTACAGTCGAACTAATCTAAACTCAGTAGGAATTCATAGTTATTTTATGAGGTTAAATTTTTTTCATGTAAATGTTTCTGCAATATTTCTATGAAGAAAAATATTCGTTATACTAAAAGGTTCGATCTTTAAAAAATTAGATTAAATTTTTTTTAAATACGAATATAAAAACCGGTTTTAAAAATATTTATTTTTATTTACCTCAAATAATTGTTCTTTATTTTCACAAACAGTAAAAGGAGTCACGTTTCATTAATACATAAGCAAATTTAATCTATTTTAAAGAAGTATTATACTGGTTGTGCTGCCGTATCCGATAGACAAACTCAGAGAGGTGACAGTAGGCAGCATGGAGATGACAAATTACCATGGAACATGAGCTCGCAGGCCATATTTAGTTGGCGAAAATAATTACATTAGTAGAACTGAGAGGACAATGAGCCAGACGAGGGAAATAGCCAGACGAATGCTGAAATATACATATACTGCCCGAACACTTTAATGGCCCAAAACACCTTGTTTTCCTGCAGCACATTCTCCCGGAGTTCCTGCAGAAAATACTAGCCACCGCGAACCAAAACGTATGGTTCGTGCGCGATGGTGCATGCCGGCTGGGTGGCGTAGTTGGTTTGTCACTGGCCCTCTGTACCCAAGATTGCGGGTTCAACCCCAGCCCAAGTCGGTGGATCTTCATGATGCAGAAAATCGACAGCGGCCATGTTGTATGATTATACAGCATGTAAAAGATCCCTTGAGTGTCCGTTTGCCTTGGATGCTCTCGGCAAAATTAAATTCCTAAGTAAATTCCATCGGCAGAACTCAGGTGCCTCCCTCTGGGGAAGAAACTGGAAGTCAATATTACTTGCGGTAATTGGTATCGCCTAAATGGTGCCGCTCTAAAAAGTGATACCAGCTCCTGGGGAATGTACTAGGTCTGTAAAGGTAGAAATACCAATACGCAGTCCCATTATAAAAAATTAAAAAAATGATGGTGCATTAGCATATTTTTCGATGTTGGTGCATACCACTTTCATGCTAAATATCCCGGGGGAAGATTGGACGTGGTGCAACTGTTGCTTGGCCTCCACGCTCCCTGGACCTTAGTCCCTAGGATTTCTGGGACCCCTTGAAACCACTTCTGTATGAGACACTGGTGTGGCTACTGTGGAGGATTTCAAGTGCGGGTCATCGAAGCTTAAGCTGACATCGCCAGTACACTGGAATTATTTGAACGCATCTGACAATCTTTTGTCCGTCGATGTCGGTAGTGCTATGACCTTCGCGGCCACAACTTCGAACAATTCCTGTGACGTTGCATTTCTGACTTCGATCTATGACACACTGCTCGTTTTGTAAACATGCTTTTCGTCTAAAGAATGTATTCCTTACCTCTTGTTGCTCATATTCATTCCACTTGACATCTCACCCTTCATAAAGGTTTTTGCGAATTACTCCGACTAAACGAGGTTCGGAACCCCATGTTCTATGGGAATTTGTCATCTCCATGCTGCTTGATATTACCTTTCTGAATTTGTCGGTTGACACTCTATATAATTCTAACATTTCACCTTCCAAATTTAGAAAAATAAAACCGTTCTGAAAAGTTTTATCTTTTAAATATTCTCTATGAAGATACAAGGATTTAAATGTTTTGACTTTATTCGATAATCAAATTGCTTCAAATCAACATTAAGGTATTCGACTATGTTCGGAGCCGTGGTTTTGCAAAAGCGTATAAATGGATTTAGCGTATAAATATTTATGATATTTATCGTCACTTAGATTAGAAAATGTATACAAAATTGTTTTAAGAATAGTATAACAATACTAAATTATTTAAGTACAATATTTTGACAAAAAATGAACATAGAATGAACCATTTTCAAAATATTCTCCTTTTGTGAAAAATGATTCTATTTTAATAATAATTTAGCTTTTTTAGCTTTTTTTTAATATATAGCTCAGACCTCTGTACAGAGGCTCAACTAGAATTTTTGAAATATATCATTTAGAAGTGGGTTTATCCATGTTTTACAACAACAGAGGGGAGAAATTTTGAGAAAAAAACGCCGATAATTATTTCAAATGGTTGTAACTCTGAAAATAATGTGAATTTTTCAAAAGTCATAGTTGAGCCTCTGTAAAGAGGTCTGAGCTATATACAGGCAAAATATTAGTATAATAGAAGCATTTTTGACAAAAAGAGAACATTTGGAAAGAAGGTTATTCTAAGTTAATCTTTTGCCGAAATATCGTATTTAAATAGTTTTCTTTGTCAAAATGTCCTTGAAACAATTTTATACATGTATTCTAATCTAAGTGACACTCAATATCATGAAAATTATCCATTTATGCACTTTATTAAAATCACGGTTCCGAATGTAGTCGGATACCTTAACATAAGAACTTTTTGGTGCAAAGCATACAGTTTTTGCATATGAGAAAATTTAAGGAACTGCAACATTATAGTATAAAAATTTTGTTCTTCATTTGATTACCAATACTTTTTTTTAATTTTTACCGCGTTATATAATTCCATATACACAAATATTTTTAAGGCAAAGAGAATTAATAGACATATATTGTTCGTAAATGAACTTTATTTTAATTTGCAAAGAGTTCTGAATGAATGAGATGTAGAAGTCTATCAAGAATCCTAATTTAAAATTTAACTTCACTAAGCCAAAGAAAACACGCCATCGAGAAATCTCAAAAGAAGACGAGAGTGAAAGTACTTTAAGATATGAAAACAAACAAACTTAAATAATTTAGTCTTCAATAAAAATCCGCTCCTTTGTGGTTAAGCAAGGAGATTGAGAAACAAAAAAAAATGTTACATACATTTTGTTAATATATTTATACCAAGCTCTTTCAAGAGCTTTTATCTTCTCAAACGTAGATAATTATTTTATTTCTTCTCCTCTATTTTTGCTTCTTTATATTTATTTTTTAAACATAATTAAGCTCTAGTTGTTAAAATCGTCTACATTTTCGAAAATAGCGTAGATATATGTAATCTGATATGCAGAGGAGTAGAAATAAAATTATGCTTTTATTGTTCAAAATGCTGCGGTTTTAGCCATTAGATCGTGCTGAGTTGTAATTATTCTAATACTCAAGAGTTAATCCTCTATTTGTTTTTATTTATTTGTTTTAGACATATTTAAGGTACTAGTAGTTTATTAAGAAGATAACTTATTAATTTTAGCTTTATTTCTTTAAGAATTCAATGCTGTTAAAATTTGGAATATAGCTTACTTAAATTCTACATAAAGAGATTTTTAAAATGTGAAGCATTCTTGCTGAAATCAATTTAACGAAATGTATGGAAAATTTAGTAAAATATTTCATTTTCGTTTAAAAACCATGCTTTAATGATACGTGAGATTCAAAATAGTTAAATTTCTATTTTTCTTAAATATTTTTCGAAGATACTTTCATGCCGTAAACTAAAGGCTATAGAAAAATATTTAAAGACTTTTGAGTCAACAAAATTTCCTTATTCCTAATATGTCAAATGTCTCATGTATTTCCTTTTTTCTCATGTATATTTAATTGCACTCTAGTAATCTAAAATTTCCTAATTTATTTTCATAACATTTATAAATTTATTTAAACGCAAAATAATTAATTTCTCGCATGAGTTTTTCTATGAATCATTAATACGGAAAAAAATTTAAAATGTTCAGGTTATTTTCTTATTTTGAAAATATTTTCCGAATTTTTAAATATATAACTTCAGTTGTGAAATTTTTAAAGTAAAATTTCAAAATTCACGAGTGAATTATATTATTCTATAATAAAAATAAGTTGATGACATTTTCAAAAAAAGCTTGAAATACTTCGAAATCATAAAAATGCATGCATACAGATATTTAATAAAAAGTCGTTGTAAAGTATTATACGTTTAATAACACAAACATTTTATGGATAATAATCTTATATAATTTTATAGACAAAGATTAGTTTTTTATTATAGATAAATGGCTATAGAATTTTTACACCCTTTTTTTTCCATAACATTTACTATTTATGTGCATGTGTTCTCTTCCAAAAGTAATTGAAAAATATAAATAAAATAAACATTTAAAAATTCTTTGATGCACGATTAATTGTTGTATTAATACACAAACAAGAATTCAAAAAGATCATCGATGAAAACATTGAATTAAATAATTTTCTAAAACATTTGAGAAGCAATATTTTGTGCCATGTGGCCCTTATAGCATTTCAAAGACTTATCCTGCTTTAAGATTATTTGTGATGAGGACTGCGTCAAATAATTTTCATTCCTATAATGAATAAATTAAGAAATTATAAAACTAAAATTGCTCCACTTTTCAAAATCTTTGCAAATTATTAAATATATTGTAGAACTCTGAAAACTACAAACACACACACAATCTGGTTTATTCAAAATCAGATTTTCTATCTATAATTTTTGATAGATTTGCTTTTTATGATAGATTTTTTTACTAATACATTATTTAAGTTAACTTCTATGAAAAATAGTTTTATATAATTTAATTAAGTATTATTTGTTTTTAATATAGATATTAATTTTGCATCGGTCTTAATTATCATATAATTATACTGCAATGAATCGTAATAATATACATAATTTATATAGAAATGACTTTCTTATACCTATAAATTGCATTTTTTTTCAAAGTTTTACTTTTTCTTCACTTTTTGATGGATTATTAAATAAATCTGCAAAGTAATGAATATTATTTCATTTTCTAATCTGATTTTAATTTGTGTTATTATGCTTATAAATTATATTACAATAGATTTACTGCAGAGTGATTGCTCTTGGCAAAGCTAACTTTTTCTTCATTAATCTCTGTAAGTACTTAATTAAAAAGAAATGTTAGAGATATGTCGAATAAAAAGCCGAAAGTTATTTTTCATCTGGGCGCTATTTTACAACCTACCTTACCTGTATAGAAGTTCATGGAATCATCCATCACAGTTGTCAGGTGTCCAAAATAACTTTTTTGCTTACTTCTTAGTTATCCGAAACCTAACATCTTTATGCATTCCAGAATATAATGCACAATATGGGGTAGGGCCGTTTATCACGTCAAAATCAAGATAATGTAATTAAAAATTCATGTGGGCAACACTCCCATGATCAAGCGCACTTCATTTACACCTCTCAGAACCTTCAACTGTATAATAAATTACCACAGTACTTCTAATTTTTTATTTATACAATAATGTAATTAAGTTTTCCTCAACTTTTTCTGGATTTGGTCACTTCCAGGTAAAAAGAAAATTTCTTTTG